>OX369288.1:1596343-2190309 GCA_947284805.1 Coleophora flavipennella
GAGACATTCGGTCTTACGCACCCACGATACGCTGACCCCGAGGACTGCCAGTTCTTCTACGTGTGCATCAACGGCAACACCCCTCGCAGAAGTGGCTGCAAACTCGGCCAGGCCTTCGATGATGTCAGCAAGAAGTGCGAGTGGGCCAGGAAGGTGCCTGAGTGGTAAGTGTTGACATCCCTCTGAAAAGGTCTGAGGTCTGTATTTTTTGAAAAACCTGAGGGTCCAATTTGTTCTATGATTTATTCTAACTATCCTAAAGACCTAATTCTGAGTTATTTATCAATGGTAAGTGGCAGTTATAAAAATACGGAAGAACGAAAAATATACAAAAATTCGAGGATTTTCTAAGCCCGCTTGGCTAGAGCTACCATCATCTTTACTAAGTCTTGCCACCAAACATCAATTTTCACATCTTTGATGTGTTCTGGCTTGTTCATAAGATAAGGAGTTCCCCATTGCGTTACGAGAATCTTGGTAATCCTGATTCCATTTTCGGCATCATCGTAACTTACCATCAGTGGTGATCTGATGCCAAGGGCTTATCTATTGTGGATTTAAAGAATCCAGATGCTTTGCACAATAGTAACATCTTTTGTAAACCAAATAACCCTTTTTCTAGTGCGGACTGGTACAAGGGTCAGCTGACGGACGCTGAGCTGGATGCCCTGGAGAACCCCCCCACCGTGAAGCCGAAGCCAGCCGGCTCCCAACCCTCGCGTCGCAAGCCGCAACGGCCGCACAAGGGGAAGGCTGTTGACAGCGCGGAGGAGTAGCATTTATTAACTAGCCTAATAAAATTTAAATAATACATGTTCTTGTTTTACTGTATATCTTAAAGGCTAAAGATTTAATCTGTGGTACTTATAGCCATACTCGTGTCGGTAGCGTAACGCCTAGGGCCGCCTATACCTTCTGTCAGGGGGACGTCGTGGTTCTAATCCTGCCACGTACCAATGTGTTTTCAAATTTCGATTACATATGTACGTTTATCCAAGGCTCTAACGGTGAAGGAAAACATCGTGAGGACACCTGCACACGCATGCGAAGAAACTCGAAGGCTGTGTGTGAAGTCAACCAACCCGCACTGGGCCCACGTAGTAGCCTAAGGCCCGATTGCCCTAATTCAGTGTAGGCTCGAGCCCTCGGTGGGTACGTACGCTGATATGGTGGCCTCACTCTACTTAAAGGAATGGTTAAAATATCTTATAAAGCCAGTTGGCTTTCCACCCTCGTGCGACAGCAGAAGAATAGCATTTTACTTAAATTCTCTGAAACCGAAAAGCGGTCCTGTGTCTGTCATTGCGAGTTGCATGATTGCGTCGATCACGCAGTTTAACTGACTACAAATACGATCATATTCTGGATGGGTTTGACAGCTAATTATCTCGATCATTTCCATGCATTGCAGTTGGTGCCGCTTCATCATTATCATCATTATATAAGCCGAAGAACGTCCACAGCTGGACAAAGGCATCCCCCAAAGATTTCCACGAAGACCGGTGCTGCGCTGCCCGCATCTAGCGGGTTCCCACGATCTTCACAAAGTCGTCGGTTCACCGAGTTTTCCGGTGCGCGATCGCCACTCGAGAACTTTACTGCGGCCTGCGGATCTCCTGATTTCTGATTCGATCGTGTAGGTAAATTCCGAGCATAGCTCGCTCTATTGCCCTTTAAGTGACCTTGAGCCTTCTGATGAGGCCCTTAGTAAGCGACCATGTCACAGTTCAGTATGTCATCCATCACTGGCAACACACTCTGGTCTAAGACCTTAGTCTTGATACACTGCGGTATTTGGGACGTGAAGATATTGCGAAGCTTCCCGAGCCATTTAAATAATAATAGTTTTTTGTACTTGTATCATGATAGAGTATAATCTCACTAATCCGGCACTTCGATAGATCGGCACGTCCAATAATCCGGCACCCTTCGCCCACGCCTCCCTCATCGTGCTAGAAAAGGTTTATAAGCAAGGACTACAGGTTGCACAAAAGCAGACCTCAATTAAGGATTATTTTAAAACTAATTAATTTTTATATATATTAATAAAAAATATAATATTAATAATTAAATATGTACCTACATATTAATTTAATACATTACATACATTTATTCCCTCTATGAAATACTTTATTTCATTCATTACCTATGACTTTTTCAGTATAATCCAGTAATCCGAACATTCCAATAATCCGGCACCCTCCGGTTTTTAATATTGCCTGATTAGTGAGATTACACTGTAATGGGAAAACTGTTGTCAAGAAATGTTTACAAGCGTATACAGGGTGTAACAAAATTGGTGTAGCACCCGTTGGCGGGGGTTCTACTCATCGTACTGAACAACTTTCCCCAAGGAACCCATAGTCAATTTAAAAAAAAATATTGACCCTCCATACAAAAATGCTTATAAAATGGTCGATCAGCGGATCGATTTGTATGAAGAGTATAAGAAAGAACACAGTTTTGTTTACATAAGAGTTCTTTAATTTAAGTATTTCACATTGGTTTTGATACAGAGAGATATATGTATGAAAGTTCTACCCAGCACAGGAACAACGAATAGTTTCTCGCGAATGAATGAGAGGTGGAGTGAGCGAGACGGGAGAATTACGTTCCGAAATTATTAGGGGTGCATGTTACAAGAGATTTTTTTGCAATTTCAGCACAGTCGTAGAGCAAAAGTTGTTCAGTATGACGAGTAGAAGCCCCAGTTAACGGGACCTACACCAATTTTGTTACGTCCTGTATATTTAAGTACTTATGTATCTCGATGTTCAAATTGTTAGTAATTTTAGATGAGCTAACGTCTGGTTACAGAAGAAATCAAATGTAATTTATTTATTATTTTTATATTTTATTGTAACTTCCTATTTACATTTTAATAGTGTTCAATTTATATTTACAAAGACTTATAATCGTTTATCATGGTAACTAATATCACTTTAAATTTTGTGTACAGAGGTCAGCACATCAAGCCAGACACTCGTAGTGCGATTCTGATCCATAAGCACACGGCATAAGAACGGTACAAAGTCTAAAGTATCTAGCTTGATATGCTGGTTTCTGTACAATGAACCACACATTTAATTGTTTTGATAGCGGTTGCTGAAATCGTACATATTTCATTATTTTAGGTACACTCTGTTGTGATGGGTGTAAGTTTTATTCATCTCTAAAAAAAGAAAATTTATAAGTTACAATAGCAGTATTTCCATATATATTTTTTACATAACACAAAGCCAAATAATATTGATTGCGAAAAACCGAGTTGTTCGTAATTACTAGAACAGGTATGTACTTATTTTTATCTTCCCTAATTAATTGGGAATTGATGAATATTTGTATACTGTAAGGTATTTGGTAATTGATGGATATTTGTATACTGTAAGGTATTTAGGAATTGATGGATATTTGTATACTGTAAAGTATTTCGGAATTGATGGATATTTGTGTACTGTAAGGTATTAGGGAATTGATGGATATTTGTATACTGTAAATATAGTAACGATCCTCAAACAGTAATAACAGAATCTTAGGCAAGACTTTTGAAAATGGCGTAACCAAAGACTGGGTAACTAATAAATTTGCTTTATACTAAAATTTCCTATGCGTGGCCACAGTGCGGCACCAGCTCTGGATCCTCGCACGTCAGGTTCTGGTCATCAAAGACCTTGCCTTCTTCGCAGGTAATGAGCCTGGGCTGGCCCTCCACGCAGGTGATCAGTCGATGGCAGTCTCCGGGGACGGGGAAGCGAGGGAACGGCCAGAACTTTGCTGACTGGGTGTTGGCAGGTACCTTGGTGGGGCATTTGAAGCCAACGACAGCTGTAGGAAGAAAGGATATTTTTACTTAGCAAGTCGACCCTTTGGCTTTTTATAGGACCAGTAGGTGCCTTCTTAAAACATTCTAAATATTTTGATGCTAGGTGGAATAATAATTACATAGTTTTATTATTGCATCGGCAGCAATCAACTTTTAGTACATATATAAAAAAAACCAAACACATACGTGTGAATGTGATCTGTCGTCAAACATTGCACATTTTTGAAGTTTTCTCCTTTAAAATTGATTCATATACAGGGTGTTAAAAATTGGTGTAGGACCCGTTAACTGGGGCTTCTACTCATCATACTGAAAAACTTTCCCCAAGGAACCCATAGTTAGTTTGCAAAAAAAATAAAATAGACGCTCCATACAAAAATGCACAAAATCGGTCAATCAGCTGATCGTTTTCTATGAAGAGTTAATTTTTTTGCGATTTTCGAAAACTAGTAGAACAAAAGATGTTCAGGTTGATGAGTAGAAGCCCCGGGTTAACGGGTACTACACCAATTTTGTTACAACCTTTATAGAGCCCGATATGAAAAATTTAGAAGAATGAAATCAAGTGAGACCGGTAACGCATTACCACAAATGATACTAACTATTAGAGTCGTTACGTTTTTTCAGTCATGAAGGATAAGGAAACATGGCAATGCCGCCTAATGCAGGGCCGAAGGCCGAGCTCCACTTAGGGCGAAGCTCGGAGTGCTTATTTAAAAAAACCGGCCAAGAGCGAGTCTCCACACCTTTACTCCACAAAAGTATAATAATGATACCTATTTATTACAAAAAAAACATCAACGCGAGCGACATAAAAATGCTTTTTTCATACAGTTAGTACTACTCACACTTAGCCGGTTTTTAATATTAGTTCCTTTATTTCAGGATTAGTACTATAATCACACCAATTTTCCTGTTTATGATAGGGAAAAAACAAAAAACTATTGTTCTGGACCAATAAGTTTGTCTTTTTTTAATTACTTGATAGTAAATCCACCACTATAAAACATATTCTGCGAAAATGTTTGCTAGCTACCTAGCTATCACTTTTGCAGTGATAGAGCCTTTTGAAAGACGGACGGATGGACAGCGTAAGCTTAGTAATAGAGTCCCATTACCTGGTACGAAAGCCAAAAAATATTTAAACGGATGAGAGAAGATGAGATTGGTTGTACCAAAGTAGAGTCAGAGTTACCTTCAGGGTTACAGAAGGGTTGCAGCAGATCGGGCCAGTTGCAGCCGTGTGTCCTGTCATCGTACACCAGCCCAGGAGTGCAGGGCTCCTGCACCGGGACACCGAAAGCACACTTGACATAGCTGGTGGAGCACTCCTCACTGTCCGGGTAGATGCCGAATTGGTACTCGCACCCAGGGGATGGGATCGGCGTCACTGGAATTGGAGAAGTTTAAGTTTGTGGTCGATATGGCGTAATGGTTAGCCCATTCGCTTCACACCAGAAGGTCGCGGGTTCGATTCCCGGTGGGGTCAATTTGTAAGACTCGGTTTGGTTGGTGGTAGGGCATTTTCCAAACTCGCCTGGCTAGCTACCACAATCTTATCTAAGTGTTGCCGCCAAACACTAGTGTTAACAACATTGATGTGTTCCAGCTTGAAGATAAGATAGCCAGTTCTCCATTGCGTTAGGGAATCTTTGTAAGCCCGCTTCCATCCTCGGCATCATCGTCACTTACCATCACGTGAGATGATGCCAAGGGCTTATCAATTGTGAATAAAAAAATATAAAAAAATGATACTGTCTTACACTGTTTCGTGTCGTGAATATTAATAAATGTATGTAAATGGCAATATACGAGTAGATGGGCAATAAAAAGCTATAGTGACAATGAAGACCGTCTGCGGCAGGCAGAACGGCCAAGAGAGCTATGTTAAGATGGTACGATGGGAGGCACGGGACAGCAGGCGCGGCCGCCGGCGCCGCCGCACGTAGCCCTCAGGCACGCACAGTCTCAACTGACGCAATACCCCCTGATTATGCGTTATCCCCCTTTGCACTCTTAATAAATATCCAACGAGAGCAAAATCACAACAGACCTAAAATTTGTTGTATCCCACCATTCCTAGCACGAATAATGTTGGATACATCAACAAATTAAAAGGATCAAACCCTCCAACCAAATATAATGGACCGGTACTACCCATACATTATTCTCATAAAAATAGTCAAATACAACTAAGCCTAAACACACACACACACACACACCACTGTAATGGTCCACCGCATCTTGTTCAAATATAAAGAATGACAGCGATAGAGAGACGTACTCGGAATGTAGCACGAATGAGATAAGAAATTTCACTCACTTCGACCTTCAACCAATTTGGGGAATACTGATCCACTCAGACGCAATGAGTGAATTCACTCGTTCTGTAGACATCAAAACCGCTGTTCGCGTAGGCCGGTCCATAGCTGTTATATTGGTCGAAGGATAAACCCCGTACAGCCGCAAATACATATATCAAGTGAATTTGTTTTTAATTCGATCCATCATAATACCGTATTGGGCTTCATGTGGAGTCCAAATAACTCCACTATACTCTAATTGGCTTCTTATTTAAGCGTCATAATGCAAAGCCTTGACTGCAGACATATATTTGTGAAGCCATTCGTCTGCCAGAGAATAAATCCTAGGATCCGATAAGCTTACTTACAAACTTCTACGACGTGATCTCGAAAACTCAATTCCGTATTTGAATGTACTACCAGTCATATCAGCCACAAATCATCCACTGCTGAACAAAGGCCTCCCCCAAGGATTTCCACGACGACCGGTCCTGCGCTGCCCGCATCCATCGGCTTCCCGCGATCTTCACCAGCTCATCGGTCCACCACGTGGGAGGCCTGCCTACGCTACGTTTTCCGGTGCGCGGTCGCCACTCGAGAACTTTACTGGCCCATCGGCCATCTGTTCTTCTGAACTACCAGGTCTCTTACTTTTTCAGCTCGTTGCATGGAAACCGCATTCACTTTGTACTCGTATTGTAAGTTGTAACCAAGGACCAAATATGATGATCAAGTACTTGGACAAATTGAAGTTGAGTTTATTTACTTGACTCCATTTCACCAATCTGTCATATCACTTTTGAAGGAGTTCGCAGTCTGAGTTACCACGAACAACAACTTGAGTTCATCAACGAATAATGCCAGCATTGATTTAGTCAGTAGAACACAAAAAAGGCGGAGAACTCACAGTCGGCCTTCCTGTTGCCGCAGTCGACCGCACAGTTGCAATTGCAGTGGTCCTTGCAGCTCCAACCGTAGTCTATTCACACAAGGCTTCACTGTGCTAGTGTTTTTATAAGAACGAGTACATAATAATTAGTTACTTTCACCGGTTATCTGAACAAAAATCAGCGAGGACCGCTGACGCCAGCGTAGATTGTGTATGCCGTTACCAACCTTTGTCAGAAGAACACAACAAAGAAGGAGAACTCACAGTCGGCCTTCCTGTTGCCGCAGTCGACCGCCCAGTTGTAGTTGCAGTGGTTGTGAACTGCTCCCTTGCCGTCGAACAGCAGTCCGTTCTCGCATGTCTCCACTGTGAGGGTGCCGTTGGTGCATAGGAAGAACATATCGCACAGCTCTGGGTGTGGGTATGCCTGGAACGACGTCATAATTTGTGGTTTAATACATACGTATGATAATATAGTGACCGAATTTAACCCGGCGCCAATGACGCTGGGTCATATTGACCCGAGCGATTTTCAATTCGGGAAATTTCGAAAAAAACATATTATAATCGTTATTGATTTTCTCAGTAGCTGGAGATAAGACCACAATTCATATGATTTGTACCATAGTGTAGTGAGCAAGCGCCAGTGAAGAATGGTAAAATCCTTTTTCTTGAATAAAACGGGTATAAAACGGCTACAGCTCCATACATTTTTAGTTCCAAAAGAGAAATTCTTTTAGTTGCCCTTTTGAGGTTGTTGCATTAAAACTAAATTATAGCTTGATATCTAAATTAACTTAAACATCTTGGTACTACAATGACTTCATGGTCATGCAATAGTTCTTACTTTGTATTAATTTTTTTATAATTCAGCAGATAACCAGATAATTAAGAAAAAAACATTCGGGTCATATTGACCCAGCGTCATTGTCCGCGTTATTTTTTACACGTCATTGGCGCCGGGTTAAAATCGCCAATTTTTCGATGTCATAGAGTTAATAATCCAAGGTTTGCCTCAAGGACTATAATATGACTACAGGACACTTCAAGAACAGATTATAAGGGTCTTTTAAGGATCGGCAACGCATTGCTATCACCTTTGTTACAACTTGCCATCGATGTGCTGCCAGGCTCTTCAATAAATTAAAATTTGAAAAAAATATGATTAAAATTAGCTGTTGCCCGCGGCTTCGCCTGCGCAGATCGCGTTTTTTTTTCCATTCCCGTGGGTATTTCCCAAAATCCGTTATTAGCGGATCCCTACGTCATAATTGCTATCTGTATGCCAAATTTCAACCCGACCCATCCAGTGGTTTGAGCTGTGCGTTGACAGATCAATCAGTCACGCTTTCCTTATATATTATACATATCACCATCATCAGCTCATAATACGTCCCCACCAAGGGGCTCGAGCCTACCCTGAATTATAGCGATCGGGCCTTAGTCGAACAAGCGGGCCCAGTGCTGGTTGGTCGACTTCACACAAAACCTTCGAGTTTCTGCGCAGGCGTGTGCAGGTTTACTCAAGATGTTTTCTTTCACCGTAAGAGCGTCGGATAAACGTACATATGAAATCGAAATTCAAAAACACATTGGTACCTGGCAGGATTCGAACCACGACCTTCCGGACAGGAGATAGCGGCCCTGGCCATTACACCCCCGACGCTCTATATACATATAGATATAAACTAATTTAAATTATCCAACCTTAGGTAGGTAAGTATTAAGATAGATTGAACATCCCCTAATAAAACTCCCGTCATCATATCAGCTCATATTCGTCCCCACCGAGGGGCTCGAGCCTACCCTGAACTAGGGCGATACTTGTTCCAAATTCCACGGTAATTCTTATAGTTGTTTAGCTACAATGGCTAGAAAGGTGTTGCTTGTATAATAGGATAAATCTGGATCAAGCTTGTGCGCAACAAAATACAATTTTTTTAATGCTCAATTTAACTTGTTTAAAATTAAGTAAGTATGTAAGTAAAACTAGATTAACACTGTAAGCATCGATATACTTATAAGTTTAAGTTTATGTATATACCTAAAAGCGTCGGTGGCTCAACGACTCGGTCCTTCTAACCAGAGGTACCGGGTTCAAATCTGGACGGCCAATGTACCAATGAGTTTTTCAAAACTTACGTACATATATACTTATCGATTGCTTTAACGGTGAAGGAAAACATCGTGAGGAAACCTGCACACGCCTGCGAAGAAATTCTTGGAAGTTTGTACGTAAAGTCGACCAAACCGCACTGGGTCCGCATGGTCGACTAAGGCCCGATCGCCCTAGTTCAGGGTAGGCTCGAGCCCCTCGTTGGGGACGTATATGATCTGATATGACGATATACCTACATTTTTAAAATATAAAGTAGATTTAATTCATTGTGGATACAAGAACAACACTAAGGTAATGAAATCGAGTACCTGCAGTCCATAAGGTTCTGGACACGACGGTGCATTTTCTAACAGGATGCCCGCATTAGCTGAAAAAATAAGAAACATCGGCTTATAAATAAATAAATAAAAATAATAAATTTTCAGACATTCGAAGTCCATAGATTGTTAGTAACACTTTCACTTATGTCTATGATAGTAAGTTTGCACAAAATACACACAACACAATACAATTATTAAGGCTCCTACGTCTAAAATTTGCAACTCGATTCACAATGTCTCAAACATCGAACGAAATAGCTTGGAAATAAAGTTCTTGTCAGCTCGTACTGCAACTTGGCTGTTACTTCAATCGCTACGGACGAATCGTGCGAAAATTGTGGTAAAATTTAATATTAAAAAATAAGAAGAATTTCCAAAAAGTAAGAAAAAAATCATTTCATTTTTTTTTTACAAAGTGCATAAATTATCATAATGTTTCGATTCAAATTGCTGCAGTTCTATTGTTACAACTAGAAAAAAAAGCGGGCATTAGGATATTTTTTTTTAAGTTCTGTGTATTAATATAGAATTCGAGGTAATTAAAATCACTCCTCATATCCAATACAACACAATTACATAAAATACACAAACACAATACAATTATTATGGCTCCTCCGTCCCTAAAATTAGCAACTCGATTCACGATGTCTCAAACATAAATACAATTACAAAACAAATAAATGAATTGAATTGAATTCTTTTCGCTAAAAAAATCCTTCATTGAACTGAAAAGTAGTTACAAAGTCGGTCGTTGGCGGTCGATATGAGCCTAAAAACTTTGCATACACTAAACTCAAATACTGAAAACGAAACATGAAGCCAAAACAGTGATTTCTTACTTATACAGACTTAAAGTCTAGACGTGTCAAGGCGCAACAACCGCTATGGCTGGGTTAATAAGCCGCAAGGTTACACTTTCATATGAGTGCGTGTTTGCTCGGCTATGAGCCGTGACGTTGGCTAACACAAGGCTTCGGTTTAACTAGTTGGTGGACCGTAGTGGAATAACTTTTCCGAGCCGAACTTTAGATAAAAATGAAATATGTATTATTATACACGGTGACTTTTAATTAGTTCTCGATAGCAAAAGATATGCATGTACTCGTGATTACAAACGACTTACCCAAAGAAACTATATGTCAAATATTAAAAAAAATTTTTGGTCCTTTAACATTTTAAGTTATCAAATCGGCAAAAATGTATAAAGGACTAAATTTTTTTTCATATTTGACATAGTTTCTTTGGGTAAGTTGTTTGTAAGCACGAGTACATTCATATCCTTCGTTATCAAGAACTAATTAAAAATCACCATGTATAATATACTAGCTTTTGCCCGTGGCTTCACCCGCGTGGACATCGTTTTCATGACTGTCTTTGAGGGTGAGTGGTGCGCGAGCATGAGGTATCTCCAGATCAGCAGCATGATCAACAGTATATAATGTCACTTCCCACCCTTTTTGTTTTTAAATCCATAATTGGTAAGCCCTTGGATCATCGTCAGTAGCGTAAAGGAAAAGGCCGCTACCTTCTGTCCGGGAGGTCTTGGTTCGAATCCTGCCACGTACCAATGTGTTTTCGAATTTCGATTTCATGTGTATGATTCTCCAACGCTCTAACCGTGATGGAAAACATCGTGAGGAAACCTGCACACGCCTGCGAAGAAACTCGAAGGTTGTGTGTGAAGTCGACCAACCCGCACTGGGCCCGCGTGGTCGACTAAAGCCTGATCGCCCTAATTCAGGGTAGGCTCGAGCCTCTCGGTGGGGACGTATATGAACTGATATGATGATAGCATCATCTCACATGATGGTAAGTGACGATCATGTCGAAGATAGAAGAACGTTAACCAAGATTCCCCAACGAAATGGGGAACTGGCTATCTCATCTTCAACACATCTGTGCTGTTAACATTGATAAACCGAGTCTGAAAAAGTGAGAATCCGTCGGGAATCGAGCCCGTGACTACCTGATGCGAAGCTAATGAACTAATCATAACGCCACGGAGACAGTTATGTTTCAAATATTCACGTTTAAATATATTTACGTAAAGTGGCTCATGTATATTTAATTATTTATGTAAACGTCCATTTGTAATTGAAATCGGCTAGACTGCATAAAAATTGTGAGAGCTCTCATTTACGAGTATAGCAACTTTAAATTTGGTAGAAAAAAAAGCATTATTTTGTTTTACGATTACGAGTAAGTCTTTGATTGGTAAGTCAGTTCTATGGATTGTAAAAACTCTTTAAAATTGTAAAAACTATCATGTGTTTACTGTGAAAAAATTGGACAGTGCACCCGCTAGGGATCCATTTGAAATGCAGTAATGCTCATATTTAGAAATTAATTAATTCAAGTGCGAATCGAACTGGTGCACCGAGGGTTCGGTATGACGAGTATCTATAACATTAATATTATGGTATATAAAAAAAACATCAACAAAATAAAAAAAAAGGTTTTTTTATTAGTTTTGTGATCCTTAGCACGACTACGAGTTTGTACTATAATCACATTAATTTTTATATATTTTTTATGATCGTTATTACAATGTAGCAAAAACAAAAAAGCTTAAAACAGTAGTTTATGAAACTGTTGCATAATAAGGGTTCTTAAAATACGAGTGTAAGTTAAAAAAACGAGCCTCTGAGCTACGGAGGCGGTTTAATTGGATGTGTTGGTTTTTCATTGAATTTTGTTGTAGATACTGAATTTCGTGGATAATTTTCATTCTTGTTTAAAAATGTCTGAGATCAGTGAAAGCATTGTTTTTACCTATCTGTGACACCGTCCTCTTCAGTGCAAGCGCGGTGATGCGCTGGGATTCAGCGCTATGACACGTTTTGTTGTAGGTACTTTCTGAATTTCGTGGGATTTTTATCTTACTCTTAACTTTGATATTTGTATTTTAGTTGATTCAATCCCAATGTATGAGATTAGATAAAGTAGTTTATGAAACTGCACATAATTTGGTCTTAAAACACCCGTGTAATACTATAAAAACAAAAATAATAATAAAAAAAAATTCGGCTCGTTTTTTTAACTTACACTCGTATTTTAAGAACCCTTATTATGCAACAGTTTCATAAACTACTATTATTGTATGAAGACCCTTTAATTTTTTGAGTTTTGTTATTTGTTTTTAAATCCGCCATAGTAACACATATTCTGTAAAAAATCTCAACCGCCCACCTATTACTATTCTTAAGGTACAGCCCTTTTAAAGATCGGACAGATAGACGGACAGCGTAGGCTTAGTAATATGGTTATATTTTGGTGCGAAACTCTAAAAACTACAGCAACCTCAGTACTTACTATATTTCCTTACAGTTACCAACATACCGCCGATCACAGCTTACAAAAATAACTACACGAATAAGTTAAAAATTAAAAACCCCATTGCATAAACACTAAGCCCCTCTTTTTAGCCAGTTGGTTAAAAATGTACCCTATGTCACCCACGGGATCAAGGCGAATCTAACGAAATACTATAGCATTCCAAAATCCATCAAGCCGTTTAGGCTATAGAACCTGCCAAAGAAACATACGTACATACATACACTCGGAAAACATTACCCTCCTTCTGGCGCAGTCGGGTAAAAACCAATACCCCAGCAAGAAAATATGTCCTTGGAAGTCTTACATATCACAAAATTAAGGGAATATCACTAACTCGTTTCTACCTAGTATCCCGGACCCCAGCAAGAAAATATTATGTCCTAGGAAGTCTTACATATCACAAAATTAAGGGAATATCACTAACTCGTTTCTACCTAGTATCCCGGACCCCAGCAAGAAAATATTATGTCCTAGGAAGTCTTACATAACACAAAATTAAGGGAATATCACTAACTCGTTTCTACCTAGTATCCCGGACCCCAGCAAGAAAATATTATGTCCTAGGAAGTCTTACATATCACAAAATTAAGGGAATATCACTAACTCGTTTCTACCTAGTATCCCGGACCCCAGCAAGAAAATATTATGTCCTAGGAAGTCTTACATATCACAAAATTAAGGGAATATCACTAACTCGTTTCTACCTAGTATCCCGGACCCCAGCAAGAAAATATTATGTCCTAGGAAGTCTTACATAACACAAAATTAAGGGAATATCACTAACTCGTTTCTACCTAGTATCCCGGACCCCAGCAAGAAAATATTATGTCCTAGGAAGTCTTACATATCACAAAATTAAGGGAATATCACTAACTCGTTTCTACCTAGTATCCCGGACCCCAGCAAGAAAATATTATGTCCTAGGAAGTCTTACATATCACAAAATTAAGGGAATATCACTAACTCGTTTCTACCTAGTATCCCGGACCCCAGCAAGAAAATATTATGTCCTAGGAAGTCTTACATAACACAAAATTAAGGGAATATCACTAACTCGTTTCTACCTATTATCCCGGACCCCAGCAAGAAAATATGTCTTAGGAAGTCTAACATAACACAAAATTAAGGGAATATCACTAACTCGTTTCTACCTAGTATCCCGGACCCCAGCAAGAAAATATCTCCTAGGAAGTCTTACATAACACAAAATTAAGGGAATATCACTAACTCGTTTCTACCGACTATACCGGACCCCAGCAAGAAAATATCTCCTAGGAAGTCTTACATAACACAAAATTAAGGGAATATCACTAACTCGTTTCTACCGACTATACCGGACCCCAGCAAGAAAATATCTCCTAGGAAGTCTTACATAACACAAAATTAAGGGAATATCACTAACTCGTTTCTACCTAGTATCCCGGACCCCAGCAAGAAAATATTATGTCCTAGGAAGTCTTACATATCACAAAATTAAGGGAATATCACTAACTCGTTTCTACCTAGTATCCCGGACCCCAGCAAGAAAATATTATGTCCTAGGAAGTCTTACATATCACAAAATTAAGGGAATATCACTAACTCGTTTCTACCTAGTATCCCGGACCCCAGCAAGAAAATATTATGTCCTAGGAAGTCTTACATATCACAAAATTAAGGGAATATCACTAACTCGTTTCTACCTAGTATCCCGGACCCCAGCAAGAAAATATGTCTTAGGAAGTCTTACATAACACAAAATTAAGGGAATATCACTAACTCGTTTCTACCTATTATCCCGGACCCCAGCAAGAATATATGTCCTAGGAAGTCTTACATATCACAAAATTAAGGGAATATCACTAACTCGTTTCTACCTAGTATCCCGGACCCCAGCAAGAAAATATGTCTTAGGAAGTCTTACATAACACAAAATTAAGGGAATATCACTAACTCGTTTCTACCTATTATCCCGGACCCCAGCAAGAAAATATGTCTTAGGAAGTCTTACATAACACAAAATTAAGGGAATATCACTAACTCGTTTCTACCTAGTATCCCGGACCCCAGCAAGAAAATATGTCCTAAGAAGTCTCACATATCACAAAATTAAGGGAATATCACTAACTCGTTTCTACCTAGTATCCCGGACCCCAGCAAGAAAATATGTCCTAAGAAGTCTTACATAACACAAAATTAAGGGAATATCACTAACTCGTTTCTACCTATTATCCCGGACCCCAGCAAGAAAATATGTCTTAGGAAGTCTTACATAACACAAAATTAAGGGAATATCACTAACTCGTTTCTACCTAGTATCCCGGACCCCAGCAAGAATATATGTCCTAGGAAGTCTTACATAACACAAAATTAAGGGAATATCACTAACTCGTTTCTACCTAGTATCCCGGACCCCAGCAAGAAAATATGTCCTAAGAAGTCTTACATAACACAAAATTAAGGGAATATCACTAACTCGTTTCTACCTATTATCCCGGACCCCAGCAAGAAAATATGTCTTAGGAAGTCTTACATAACACAAAATTAAGGGAATATCACTAACTCGTTTCTACCTATTATCCCGGACCCCAGCAAGAAAATATGTCTTAGGAAGTCTTACATAACACAAAATTAAGGGAATATCACTAACTCGTTTCTACCTAGTATTCCGGACCCCAGCAAGAAAATATGTCCTAGGAAGTCTTACATAACACAAAATTAAGGGAATATCACTAACTCGTTTCTACCTAGTATCCCGGACCCCAGCAAGAATATATGTCCTAGGAAGTCTTACATATCACAAAATTAAGGGAATATCACTAACTCGTTTCTACCTAGTATCCCGGACCCCAGCAAGAATATATGTCCTAGGAAGTCTTACATATCACAAAATTAAGGGAATATCACTAACTCGTTTCTACCTAGTATCGCGGACCCCAGCAAGAATATATGTCCTAGGAAGTCTTATTATTACAACAGCTCATATACGTCCCCACCGAGGGGCTCGAGCCTACCCTGAATCAGGGCGATTAGGCCTTAGTCGACCACGCGGGCCCAGTGCGGGTTGGTCGACTTCACACACAACCTTCGAGTTTCTTCGCAGGCGTGTGCAGGTTTCCTCACGATGTTTTTCCTTCACCGTTAAAGCAATAAGTATATGTACGTAAGTTTTTGAAAAACTCATTGGTACATTGGCCGTCCAGATTTGAACCCGGTACATCTGGTTAGATGGACCGAGTCGTTACCAGTTGAGCCACCGACGCTTTCTTGTCTTATATAACACAAAATTAAGGGAATATCACTAATGCGTTTCAGAATAATTCGTTCATTTTGAGAAAGTGTTCATTTTAGGAAATAAGTCATTTTGGGAAGTTGACATTTTGGGAAAGTGGTCGTTTTGGGAAAGTGGTCATTTTGGGAAAGTAGACCACCTGACACTGAAGGAGTAAACATGAACATCGGCGCGAGTGTTGTTGGCAGTCTAGTTACTTATACTTTCACGTGACCTTGTTACGGATATTACAGCGGCGGCGCTCGCACCAATAAAGCACGCGCTCTAAAGGTGGTTGGCCTCCAAAACTTTGTACGCCAACACATGACATAAAACTACACATAAAATAATAACAGTTCATTTTTTAGGGTTCCGTACCTCAAAAGGAAAAAAACGGAATCCTTTTTTTCAAAGTGTGGGTGGCGACCCTTAGGGGAGTCGCGAAGCCTTACTCGGGGGGTCGCGAACAAAATAAGAAAATAGTGTTTCTAGTGAACAACAATAAAAAATGGGACGTATATAAACTGAATATGGGACTAAATAACAGAGTGATAAACATCTGAAACAAGTTGTCTCAGGGTGTGATTGATGCCCCATCGGTGAATATTAAAAGTTTAGTTAAGTTAATATTAAAAGTTTTAAAAACAGACTGGCTGGACAAATGGTGCAAATATAATCCAATTTACACATTAACACAGATATAAGCACATCAGCTATAAGCTGCTCGCCTATTACAACATTATAATAATAATAGACCACTCATAGTAGGTACACACACACACACACACATACACACACACACACACACACACACACACACACACACACACAACACAACACACGCATATACACGCACCTAATTTTATTCTAAATAGTTTTTTTTTATTACCTTATTATTATTATTTTTTGTAAGTTTTGTTTTTATTGTTTTTTGTTTTTGTTTTTTTATTGATTTTGTATAATCAGCTTAGGTATAGTTTCTATAGTATGTAAAGATAAGGAAGAGCGGTGCCTCCTGACACAGGCTTTGTTTTAGCTTAAAAGGAGGCTCCAGCCATAGTCGTGTATAACATTACCTATATGGAGAAAATAAACATTTTTTTTATTATTATTTTTTTTAATAATATTTTGATATAAGTCCCAAAAAAAGAAATAAACACAGTTTTTCAAATCACAAAAATTTTGTTTGTTTATGGCCCCAGGGGGTCACTAGAATTTTTAACTTGTAAAAGGGTCGCGTTCTCAAAAAGATTGCACCAACACTTCCTTATACGATCACTTTGTTGTCCGTCCGTCTGTCTGTCTGTCTGTCTGTCTGTCTGTCTGTCAAGAACCTTTATTTCGGGAACGCGTGGAGGTATCAAATTGAAATTAAAACCATATAAGAGTATTTCGGTCTACGTCCCTCGAAGCTGTAAAAAAATTTAACTTCTAAGTTAACGTAAAAAAAAAGATACGGCCGTTTATGCCGTCACAAACGTATATTTCGACACTCTCAAGGGAATCAAAACTCATAGGGTATCTCCCGTTGACCAAGAACTATGAAATTTGGCAAGTAATACTACAAAATATAGGGAAAAATCTGAAAACGATACATTTGTAATTAAATCATAAAAAATATAGTCTTTATTTTAATTTTAATTATGCAAGGTAAGGCGGCGGCGGTCCAAATTTTGAATTGAGTTAACCGTGTCACACAGATTCAACAAACAAGTTCAAACAGATTTCCAATTATTATTTTGATGTATAGTGTTCGATTTATGACGAAGAATGAAAAAGAAATCTTCTCCCTTTTTATATGTGGTAGGTACCTAATAATTTTGGCGTATATATGTACCTAACAGTTTGCACTGTTATGATTTATAATATATACCTACCTACATATTTGTACGGAACCCTCGGTGGACGAGTCCGACTCGCACTTGTCCGGTTTTTTTATATTATAATAATACCCGTCTTGTAAGGTCATTTCACTCGCTACACTGAACAACTTTTGTTTTCTAATTCTTAACTTTTTTCCAAGTGAGTTACCTATGTACAGGGTTTAAAAAAAAAGAGCGATATTTTAAAGAGTTACTCTGTACAGAATACAGGAAAAATTTAACAGAAAAAGATTTCACTTTTCGTACAAATCGTCGTCGTACGTAATTCGGTGTGAATACCCGCCCGTTCGTTGACCCGTTAGGCAGTAGACACAACAATTTTGAACAAAAAAAACCGACTTCAAACAGAAAACTAAGGTTCCCCTCGATTTCTCTGGGATGCCATCATCAGATCCTGGTTTCTTTATCATGGCACCACCTTTGGGATATCTCCGTTCCAACAAAAAAATAATCATCAAAATCGGTTCATAAACGACGAAGTTATCCGCGAAGTTATACGGTCGAATAG
Organism: Coleophora flavipennella; assembly: GCA_947284805.1. NCBI lineage: Eukaryota > Metazoa > Arthropoda > Insecta > Lepidoptera > Coleophoridae > Coleophora > Coleophora flavipennella. The sequence goes on from OX369288.1 coordinate 1,614,775, forward strand.
AGAAACCTCCTCCTCCTTTTTTGAAGTCGGTTAAAAACTGGGAAAACGGGGAACCAAAGAGTAGGGAATACTGAAGCAAAGTATATATAATAGTACCACATACAGTATGGACACTCCCTGCCGCTCTCTAGATTGCGACCTCACCCCCTCGTCACCCAGATTGACACAGATTGCTTACATTTTGGTTGTCGAACGTATAGGATTTCGCCGCCATTTCGTTTGTTCCGTCATTCCTTTTTTGAAATGTCATTTCTGGCCCGTTGTATGAAGTGTGCAGGGTATGATTAAAGTGTGGAACTAGGAAGGACGGAAACGTATAGATGTCGCAACTATCTGTTTAAATCTGCAATTCAATTGAAAGGCTAGTCCTTTGATTGAATAGCGACATTCAGTTGAATGACTTAAGGACAACTGGCCAAGAACTAAAAGAGTCACCCATATATAGATTTATTATGAAATCCTACAGTGAGATTTATTTTACACAATTGCTGAATGGATTTAGATGAAATTTACAATGTAAAGTTAGAGTTCTCCTTACCCACTTACGCCTGAATTTTTTTTTCTTATTTTATAAAAACAAACACTAAAAGTAAGAAAAAGTGAATATCTCCATACAAAAAACGAGTTTTGTTTTTAAAAGTGAAGAAACTAGCGCCATCTAATATGATGGTACGGAACCCTTTGTGCGTGGTTCTGTTTCGCACTTTACCGGTTTGTAATAGTTGCATATGGTTTGATATCTTTTTCCTGACTCGGAAAAAGTACCTATTCTAAAATTATTAAAAAAAACTGAAATTCATGCATTTTTTCTAGTTACAACGATCAGTAGAGTAATCTGGCTTAAGGTGGTATTATTACAGATTTTCGTTATATTTAACGTCAATTACTCTGAACGATAGAACATCTAAGGTTGAAAAAAATACCCTTATTGTTGATAATATTCCTTAAAGTCAAAAGCTATTAGAAACACGATTGAGCAGTTTTGGCTCGGTAGAAAAAAAATCCCAGATAGGTCTACACCGTTACTTTCAACTCTAGTTATGACTAATATTTTGAAGTATAAATTTTAAAAAAATATTCAACAATATTTCTTGTGATAATACACAGTGTGTAAAGTTATTATTTTTTATACTTTCATTGTAGTTTTTAATTGAAACGGAAAACCATTGAAGTGCAAAATTGTGGTTATTTTCTTTACTCTTTCAACGTAAAGAAAAAGACAGAGACAACTGTTTCCAATCAATAACTCGCCTTAACGAACATAGTACACTGCTTTTTTGTCAGAAAATTCATGGAATTACACAGAAAACAGTTAATTCCAACTTCGATGCTCACAAATCTGTAGGCAGCTAAGTAAATCAAATAACTCCGATCGAAAACATTGCTAACATCTTTTTGTCCTAACTCCTTACACTACAAAATATTTCGTCACGAGTCTCGCACGTCTATCGCAAGGAGTCGGAGGAGGATTTCCGCGATGTCTTTCTACCAACACATTATGTAACTCTCCGTGTTGGCAAACATGAACTTGTTCTTTTGTGGAACTGAGAAGACGTAACTAACAAGACACTCCAACGTTTTCGTGGCATCCTTATTACAATCGAATACGAACCGAGAATGCGAGTGATACTACAGGGTGTAACAAATTTAGTGTAGGTCCCGTAAACTGGAGCTTCTACTCATCATACTGAACAACTTTTGTTCTACGAATGCTGAAATCGCATTTTTTTTTTCATACAAATCGATCAGCTGATCGACCAATTTTGTGCATTTTTGTATCATCTTCTTATTAAGCTCATATACGTCTCCACCGAGGGGCTCGAGCCTACCCTGAATTAGGGCGATCGGGCCTTAGTCGACCACGTGGGTCCAGTGCGGGTTGGTCGACTTCACACACAACCTGCGAGTTTCTCCGCAGGCGTGTGCAGGTTTTCTCGCGATGTTTTCCTTCACCGTAAGAGCGTCGGATAAACGTGTACATAAGAAATTAAAACACATTAGTACGTGGCAGGATTCGAAGGAGGTAGCAGCCGTAACCGTTACGCCACCGACGCTCTTTTGTATGGACGCATTTTTGTATGGAGGGTCAAATTTTTTTTTGAGAAATGACTATGGGTTCCTTGGGGAAACTTGTTCAGTATGATGAGTAGAAGCCTCAGTTAACGAGTTCTACACCAATTTTGTTACATTCTGTATAATCGCTGAAACGTGTATAAAAACTAATTTAATAAGTCTAAAATATTACAGCCACTAAAATATCCCAGTAGGTTAAAAAACGTCGGTGGCTCAACCGGTAACGACTTGGTCCTCCTAACCAGAGGTGCCGGGTTCAAATCCGGACGGCCAATGTACCATTGAGTTTTTCGAAACTTACGTACTCGTACATATACTCACCGATTGCTTTAACCGTGAAGGAATACATCGTGAGGAAACCTGCACACACCTGCGAAGAAACTCGAAGGTTGTGTGTGAAGTCGACCAACCCGCACTGGGCCCGCGTGGTCGACTAAGGCCCGATCGCCCTAATTCAGGGTAGGCTCTAGCCCCTCGGTGAGGACGTACTATATGAGCTGATATGATGAGGTTGATACACTTTATTATTTATTTGACACTTACAACGACCTTAAATTTAAAAAATGGCAAGAGGTGTCACGGGACACGGGACACCCGGTTGGAAAGTAGTTGACAAGCAATATAAAAATAAAAAAACGGCAAAATGCGAGTTGAACTCGCGCAAGGTAGGTTTATGTAGTTGTTTTTTCAAAAAATGAATGTGTATTTAAATTAAATACGATTGTTATTAGAATATTTTTTTATGAAAAATCTATAAACATTTTAGAAAGCCAACTGCACATTTAAGTTGGTAAACTACGAAAGCTTAATTAAGCTTAATTAATCCTACTATTTACATTTTTTTCATGAAATAACGGTTTAGCTGGTAGAGGACCTTGAAAAAATATCACTTTAATTAAAGCTTAATATTTCGTTAACGGATCCCTGGATGGCAAAATGGTTTCGGCAACCCTTAAGTAGTTTGGAAAGAGCTATTCAACGATAGTCCCCACGATAGGGCGCTTCAACATATACACATGTCATATTACAGCTTTCTGGTACTAATAGTGTCTAAGCTAAACCGCGGACAGACAGACAGACAGACATGCCGACACTATGAGGGTTCCTTGTTGACTACGGAATGTTAAAAAAATCCAACAACATTGTGCCACCCACAGATAAGAAAACAATTTTGCCGCTCGTGCCACCACTTAGATCCAAACCCGAAGTCGACATTAACAAAACCTTCTACAACTAAGCTACTGCGACTAATTGTAAGTGAGATCAAAATCATCAGTGTTAACAACATTGATGTGTTCAGTCTTGAAGATAATATAGCCAGTTCTCCATTGCGTGGGGGAATCTTGGTAACCCCGCTTCCATCTTCGGCATCTTCGTCACTTACCATCAGGTGACATGATGCCAAGGGCTTACCAATTGTGAATTAAAAAAAACCTGAAATCCTTATCAAAACTGTCGTGACGGTCAAAATCTTGATTTTTTTCGGTCTTACTCTCATAAGCCAACTAAACGGTGCCGGTGTAACGTGTGATAAGGAACTACGTTCCCAAAATTATTGGTGCTTGTGTTCTTATGATAATTTTAAGTGACCGATTTCAAGTTAATTTTAGCCGCACGTATGCAATGTATAAATGTCATGTTGGTTCCACACATCTGTACTCGAAATCGTTTATTTATTTAATTAGCCTATTATTGAGTACAGAATTCAATACAAATAGGTTTAAGAGGAGTTTATTCCATGTAGATAAAGTTGGCTCTTATGTGAATATTATTTTTTTAAAGATATTGAAATTTTGTAAAGACGTTCTAGAAGCTAATATCTACGAATATATGTTTGTAGTCAGATTTCCGTAAAATTTTCTAAGAATTCGGTATTTTTTTCTAAAATATTTGTTTTTTTAAACGCGTTCAAGAACTTTATGTTTGTGTCCTCTGGTTTTCAGATTTCCGTAAAAAAAGTCTCGTAATATTTTTACTATGAAATTTCAATAGTTTTCATTTATTATTATTTTCATAAGAACCATATTTCGTTTATAAGGAGCGTGCTAGGAATACATTATTTTTAATCAAAGCTAATCTACAGTCTTTGTATCTGCACTCAATATACGTGATCAGCATTACGAGATAATTCTTTGTAATCAAAGCAGTAGGTACATGTATGTATTCTTTCAGAGCATACCACAATATAAATTGCCTGTCCGCCATTCATAAATACATTTACACGTAGGAGTAGGTATATACCATATGCAGGTACATAATATAGCAATTTATTTGAAACTCACTGAATGGAAAGAAAACCATCACAAACAATGACGAGGTATATGAGATAACGGCGGGGTGAACGTAACAGAGGTTGTTTGAGTTGCGCAAGAGTGCAAAAGTAAGAATTAAACGCTGGCCGATGACGCGCCATCGTGCAATCAAACTTTTTTAGAGATATAGTCTGTATACTCGTGTTTATAATAGGAGACCGGACTGCATCAAAAAAAAATCTGAAATATGATTTCCTAAATGCTCTCCCCTTGAAGTTTTAGAAAACCTTACTTGTTTTGTTTTTCCAACACGTCTTCAATTTTTAATTGATCAAATTCATAAAATAAATTCGTCAATGACGCTTAAAATCTATGACGTCACTTGTGGGTATTTCAAACATTTTTAGAACAAAATTTCGTTTATGACAGATCATAAGATCGTTTTTGACTCAAACGACTAGCAGTCCGATCCCCTATTGGGAACGCTAAGCAGGTTAAAAATGCGACTTCCATCACAACAACCGAGGACAATTTTGCTACCTAATTTAAGATTTTGTTAAAATTCGAAATAAGTACTCAACCGATTTTGATGAAAATTTTTATTGGACCTATCTGAAAGTATATTTTTTCAAATACTTTTTTTAAAATCGGTCTATAAATGACGGAGTTCTGAGGTAATAAACAAATAAAAACAGAATTGAGAAACTTTTTTATGACGGTTAAAAAAGAAAAGTCCTGATTCACTTACTCAAAGATTAACTTATCAACGCTTACCTTAATTAAACCCTTGGACCTAAAAAGATGAAACTTTATGCAAAATAGGCGAAAGAGCCAACTCATGCTCAATTACATAGATAAGCGAATATTAAATAACTGCCACTCGTCAATTTAAAAAAATGTGTGCTGGGACACACAGTAGAAGTGAAACTTCGAAGGACCAAAAAATATTTCAAAAAAAAAATTAAAAAAACCCTCTGCCACGCGATATATCGTCAACCCTCTCCACGCGGCCGTAACGTCTATATAGAAGTTTCACTTCGAAAAACTCTAACTCTTTTGCATGGGACATAGTGTTATTGATATTGTATAACATGTGAGTATCTCGTTGAACTATTTTGTATGGAACAAAATGTTATTGATACCTATTTTAGAATAAGTGAGTATCTCGTGAGTGAGTAACTCTTTTCCATGGGACATAGTGTTATTGATATTATATAACACGTGAGTATCTCGTTGAACTCTTTTGTATGGAACATAATGTTATTGATACCTATTTTAAAATAAGTGAGTATCTCGTTAACCCTTTTTTATGGGACATAGTGTTATTGATATTGTATAACACGTGAGTATCTCGTTGAACTCTTTTGTATGGAACATAATGTTAATGACACCTATTTAAGATTAAGTGAGTTAATTCTTTGCATGGGACATAGTGTTATTGATATTGTGTAACACGTGAGTATCTCGTTGAACTCTTTTGTATGGAACATAATGTTATTGACACCAATTTTAGCATAAGTGAGTATCTCGTCAACTCTTTTGCATGGGACATAGTGATTAATATTGTATAACACTTGAGTATCTCGTTGAACTCTTTTGTATGGAACATAGTGTTATTGATGTTGTATAACACTTGAGTATCTCGTTGAACTCTTTTGTATGGAACATAGTGTTATTGATATTATATAACACGTGAGTATCTCGTTGAACTCTTTTGTATGGAACATATTGTTATTGATATTGTTTAACACGTGAGTATCTCGTTGAACTCTTTTGTATGGAACATAGTGTTATTGATATTGTATAACACGTGAGTATCTCGTTGAACTCTTTTGTATGGAACATAACCTTTAAAGCACCTTACTATATTAGCAAATACTCGCTCAGGGCGTAATGGAACCCATCGGCTCCAGAAGAGTGCACGCCACTTTAAGGCCTCACCGTGAATAAATACGTATCAAAACCCTGTGCCCTTTTTGTTTTATTGCCTTCTTTGAAGAGTCCTATGTTCATTGAAATAGTTTATATCTATGGATTTTAGAATAAGTGAGTATTTCGTTAACCCTTTTACATGGGTCATGTTAAGTGTTACTGATGTTTGAGAAGGTGTGAGTGCCTCGTTAAACTCTTTTATACGGGAGACAGTGTCATTGACAGGCACTTTCCACACATGAGTGCCTCGTTTTGTACGGAACACAGTGTCGTGGTAGTGGCAGTGAGTAATCTGTGGTGTTATTTTTATTTTAAAGAAAGTGAGTATATCGTTGAACTGTTTTGTATGTTTAGAACTGTATCACTGGTACTAATTTATTTGAAAACGCTAAACACGTTAAAAAAAAACGACTTCCATTGCAACAACGTAGTACATTTTTGCATTATTATTTTTAGTTTTTGTTAATTTTCTAATAAAGTACTACACTGATTTTGATAAAATTTATATGGGACCACACAGAAAGCACTAGCTTTCAAATAAAAATAGAATCATAATAATCGGTTCACCCAGTCAAAAGTTCTGAAGTAACACACATAAAAAAAAACATACAGTCGAATTGAGAACCTATTTCTTTTTGGAAGTCGGCTGAAAATAGCATGTGTTTGTCTCGTCAAACTTTTTGTTTGGCATACCGTGTCATTGATATTACAGAACGTGTGACAAAACCAAAATACAACAAATATCAATCAGAGCTGTCTGAGTGTCGTTGAAAAGTACAATACACGAGCAAGGACCTTGAGTTGCGCTTGCGCACAATCGAGTCCGACTCCCTTTCCAATCCGTTGGGCAACTCGCCGACACTGTGGAGGAAGTAGACCATTTGCAGTAATTACATCAAAAGTCTAAACATTGATGTCGATAATTTGGTGTAAAAAAAACCGGCCAAGTACGAGTCGGACTTGTGAAGGAAGTAGACTATTTTCAGTAATTATATCAAAAGTCGATAATTATAATAATAATTATATCAAACCCGCACTGGGCCAGCGTGGTCGGCTAAGGCCCGTTCGCCCCAATTCAGGGTAGGCTCGAGCCCCTCGGTGGGGACGTATATGAGCTGATAGGAATATCAAAAGTCTGAACATTGATGTCGATAATTTGGTTGAAAAGAAACCAGCCAAGTGCGATTCAGACTCGCCCACGAAGGATTCCGTAGTATTGTCTACAATAATCACGTTTGTTGTATGGAAGCCCACTTAAATATTTCTTTTATTCTGTTTTTTAGTATTTTTTGTTATAGCCGCATCAGATATACATCATGTGTGAAAATTTCAACTGTCTAGCTATCACGGAACATGAAGTACAGCCTGGTGACAGACGGACGGATAGACAGAGAGACGATCGGACAGCGAAGTCTCAGTAATTGGGTCCCGTTTTAACCCTTTGGGTACGGAACCCTAAAACCACGTTTTCTTTAGGCGTATCATTTATCTTTAAATGGTATAATTTGCAACCTCGCTTTTAGAAAACCTGTTTGAAGTTTCTTAGATAATAATATGATAATTACGATACGATGTTATATAACACGGTTTATTAAATGGAGCAGTTATTTAATAAAATATAGGTACTTGCCAAGTGTCTGCTTTGTAAAATAAACATATTACTAGATTACATAGAGCGTCGTTATAGGGGCCACTACCTCCTGTCCGGGGGTCGTGGTTCGAATCCTGCCACTCACCAATGTTTTTTGGAATTTCGATTTCATATGTTCGTTTATCCGACGCTCTAACGGTGAAGGAAAACATCGTGAGGAAACCTGCACACGCCTGCGGAGAAACTCGAAGGTTTTTTTTTTTTTTTTTTAATAAGGCACACCAACGGCATAAATATTACACGTTTCCAAAACATAGTTAGGTCTTATTCTAATACAAATGCTAAGGTTGTGTGTGAAGTCAACCAACCCGCACTACAACCGCGTGGTCGACTAAGGCCCGATCGCCCTAATTCAGGGTAGGCTCAAACCCCTCGCTGGGGACGTATATAAATAAGGCTTATATTATTAGCTGATATGATGATGATGAATAGATTACATATAGGTATGTAGTTATATTGTTTTGGTTTTCAGAATTTCTGTCCAGAATCAAGACTGCCTATATTTCGTTTAAAAGTGCATATAAATATTGTATATAACGTTGAGTACATCACTCATCTTCGATTCGCTGACGATATCGCTAAAAGCCTAGGCACAATATGCATGATGGCAGTAGAGTCTCTCAACAAGTGGTCCTCAAATGAATATGGATCTACAGGACAAAAGTTAGGTCACACCCCGGACACTAAATACAAATCAAATGAAATTACATTTCTAAAAACAAATGACGGAGCAAACAAAATGGCGGCGAAATCCCATACGTTTGCGAACCAAACTGTAACCAATCTGTATCAATCTGAGTGACGAGGGGGTGAGGTCGCAATCTAGAGAGCGGCAGGGAGTGTCCATATTGTATTTTAGTACTAATATATATACTTTTGTTATGTCAAAAGCCCTGTGGCTCCCACTCCTGTGAAGTTTAAAGACTATACACTCGAAGTTATTGATGAATATGTGTACCTTGGACAAGTAGTCCAGTTAGGAAGCTCCAAATTCAATAAATATCAAGAGAGATAGAAAAAAAGAAAAACCGGTCAAGTGCGAATCAGAACTGCACACACAGGGTTCCGTACCATCACACTAGATGACGCTAGTTTTTTCATGTTTAAAAAAAAACGGCGGGTTGCACTCCGGGAGTGCCGGCAGAAGTGAAAACTTGAATATTAACGTTGTGCATTTATATTACATTAAAAAGTTTATATCTCAGAAAAATCAACAAAAAATCAACTCCATCCGTCTTACGAATTTTCGATCAGGTCACGTGTCCTGACGCGAGTTTAACATTTTTTACCCATTACAAAAAAAGTGCACAACGCCGCTAAAGAAGTTTTCACTTCAAAAACCACTTTTTTGTATGGAGACCCCCCTTATTGTTTTACTTTTTCAGATTTTCGGTATTTGTTGTTACAGCGGCAACAGAAATACATCATCTGTGAAAATTTTAACTGCCTAGCTATCGCGGTTCATGAAATACAGCTAAGTCTTAGTGATAGGGTCCCGTTTTTACCCTTTGGGTACGGAACCCTAAAAAGAATCAAAATCGTTTGGGCAGCGTGCGGGAAGTTTCGTAACATAATTAATATATTTACGTCCCAAATAACGTAGTGCCTCAAGACTAAGGTCCTTCACTAGTGTGGGTTGCCAATGATGACATACGGAATTGAGACATGGTCGCTTACTATGGGCACACCCTGGATACTTCATACAACAGGCCAAAAATTACATTTCAAAAAAGGAATGAAGGAACAAACAAAATGGCGGCGAAATCCTATACGTTCGACAACCAAACTGTAACCAATCTGTATCAATCTCGGTGATGAGGGGTGAGGTCGCAATCTAGAGAGCGGCAGGGAGTATACTAATATATATACTTTGCTATGGGCCTCATAAGAAGGCTCAAGGTCACCCAAAAGGTAATGGAGCGTGCTATGCTCGGAGTTTCTTTACGTGATCGATCACGTATGAGATGAGATGTAGGAGAATCAAAGTAACTGACAAAGCTCTCAGAATCGCTAAACTTAGGTAAGTGGCAGTGGCTGGGACATAATATGCTTATATTATAAGCTCGTAGAGCAGATTATCGTTGGGACAGATTAAAGTTCACGAGTGGCGACCACACATCGGAAGACGTAGTGTGAGAAGGCCTCCCACGCGGTGGACCGACGATCAGGTGAAAATCGCCGGAAGCCGCTGGATGCGGGCAACGCAGGCCCGGTCGTCGTGGAAATCCCTGGGGGAGGCTTTTGTCCAGCAGAGGACGTCTTTCGGCTAATAACTATGATGATTCCACAACGACCGGTCCTGCGCTGCCCTCATCTTAATTATTAAATATGCATCAGCTTGATAGACTTACCTCAGCAAAACACCATGACACTGTGTCTCATACAAAAGAGTTCAACGAAACACTCACAAAATGTAAAACAGTTCAACGTAATAGGTACGTATCTAAAACTCTTGGTTACGGAAATACTCAAAGACTCGTGGCCGCCTTGCACTTTGAATAATTCATAATTTTCCAATTCAGTCTGTTTAAAATATCAGTGTTTCTGCTTCGGAACTTGCCAGACTCGTTTTGTTATGTAAAGTGATAATGCCATAAATAAATGCTACTAGTCCAACGCCTATTGGCACACAGACTGGATTCCAGATAATCTAGTATGCCGTACAATATACAGGGCTGTAACAAAATTCTCGTCATACTGAACAAGTTTTCCAAGAAACCCAAAGTCAATCGTCATCATCATATCAGCTCATATACGTCCCCACCGAGGGGCTCGAGCCTACCCTGAATTAGGGAGATCGGGCTTTAGTCTCCCACGCGGGCCCAGTGCGGGTTGGTCGACTTCATACACAACCTTCGAGTTTCTTCGCAGGTGAGTGCATGTCTCCTCACGATGTTTTCCTTTACTGTTAAAGCAATCGGTACGTAAGTTTCTAAAAATCATTGGTACATTGGCCGTCCGGATTTGAACCCGGCACTTCTGGTTAGGAAGACCGAGTCGTTACCGGTTGAGTCACCGACGCTTCCAAAGTCAATACTTAAAATTAACTGTACGGCAGCTCGCACTAAGCTGTCTCGACAATTTTTTTTATATATCTTTTTCATACAAAAATAAATTGAAGAAGAAATATGTAATTTTGATGAAATCATGTTGCATGACCAAATGTAATTATACTTATTCGATGACAATAGGAATGACGACAGCATCAGAAATAAATTATGAACTCTTGATCACTAAATGCCCTCCTACTTAAACTTCGGAAAACCTTACTCGTTTTGTTTTCCATCAAGGCTTCGATTTTTAATTCACAAAAATCACAAAATCAACCAAAAAACATTTATGTACACAAATGACGCTGCTAAACTATGACGCACGCCTAGGTATTTCTAACATTTTTAGAAGAAAATGTCGTTTTTGACAGATAATAAAAAGTAAATCAGATGACTAGCATTCGCCAGCACTATAGCTTCAACCATTTGTGAGTTAATTGCAAGTTTCAATTTAATTTGTAGGAGAACCATACAAACAATAATTTTCCCAGACCAATGGAATGATATTTAATAGACAAACATAAGCAACTATACGACGTGCAAAGTTTTATCAAAATCGTTAGTGCCGTTTTTGAGAAAAAAAATATTTTCTGTTTTTGTTTTTGTTTTACGACAGCTAGCTTTGAAAGTACAAAAAACTTTTGATAATTCCTCGATTAAATAATTAAAAACTACTGAGTTTCAAATTAGGTAAGAGTCATGCGTGACGGACGGACGCACGGACGGACGGAATTGAGATATTCGGTTTTTCGGTATGTGTTAATGATATAGAACACATTTTCACGAAATATACAAAAGCTTTTTTTACGATAACAATACTTCCTCTACCCTACGTGCATACATCCCGTACTACGAGCATAGTATAATATACATTAGTACTAACATACAGTATGGACACTCCCTGCCGCTCTCTAGATTGCGACCTCACCCCCTCGTCACCCAGATTGATACAGATTGGTTACAGTTTGGATGTCGAACGTATAAGATTTCGCCACCATTTTGTTTATTCCGTCATTCCTTTTTTGAAATGTCATTTCTGGCCCGTTGTATGAAGTATCCAGGGTGTGCCCATAGTAAGCGACCATGTCTCAATTCCGTATGTCATCATTGGCAACCCACACTAGTGAAGGACCTTAGTCTTGAGGCACTACGTTATTTGGGACGTAAATATATTAATTATGTTACGAAACTTCCCGCACGCTGCCCAAAAGATTTCGATTCTTTTTAGGGTTCCGTACCCAAAGATGTGCTACGGGTAAGGTCGAGAAAGTAAAAAATACGAGTGTGCTTTAGACCACACGACTGAAGTAAAACTTCTTTAGCTCCATCTATATGTATATATTGGTTTTGATTGTTTTGACAACCGATATTGTTGCGTTGGCAACCGATTTTGTTGGTAAACAAAAATAAATAGTATCTCTCTTTCTGTCTTCACTAATTTATATATCCCTCTCAACTTCCGTTCGCCTCGCCCGCAAACGCTCTCGACACGCATCCACCAGCTTACTCCCCAAGTCAAGCGTGCGTAAAGAAGTTTTACTTCAAAAATTTACGCTCCATAAAAAGGCACAACATTGGTGAATTAGCTGATCGAAATGTATGTAAAGTTCAATTTTTCAGCGAAATGACTATGAATCTCTTGTTCAGTATGATGAGTGAAGGACGCCCTAGTCAAGCGCACCTACGCCCGCCCTATTAGGGATGACGACAGCATCAAAAATAAATTATGAACTCTTGATTACTAAATTGTCCTCCTACTTAAACTTCGGAAAACCTTACTCGTTTTTTTCCATTAAGTTTTCGATTTTAAATTCACCAAAATCAGAAAATGAGTACATAAATGACGCTAATAAACTATGAAGTCACGCCTAGGTATTTCTAACATTTTTAGAACAAAATGTAGTTTTTGACAGATAATAAAAAGTAACTCAGATGACTAGCATTCGTCATCCCTATTTCGTTACATCCTGTATAAGTAAAGTGAAATGGAAAATTGATCACACTATCCTGATTGTTACGTAAGAACCTTTTACCAGGCTTAAGGTGAACTGAGGCGTTGCTGTTAACTAACCGTTTCTAGAAAATCATACAGAAAATAAAATACTCGTTTTATATTTTAGGTACTTTAGGTGCTTCGTTTGGGGTATTTTAGGTGTTTCATTTGAGGTATTTTAGGTGTTTCATTTGAGGTATTTTAGGTGATTCATTTGAGGTATTTGATGTGTTTTATTTGAGGTATTTTAGGTTTTTCAAATGAGATATTTTAGGTGTTTCATTTGAGGTATTTTAGGTATTTCATTTGAGATGTTTTGGGTATAGTAATTAGTATGATATTATTTTGAGAACTGATTATTTAGCAAGGTATGTGGACTAAAATCTCGAAAATTTACGTATTTCGAATACGATTGAAACTTTGAAAATTTAGAAAGAAGAAATTTTTAAAAATGCACAAAATCAGTAAGGCTATGCACACACGGAGGCCCAGCGCGGGATGGTGGAGGTTTTGGGACTAGTGGTAAACCCCACTATCATAACTTTTTAATCTCAAAACCACGAATGAAATTAAGAAATACAACAATGAAAATAATGAAAATGAAATACTCTAGCTCGACATATCCGTGACATACGCTCCGTGGCGTAATGGTAAGTCCATTCTCTTCACACCAGGAGGTCGCGGGTTCGATTCCCGGTGGGGTCAATTTGTAAGACTCGGTTTGGTTAATGGTAGGGCATTTTCTAAGCCTGCCTGGCTAGCTACCACCATCTTATCTAAGTCTTGCCGCCAAACATCAGTGTCAACAATATTGATGTGTTCCGGCTTGAAGATAAGATAGCCAGTTCTCCATTGTGTTGGGAAATCATCTTCACTTACCATCAGGTGAGATAATGCCAAGGGCTTACCAATTTAGAATTAAAAAAAAGATATATGGACAAGTAAAATCTCAGTTTAAGTACTTCGAATATGATTAAAACTCAGAAAAAAAGATTAAGATAATCTTTAAATCATGAATGATACTCCTGGTGATGTAAGAAATAGAACAATGAAGCTAATGAAGGGATCATAATTTCTGATAAATTACAAATGACAATGTTTAAAAGATCATTCTTGATCATAATAGTTAGAACTGTATTCAGAGGTTATCACCTACCGATAGCAAAGAATAAAGACCTAACAGTAGAGTAAAATCATTTTGTATTAAATAAGGTGTTAATGTACTCAATAAACACGTTAAAAAACCGACTTCCATCGCAACAACTTATACATTTATGCATCATTATTTTTGGTTTTTGTTAATTTTCTAATAACTGCTTTGATTTTTTTTTTATGGGACCACACGGCAAGCACTAGCTTTCTTTTAAAAAATCGGTTCACCCAGTCAAAAGTTCTGAGGTAACACACATTAAAAAAAAACATACGATCGAATTGACAACCTCCTCCTTTTTGGAAGTCGGTTGAAAAGCAAACTAAATATGCACACAAATGAGATAAAGAAGCTATGGGCAGCGGGCACGACGAGGCTTTATAAAGTACGTAACAAGTACACCATAGGCTCCTTCAAAATTTTTTTTCACAATTGGCAAGCCCTTGGCATCATCTTACCTGATGGTAAGTGACAATGATGCTGAAGATGGAAGCGGGCTTACCAAGATTCCCCAACGCAATGGACAACTGGCTATCTTATCTTCAAGCCGGAACACATTAATGTTGTTAATACTGATGTTTGGCGGTATGACTTAGATAAGATGGTGGAAGCTAGCCAGGCTGGTTTAGAAAATGCCCTACCACCAATCAAACCGAGTCTTACAAGTTGACCCCACCGGGAATCGAACCTGCGACCTCCTGGGTGTGAAGCAAATGGACTAAACATAATGCCACGGAGGCGGTTAAAAGTTGCTCCCATTGTAGAAAAGATGGTCGATAAACATTGGGCCATCCCAGAAAGGAAGAAGAAGAGGATGGACGCCAGCCCCGAGGTGGACAATGGTTATCAGGGATATAGAACGGGCACAGCTGATCGCGCAGACAACCCAGGACAGAGCGACCTAGCACTTATGACGCGGAGGGCCGACAAAAAAAACCGACTTCAAACAGGAAACTACGGTTCCCCTCGATTTCTCTGGGATACCATCATCAGATCCTGGTTTCCTAATTATGGTACCACTCTTGGGATATCTTCTTTCCAACAAAAAATAATCATCAAAATCGGTTCATAATCGACGAAGTTATCCGCGAACACACATAAGAAAAAAATAATATATACGGTCGAATTGAGAAACCTCCTCCTTTTTTGAAGTAGGTTAAAAATGCACAGAAAAAGAAGAAGGAGGTGTTAATGTATATTTCCCGATGTGTTAAACTTGTGAATTTGAACAAATTTTCGTACGTCGATTTTGTATGGTGAGTGCAAACTTTGTATGGTGACTGCAAACTTTTTATGTGTGTGACTGTACAAGTAGCTTTCTTGAAAAAAAAAGGTTTCGACTGTACATAGAATCACGATTTTATGTACAATGTACATACAGGGGGTACAAAATTGGTGTACAAGCAATTAACTAGAGAGCTTCTACTCATTTATTTATATTTATATTCACAATTGGTAAGTCCTTGGCATCATCTCACGAAGTGACGATGACGCCGAAGATGAAAACGGGCTTACCAAGATTCCCCAACGCAATGGGGAACTGGCTATCTTATCATTCAAGCCGGAACACATCAATGATGTAATATCAATCATCATACTGAATAACTTTTTCCAAAAGACCCATAGTTAATTTGCAAAAACAAATATTTTTTTACAAATGTGTTAGCTGATTGACCAATTTTGTGCATGTTTATGGATCGTCAACTTTTTTTAAATTTATTTATTTAAAACAATAGGTACAATAATGAACACTTGATACTTCATTCATTTATCCTAATTATACTAAAGTTCAGTTTAGACCACAAAGAGAAAAATGTATGAGGTCTAAGATTAGAAGAGGTGATTAGAAACGCTAAAAACGTTAAAAAACCGGTAAAGTGCAAGTCAGAACCGCACACAAAGGGTTCCGTACCATCATACTAGATGGCGCTAGTTTATTAATGTTTAAAAAAGCACGTTTTTGTATGGAGACCCCTTTTTGTCACTTTTTCAAATTTTTTGTATTTGTTGTTATAGCAGCAACAGAAATACATCATCTGTGAAAATTTCAACTGTCTAGCTATCACGGTTCATGAAATACAGCCTGGTGACAGACGGGCGGGGCGGACAGACAGACGGACGGACAGCGAAGTCTTAGTAATAGGATCCTGTTCTGACCCTTTGGGTACGGAACCCTAAAAACATTAATTGAAATGACTGTGTACAGTACAGATCATAGAATAATCTAAATAAAAGTAAGTAGAATGATTAGAAATTGAGGTAAGCACAGCAATTAAGCCTAATAAGCTTCTTTTCTCAATTAATTAAGCCATTTTTTTTTTAATTTCCTATTGATAAGCCATTGGCATCATCTCACCTGATGGTAAGTAACTATGATGCCGAAGATGAAAGCGGGCTTACCAAGATTCCCCAACGCAATTGGGATCTGGCTATCTTATCTTCAAGCCGGAACAAATCAATGCTGTTTAATACTGATGTTTGGCGGCAAGACTTTCATAAGATGGTGGTAGCTAGCCAGGCGGACTATGAATATGCCCTACCACCAACCAAACCGAGTCTCACAAAGTTAACCCAGCCGAGAATCGAACCCCCGACCTCCTGGTGTGAAGCGAATAGACTAACTATAACGGAGGCGATTAAAACGTTAATAGCTAATTATATAAAGGGTGTTCTAATAATGATTGTTCGGTTTTATCACAATTTTGTGACACCTTTCAGTTTACAGGACTATTCGCACCACACACAGTAAGACAACCACACACACACTTACACATCTTCACTAAGTGCAAGATAAGGCCAGCTTACTATTCTGTAGAGTCATATGGCTTAGAATGTTATCATCAGTATACCATTACCAGTGCTTGGATGCAAACTGGTGCAGTGTCCAGTAGATTAAAAATTTAATCAGTATACATCTATATCTATACATGTAATAAAACTGTAACGGGGCCGCGTCTATGCATGAAATATTTTTGGCAAATAATAACTGTGGTGGATATTACTAATGATAAAGAGGCCAAAACAACAACTTTTTTCGAATTTTTGTCTGTCTGTATGTTTGCGCATCACGCAAAAACTACCTGGCCGATTTTGATGAATTTGTGTATGGTGGTTAGTAACCACTGGTTACCTATAGCCCGAGTTAACATATACAATACTTTTTATCCCGGAAAATTAAAGAGGTTCCGTGGGAAAATTAAAAACCTCCACACCGACGAATTCACGGGTACAGCTAGTATATTATAATTAAAAATTTAAAACCCGCCTGCACAAAAACTTAAATTTTTTGGTGGATCGGGTAAAAATGTATCCTATGTCACTCACGGGATTAAGATACTTCTAACGACACCTCGAACTGCAAAATACATCAAGTCATTTAGGCCACAGGTGTGCCAAAGAAATAAACGTTCATATACAGGATGTAACAAAATTGGTGTAGGTCCCATTAAATGGGGGTTCTACTCGTCATACTGAACAACTTTATCTAAGGAACCCTTAGTCAATTATCAAAAAAAAAATGGGGCCCTCCATACTAAAATCCACAAAATCGGTCGATTAGTTGATCGATTTGAATGAAGAGTAAAAAAAATTTTTTGCGTTTTCAGCAAAGTCGTAGCACAAAAGTTGTTCAGTATGATGAGTAGAAGCCCCAGTTAACGGGACACCAATTTTATTACACCCTGTATACATACATACACTTGAAAAACATGACCCTCTTTCTGGTGCAGTCGGGTAAAAAGAAAAGTCTTGAGTGACTCATTAATGCTCAGCACAAACCCTTGGACGTAGAAATCCGAAATTTGGCACATAGACTCCCTTTTTGGTGTAGACAAGAATAAGTCCCAAATGAAATAAGGAGTTTAAGGCCCAGTGGTACTTAAAAATCTGTCTTTGTCATTTTCTCTACGTGTAAAGAGGGAAGAAAATAACCACACTTTTGCACTTTTTCGATGTTTTACGTTTTTATTTTCATCATATTTATCTTAAATAAAAATCCATTCGATGATTTCCCTTCAGTCACCTATGAACTTTATTTTAGTAAATAAATCATATTATCAAATTACTTATTTTAAGAATAAAACCGTAAATAGACGATAAAATGGCTCGAAAAGAGGTATCTTTGCGAAGTTATTCTATAGAGCCAACTTTATTAAATCGTGTTTCCATTCTGTACAGTCCCTCGTAACTATTCTCAATATTACCAATATGTTTTCCTAGATTTTAAATTTACTGTTAACTACTTCAAAAATGAATTCTAAAAACCTGTTTAATTGGATTTTTAGGTACCCACTGGGCCTTAAGCGGGAACGAAGTCACGAACAACAGCTAGTGTATTTATATACGTTGACTTACCATACGCCAGGCAGGCGGCAACAACCGCGAATCGTGCACAAATGCTCATGTTGTCTCGTATGTGCGCGGGTATGTGTTGCGTGCACGTCCGAGCGTCGGTGCGGGGTCAGCAGCACTGCGCGCGCGCCGCCGATGCCGTCGCGGCGGTGGTGGTTGCGCACTCATAGTGCTGGCCTATAGTAATTGTATGTGGTGTAAACTGAAGGACTTGGCAATTTCCTACCAAGCAAACTTTTGGGCATAACTATTAGCACAGAGTCTTTTTAGGGTTCCGTAGAACAACAAGGAATCCTTAAAGTTTCGTCATGTCTGTCTGTCCGAAACCATTAGTAGTTAAAAGCTGAAATTTGTTAATGATATATATAATAATAACGCAGAGAGAACTGTAAAAAAAATTTGGAAAAAAACTTTTTAAGGGTACCTCCCCTACAAGTAAAGTGGGGTGATATTTTTTCTCTAGTCCAACCCAGTCGTGTGTGGTATCGTTGGTTAGAACTTAAAAAATAGTTGTGAGTCTTCTAAGACCATTTAATAATTTAGGGTACCGTTTTGGAAAAAAATGGCTTGATATTGTTCACGTTGCCAATAACAGTCGTGATATTGTAAATAAATTTCATATAATGTAAATATAATTGTGTATATTACTAACACTAGTCTAAGTCCTTAATAAGTCACTAACACTATTGTGATCCATTGTTGGTCGATAAATAAATTTTATTATTATTATTATTATTGCTAAATTTTGTTGGAGTCGAGTGTCCCCACCCCCTAACAACTAAACCGCTGTATTTGGAAATTTGAAAATTAGGTATGGACGCGATAATGGCAACTACGGAACCCTACATTGCGCGTGGCCCGACACGCACTTGA
The DNA here is from genome assembly GCA_947284805.1 of Coleophora flavipennella. Lineage (NCBI taxonomy): Eukaryota > Metazoa > Arthropoda > Insecta > Lepidoptera > Coleophoridae > Coleophora > Coleophora flavipennella. The sequence goes on from OX369288.1 coordinate 1,634,099, forward strand.
CCGTTATTTTTTTAAGTAAATTAAATACATTCAACATGCAGTTTGATTTACTAATCGTATCTTGTGTTTATCATGGACTCAGCTGCAAATAAATTTTAAAATAAAAACAAGCCAAGTGCGAGTTTCGAGGTTTCTGTACCACCACACCTCTCCACACAACTATGACCATGATACCTATTAGCGACAGAAAAATCCTTTTTTTTAGTTAGTTCTGACTCCTTAACGTGAGTAAAACTCACACTTGGCCAGTTTTTGTTATTTGTAGTAATGCTTCAACAACCGCATTGGTGGTCTTATGGCAACGGCCGCTACCTCCTGTCCGGGTGGTCGTGGTTCGAATCCTGCCACGTACCAATGTATTTTCGAATTTCTATTTCATATGTACGTTTATTCGACGCTCTTACAGTGAAGGAAAATATCGTGAGGAAACCTGCACACGCCTGCGGAGAAACTCGAAGGTTGTGTGTGATGTCGACCAACCCGCACTGGTCGACTAAGACCCCATCGCCCTAATTCGGGGTAGACTCGAGCCCCTCGGTGGGGACGTATATGAGCTGATATGATATTTAACGCTTCAGAATTAGTACTATAATCACACCTAGCTTCATGCTTGAGTGTTTTTTTATGATTTTACGATAGAGCAAAACTAAAAACACCTCAAAAATGCAAATTAAGAACACGTCTCTTTGTATGTAGCCCCCTTTAAGTTTATATTTTTTAGGTATTTGTAGTTATAGCGGCAAAATAAATACACACTCCTTGAAACTGTCTATCTATTACGACTCACGAAATACAGCCCGCTGACAGTCCGACAGATTGATAACGGAGGCTTAGTAATAGGGTCCCGTTGGTCACCCTTTGGGTGTACAGAACCCTAAAAGCTAAACAAAAGGACACGTTGCCAGAGAAATTTTGTTCTTGTGGTGGCAACTGCAGTACCCGCCACTTAACCTTAACACAAGCGAAGAGAGAACAAAAGAAATAAATAAACGCGCTATTAGAATTTCTTCAGCGCTAAGTATATATACAGATACCAAACATCAACGAGCAAACAAAAAAAAACATGCAAAGCAGAATAGATGCATTTGAGATGTGGTGTTGGCGTCGTTTACTACGTATTCCTTGGACAGCCATGAGGACAAATCTCTCCATCCTAGAGGAGCTCAAAGTTAAGACCCGCCTTTCAACAGTGTGCCAACAACGCTCGCTCTCATTCTTTGGACACTGTGCACGCCGTCCCAACAGCCTAGAGTACCAAATCATGACGGGAAAGGTAGAGGGCAAAAGAGCTCGGGGAAGACCTCCTGCCAAGTGGTGCACCCAAGTCACCAGCACCACCGCTGCAGCTACACGAAGCAGTGCACGCAGCGAGTGACAGAGCCCGGTGGAGAGCAATCTGCGTCCCCTCGATGACATGACGGTCACGATCCCCAGCATTGGGGGAACGACTGATTGGATTGTAATCATCAACGATTGGTCTACGGCCGGACCCCGGGCATACCACCTCGCCTGGCGGAGATATCTCCCTTTGCTCTCGTCAAGTAGGAACGCACCGTTCCTAAATACTGTTGCCTTTATAGGGTTCCGGCGCCCAAATAGCAAAAAATGGAGCCTTTACAATTTCGTTCTGTCCTCCTATCTGTATTTCCGTATGTTACTGTCATTTCTCTGCCACAGTTGGGCCTACAGCAATGAAATTTAGCACACATGTGTTAAAGAAAGGAAAATTAAGTTAACAATAGGGAATCGGACTGCATCAAAAATAAAATCTGAAATATGATTTCAAAAAACCTTACATGTTTTGTTTTCCATCACGTCTTGAATTTTTCATTGATCAAATTCACAAAATAAGTTTGTCAATGATGCTTAAATCTATGACTTCTTTGTGGGTATTTCAAACATTTTTAGAACAAAATTTCGTTTTTGACACACCATAAAAAGTTACTCAAATGACTAGCACTCCGATCCCCTATTGTGTAAAACAATCAGAGGTGGATGAAACAATCAGACGTGGATGAAACATTTTTTAGCCTACGGCCTACGCTTTTGCATATCCTTGGATAGGTCTCATAATAGTTATTTCTGATACAAGGGTAGTAAAAAGGTCAATAACAAACGAGTGACATTTGTGAGCCCGAACCGCAGGCGAGGGTTTACCATCGTCAAGAGTTTGTTATTTCCTTGTACACCCATGTATCATACGAAGTTTTTCAATACAGTTGTGAGAAAATAGATAAAATAAAAAAACGACCTAACTGTTGTATCGCCTAACAAATAAATATAAAAGGAAGAAAATTGTCGTTTGTGGAGATTGGAATATTGATCTTTTAAAAAACAACAACTTCTCTAAAGATCTTACTAGCATCCTTGAAAACTATAATTTTAGGACTCATATAAGATCAGCTACTAGGCGAAAAGCATGTATAAATCAAATTGCCAGCAATTTAAAACAGGCACAATCAGAGATTCACTACTTGGGTCTGTCCGATCATGAAACTGCTCAGACTTTAAGTTTGAATACCAATAAACACAAGGCATTTACAACTTGGTTTGAAAGCCGACGGGACTACAGTGGTGATAATATTCGTAAATTTAAAGAATGTATGAAAGCTATGTCATTTTGCGAGGTACTGAACAGTGATAACCTATCAGAAGCATTTGTTAATTTTCATGATCTCGTCTGTCTTTTCTATAACCTATGCTTTCCAGTAATAAAAATAAAAATTAACAATCGCAGAAAGAATATTAAATGGTTATCAACTGGAATAAAAAAATCTTGCCTCGTAAAACGCAAATTGTATATGACTTACAGATCCGTTGGAGCCAATAAAGACATACATAAAAATAAATTCAAACGTTACAGTGACATTCTTAAAAATGTATTCAAAAATCGCAAAAAATATTTAATAACAAATACATTAAATCAAACAAGAACAAATGTAAAGCTACTTGGGATGTAATTACTTCAACTGTAAATAGCAATATATAAAACACTGACATTAATTCTATTCAATACAATAACATGACATATACTAACCCTCAGGACATTTGTAATATTCTTAATGATTATTTTATAAATTTGACTAATAAACAAAATTCGAATCCTACTTGTGACAATTTGGTAAGTAATAACCTTTCCACTATTTTTCTACGACCTATTGACGAAAAAGAAACATTAAAATTAATTATGTCCATGAACAACACCAAGACGAGTGGTTACGATGAAATATCAACAAGTATCCTCAAATCAAGCGCTGCCTTCATATGTCATCCACTTACTCATATAATAAATTTATCATTTAGTCAGGGAATTTTTCCCGAACAACTGAAAATATCTGTTATAAAGCCCCTTTTCAAGAATGGCGATAGATCTAGTCCAAATAATTACAGGCCAATAACCATTGTTCCTATTATTTCAAAGATAATAGAGAAAGCCATGTATTTCCGGTTGGATGCTTTTTTAAGCAAGCACAATGTATTGAATTCTGACCAGTACGGTTTCCGAAAGGGCTCTTCGACAGAACTAGCTTGTTTCAATCTGATTAAATTAATTTCTGAATCTTTAAATGCTAAGATCCCAATAATGGCAATGTTCCTTGATATGAGCAAAGCATTCGACTTTGTTCAACATGACCAGCTACTTTCTAAGCTAGAGTTACGACTGGTTTAAAAGTTATTTGTCAAATAGAAGACAATGTACAGAAATTTCTAAAGTAACTAAAATAAGTGGGATTTTGAAAGCAAAAGTACACATCTAACTTTCGTATAAATAATTCGGGAATTCCGCAAGGTTATTCCGCAAGGCCCTTACTGTTTCTTTTATACATTAACGACCTCCCAAAAGCAATGTCTCAAAAATGTATACTTTTCGCAGACGATACAACTTTAATTATTAAATGCAAAGATAAAGAAACGTATCAATCTGATGTGGCTAGAGCTTTGGCAGACGCTGTCAAATGGTTGGACAACAATAACCTTAACATTAATATAAATAAAACTAACTACATATCAAACAAAACCCCTTTTTCTGGACATAAATTATAATAATAGTAAAATTGACGTAACTAATGGACTTAAATTTTTAGGCATACATGTTGACAATCATTTGAACTGGAAGGACCATATTGACTCAATTTGCAAAAGACTGAATCGGTTTTTATTCGCGTTAAGAAGACTAAGGCAAACAGTCTCTATAGAAGCCGCTTTGACAGCCTACCATGGCCATGTATCGTCAGTCCTTCTCTTACTATGGGGAAATTCTGTAGATGTCGATAGAACATTTAGATTGCAAAAAAGTGTGTACGTGCTATTAATAATGCGTGGTTTATGTAGAGTTGTAAACCCCTATTTAAAAAACTAAATATTTTACCGTTGCCGTGCATGTATATTATAAGAAAGGTTTGTCTGTATACAGAATCTCACCCAGAGTATTTTCAATATCTTAGAGACTTTAGATTTCGTGTACCAAGGGCTCAATATACACATTGGTTACAGCAACCTCCCTGCAAAACTAAAATATATATACAAAATATTTATAATATGTGTATTGAAATATTTAATAAGCTTCCAGATGACATAAAACAATTACGAGGAATTAGACTTAAGAAAAAATTAACAGAATGGCTAATGCAACACTGCTTCTATAGTATTAGTGAATATATGAACTTTAATAATAAAACTAACTTATCTTTATAATGTTATTAGCGTAGGTATAATATTTTAACCTGTAAAAATTTGCATGCCATCTTTATGACGGCTGAATACATTTTCCATTCTAACATTAAGATCTTCACATGTATGTATTCTGGCAAATAAACATTTCTTTCTTTCTTTCTATCTCTTTTAAAATTCTCCTTTCAAGTCTTAAAGAAGATTCTGTATCTTCGGTTATTATATTTTTTATTTGCTAGAAATGTTTTGTTCCTGCGAGCTAGAAATTAAAAAAAAGTGGTAAAGTAAAAGCACGTGTGCGGTAAAATCAATTTTGCGCACACTTGACTGGCATATAAAGGACCACTTTTCGAGCAACTGTATTGAAAAACTTTAAGTAGCATTTTGTGTCCATAAACAAGTGATACGCTGCCCGCATCCATCGGCTTCCTGCGATCTTCACCAGGTCGTCGGTCCACCGCGTGGGAGGCCTGCCTACGCTATGTTTTCCGATGCGCGGTCGCCACTCGATAACTTTACTACCCCAACTTCCATCTGTGGATTCAGGCAGCGCAGGACCAGTCGTCGTGAAAACCCTTGGGGGCGGCCTTTGTCCAGCAGTGTACATTTTTCAGCTCATATGATGATGATGATAATATAAGTGATAGTAGTTTTTGATTGCATCACCTCGTCTATAAGATCAATAGTAATTTGAGGCATAGTTAACCTATAACGCAAAAAAGGATTTCATAAGTTATGACCCTGCGAGTCTTCCTGGTACGGTGGCGGTTACATTACATCACAGTGTCGCTAGTTCAGTGGTTTTTTCCCATCTCAAAATTAGTTTCATAAGTTATGACCCTGCGAGTCTTCCTGGTACGGTGGCGGTTACATTACATCACGGTGTCGCTAGTTCAGTGGTTTTTTCCCATCTCAAAATTAGTTTCATAAGTTATGACCCTGTGAGTCTTCCTGGTACGGTGGCGGTTACATTACATTACAGTGTCGCGAGTTCAATGGTTTTTTTCCCATCTCAAAAACTCCCAATGCGCCTAAAGAAGTTTTCACTTCAAAAAAAATTTTTGTCTGTTAAGTCGGTTTACGGACGATATTTTTTTTCTTTTTTTTATTAAAAATTTGAGTGCGTTTGACTACAATTTACGTGACAACGTGTCACAAGCCGAACGCTTAGGGCGATTGTGCCTCTTTATCGCTTGTTCCGCGCTCTCGCTTGCACGCTCGGCGCAGGCGGGACATGACAAGGACGTGACACTTTTTCGTGAGTGCAGCCGGCGTTCATCGATTTATAAGAAGTTGTCACGTCAAAAAAAATACCTATTACGAAAACGGTCGAATATCTGCACTTGCGCCGCGTGCTTAGTGCGAAAATTTCACACAGACGAGATGTCAGACACGCGTATAATATGTATATTATGCTCATATTGCACGAAGATATACATACATTGAACGCAGTGTTTCATTATCACGATATATGGTTTTAAACGAAACAAGCAATGAACATTGCATTTGCAGTTTGATTGGATATTTGCGTTTAGTCGTAAATTCGTAATGGAAGACAATTTGGAACTAAATCACACATATATACCAATATTATAGAGAGGTAAAGTTTGTAAGTAAGTTATGAGTTAATCTCCGAAACTACTCATCCGATATCCAAAATTCTTTCACCAATATTTATAATGGAGCTTCCGGATCAACATAGGCTATAAAAATATAGTTAAAAAAAACTAAAAAAACACACTAAAAGCACATCAAACTAAAAATTGAAAAATAATTCTTACTAAAAGCTGAAAAGAGTAATGAACGAAAAATACTAGTATTATTGTGAAAAAGCGAGGGTTGCTCGATTTACGTAAAACATGCCACAAAGCGCCCACGCTTTTTTCACAATAATACTAGTATTTTTCGTTCATTATTGTTTTCAGCTTATATTAAGAATTATTTATCACTTTTCAGTTTGATGTGCTTTAAAAGCGTATTTTTTAGTTTTTATAAATTAGATTTATTTTAAAATTTTTAGTTCAGGATAATGAGATAAACTTATGAAGTAATTGTATTGTCACTGATTCTTAATAAATGTAATTAAATCTGTCCGTTTAAAGTGGGTCAAAAACGAGTGCAAAGGAGTCGGTTACAAACGTACAAAGATACATACAGGTGAAGCTAATTAAAGCGTGATGAAAAGACCGCTAGCAGCTTGCACCTAACGCTCTGCGCACCCTCTATATCCACATGGGCAAAACCGCAGACAACTGCTAGTTTAATGATAAGGTGATACGATAGGAAATTGTCACCAATGCTTGCTTACACTGTAACGATTCCAAATAACTTCGTAAATTTCTTAACTAAATTAGCAAAAAAACCTTACCTTTTATCACTGCTACAACATAATTATAATCACTGCACTATCTCACTGTCAATCCTCAATAAATAAATTCAATAATTCATAAAATTTCCACAAAATAACAAATCTTTCTTTACATTCTAAGCGCCAAAAACAAGCGCTGCAATAATTCATAGCAAACACCAATCACCACCATTACTCCTACACTATCGACCAATCTCCGCACATCAAGTATCGCAATTCAATTCAATTCAAGTTTATTCGAAAAACAATTTAAATTGTGTACGAATTACATAATAATATAAATAAACATAGCATAACAACAATTCAAAAACTAAAAGAAACTAAAGCACCTACATAAAACCAATCCCAATGAAGTATCACAATCTAATTACGAAAAAGTAAAATCTTCATCCAGATTTGAACCCGGTACCTCTGGTTAGAAGAACCGAGTCGTTACCGGTTGAGCCACCGACGCTTAACAATGAGTTTTTCAAAACTTACGTATATACTTACCGATTGCTTTAACGGTGAAGGAAAACATCGTGAGGAAACCTGCACACGCCTGCGGAGAAACTCGCAGGTTGTGTGTGAAGTCGACCAACCCGCACTGGGCCCGCGTGGTCGACTAAGGCCCGATCGCCCTAATTCAGGGTAGGCTCGAGCCCCTCGGTGGGGACTTATATGAGCTGATATGATGATGATGAAAATCTTCAATTCAATAGCAACACTTGTCCAAAAAAAAGAGCTTTTAGTGCGCTTTTAAAAACATGAATGCGTGACTCCAATTTTAATTCAATAGGAAACTTATTAAAAACTTTAAAAAGTAATACTTGCTTAGTAATAAGTTGTCTCAAAATGACAACACCAATCAAAGTCATTGCGCTCCGTTAACTCAAAATTTTCAAAATCCAAACATTTATTCTAATCAAACATTTGTATAGCCACACAATAATTTCTTTTTTTTTGTGAATAACCTTTTTAGTAATAACCTGATACTCCGCATAACATCTGATATCCACTGAAGTGAGACGTAAGTGCTTCTTCTTGTCAATTCTTACAATAAATTTTATTTTTGCATAGACATTAAGTAAATACTTTTTTTTGTTAAATCGAAATAAAATACCCTTTGTTGCTCAGGCTTTGAATCTTTTATTTGATAATCAGGTTTCCCCAAAGAAGAGGTTACATACAATACTAAGTCTTCCTATCATCATCATCATCATGAAGAAAAGAGTAGAGTAGAGCAATGTTGAACTCTCCTATGAACCGTAAAAGGTAGGTAGCTGGTTGTAATTTTCACATAGTTTATCATCATCATATCAGCCGAAAAACGTCCAATGCTGGACAAAGGCCTCCCCCAAGGATTTCCACGACGACCGGTCCTGCGCTGCCCGCATTCATCGGCTTCCCGCGATCTTTACCAGGTCATCGGTCCACCGCGTGGGAGGCCTGCCTACGCTACCTTTTCCGGTGCGCGGTCGCCACTCGAGAACTTTACTACCCCATCGGCCATCTGTTCTACGAGCTATGTGCCCTGCCCACTGCCACTTCAGTTTAGTCTTCCTATGCGCGAACGCAACTCGAAAACTTTACTTCCCCAACGACCTTCCGTTTACGAGCTATGTGCCCGCCTACTGCAACCAATTTATTGTCATTATCTAGGGATAGCTTGGCTTTTATGCCTTTCTTGGGTTTGTAACAATTTCCTATCGTCATCCCCGATACTGTTTCCAATTTAATCCTCATTGAGAACACCAAATTAGATTTTAAAAAATTTATATATAAACTTCGCTGTCTCTCCTTCTGTCACCGGGCTGTATTTCATGGACCGTGATAGCTAGACAATTGATTTTTTTTACAGATGGTGTATTTCTGTTGCCGCTATAACAATAATTAACTAAAAATTTGAAATCGTGAAAGTCTCCATACAAAAAACGTGTTTTTTAAACGTTAAGAAACTAGCGCCATCTAGTATGATAGTACGGAACTGAAGAAACTAGCGCCATCTAGTATGATGGTACCGAACCCTATGTGTGCGGTTCTGACTCGCACTTGGCCGTTTTTTTTTTATTTACAATTTGTAAGCCCTTGGCAACATCGCACCTGATAGTAAGTGAATGATGCCGAAGATGGAAGCGGGCTTACTAGGATTCCCCAATGCAATGGAGAACTGGCTATATTATCTCCAAGCCGGAACACATCAATTTAGTTAACATTGATGTTTGGCGGCAAAACTTAGTAAAGATGGTGGTAGCTAGCCAGGTGAGCTTATAAAATGCCCTACCACCAACCAAACCGAGTCTTACAAAGTTCAATTCCACCAGGAATCGAAACCGCGACCTTCTGATGTGAAGCTAATGGAGCGGTTCATGCTAAGAACTCTAATCAAATAATAAATATACTAACGTCGCCTGCGTCAGTTCCAGATAGCAAACATTGTATCTATTCTGTTTGTCTACTAGCCCTGGCTTCACTGCTTTTTTAAACCGTAGCTTCAACACAAAAAAAATATAATTGCTACGATAGTTATCTTCCTTATTATGAACTAGGCAATCAATTTGATTATCTACTTAAATGCGATAATTTTGGTTGGATTGGTTAATGCTGCCCAGCCCTGTTGCGCATGAGTTCATTGTGATGCGTTATCACTGCGTTCATTGTGATGCGATAAGTCATCCACGAACCTACAGCCACGGGACGACATTTTTTTACCTCTGTAGAGTCACTATAACCACACCCCGGACACTGCATACAACGGTCGTGAAATGACATTTCTTAAAACAGATGACGGAGCAAAGAAAATCACGGCGAAATACCATACGTTCGAGAACCAAACTGTAACCAATCTGTATCAATCTGGGTGAAGAGGGGGTGAGGTCGAAATCTAGAGAGCGACAGGGAGTGTCCATACTGTATGTTAGTACTAATATATATACTTTGCTTTAACTGCATATTAGGTGATATGCGAGTCATCATATCAGCCACAAATCGTCCACTGCTGGACAAAGGCCTCCCCCAAGGATTTCCACGACGACCGGTCCTGCGCTGCCCGCATCCATCGGCTTCCCGCGATCTTCACCAGGTCATCGGTCCACCGCGTGGGAGGCCTGCCTACGCTACGTTTTCCGGTGCACGGTCGCCACTCGAGAACTTTACTGCCCCATCGGCCATCTGTTCTACGAGCTATGTGACCTGCCCTCTGCCACTTCAGTTTAGCGATTCTGTGAGCAATGTCGGTTACTTTAGTTCTTCTGCGGATCTCCTCGTTTCTGATTCAATCAAGCAGAGAAACTCCGAGCATAGCACACTCCATTGCCCTTTGAGTGACCTTGAGCCTTCTTATGAGGCCCATAGTAAGCGACCATGTCTCAGTTCCGTAAGTCATCACTGGAAACACACACTGGTCAAAGACCTTAGTCTTGAGACACTGCGGTATTTGGGACGTGAAGATATTGTGAAGCTTCCCGAACGCTGCCCAGTCGAGTTGAATTCGTCGATTGATCTCTTTCTTGAAGTTGGAACTACCTAGCTGGACTGTTTGTCCCAGGTATATATATTCGTCAACAACTTCCAGTTGTTGATATGCGAGTATTTGTTAACAATGTTTTGGAATCAATCTCATGAAAAAATTTATGAGGTCTAAGATTAGAAGAGGTGATTAAAAACGCTGAACACGCTAAAAACCGACTTCCACCACAACAACTTGTACAATTTGGCGCTAAGACGATTGTGAAACTGCGACTTTAACGATTTTCACCTTATTTTTGATAGGTTGTCAGTCAGGACAAAAGCTAGCTCTCAGTTCTTATAAATTAATGTCGTTATATGTGGTTTTTGTAAAAACGCGCGGAATATGTAGAAATGTCATAGGAGGGCAAAGATAGTATGGAATTAGACATACGTTAGTAAATAGTCTTTATTCTTTGGTAGAACCAATGACATATATTACTGGCGTAAGGGCCCGGCCAACGCGCGCGACTAATGCTCCCAGCGAATTGGTGCGAAAATCAAAAGTTTCGCACACTCGCGACTCAGTCGTCTGCGGGAAATTGTACAGTGCGGTGGAAAGATACTCCATATAAAAATGCCTTATTTTGTTGTTAGAGGCTGTAAAAATTATGAAAGAAAGGCTAAAAACAAATATGGGATGTTGTATCATCGTTATGTAACCTTACATTGTATTTTTTCTTATAAACAAATAAAATAAACGAATTTTTAAAGCGACAATTCTACCAAGGTTCTTTCAACGCGGCACTGACGTCAACTCTCGCCCACGCTAGTTCGTACGAGTTATGTCAGATGGCGCTACTTTTTGCTTGTATAAAGACAATCTTAGTAAAATATGGAGACGGGCGGATCCTCTGGCGTAGAACCCATGTTTGTAAGAACTAAGAAGGTACTCGTAAATATAGCACTTGCCCATCTTGAAAGTTTTTATTTTTATACCCTGTACCAGTACTCTTTATTATACTGTGCCTGTACTGCACTTATCCTAAGTAATTTTTAATAGCTATTCAAGAAATTTTGCATGAAAATTTTTATAATATCCCTAGGCAATGTTCAGCAGTGTAGTTTCGTACGGACTACCTTCGTGAAATGTGCCTAGAGACCCTTGCGCCAGTTGTGGGAGCGCTACGAAAAGCTGATGTGCTTGAATAAGGCAACAGCTGTAACGCGGCAACGAGTTGCTGATATTCGTTCTTCTTTCATCCAATCTATTTCATCTATTTTGCATGCGCTGGCACAAAACAATCCATGTGTCACATTTCGATCATCCATCAATATTTTTCACCATCAAACAATGACTTATATATTACTGGCGTACCATCAAACTTTCGCTATCAAAATAAAATAATATATTTCGGATCATCAGAAGGGTTTTGGTCGTATCTAAGAAATAAACTCGTCTTCGAGAAGTTTTGGAGTGTACAATCAATATTCACACACGTTTGCAACACGAGGCTTCAAGATGATTCGGATGAAAACCGATTATTTTATAGACTGCGATGAGTTCGGCACGGGGCTGGCTTCCCAAGTTGACAGTTCAGCTGCTCGATCAAATGTGCTCGTAAAATAATTGGCGCCTCTGTCGTAGCCTCTGTACACTCTAAGAAATTTCTAAACGCTGTGACAAAAAACCTTTAACTGATGGGAGTCGTCTAAAGAACTCGAACCCAGCGACACAACCAATTTAGACGCTTGCAGATCTACAAATGTTGTCACCTCGTATAAGTTCTTCAAAATTAATATTTAAACGCAGTGAACAGAAAGTATTTCTTTGTAGAATCTTAGAATTCCAAATCCATAAAACTCGATAATTTGGAATGTTTTTTTTTTCAATTACAAAACTGCGTATGAACCTGATCGGTCAAAACCACTGACACATGATTGCCTATCAGCAAAATAATTATCGCTCAGTGAAACTTTTATTTTGTTATTTAATGATCTGGGATTTCCCAAACCCGGGGCCAGGATCAGGTCAAGTCTTATCTCTGTTGTCTCCGAATTATTTATAAGTTATTTGAGTCTTTCCTGTTATAGTTTACTAAAATTGGTATCACGTTCTTACGGAAATATGAAGACTATTGATATGTGACTCTCACCTTGAGTACATAAACTCAGAACCTACTCTTTTTCTGCCTTTGTTTCACCACATAGTTAAAATTATAAATATTGGTTTTAGAGTTTGGGGAGGTGGGACTTTTCTGTAGGTAATTTTCTGTTCTTTTAGGATATTTTTTGCTATTTCAAATATCTCAAATAGTTTTTGAGATAATCGCAAAAAACCAAACCCCCCTCCTTTTTTTTACTTAATTGTTTATAACTTTTCCAATTTTTTTAGTTTTTTTTTTTGGGACCCTTCCGAAAAGTTTCTAAATGCCTTCCCGATCCCAATGACACCTTGTTCATAATTTTTGGTGAATATACACAAAACTTCTGAATAAAAATGTGTTGAAAATCGTCAATACCATACAGTATGGTATTCACGCCCATACTAGCATAGTGATGTACGCCATGCATTTCTATCCGTGTAATTTCTTCAATAGTGATCTTCTTTGTATGTATCAAACATTTATTGCTATTGGGTGCTGAAAAACTTAGCGGGTTAGGATCCTTATGTGCAAATATCCTTTAAAAAATATAATTACTCGTACACATCATAGTGCTCGGTGATGTGGAGAAATTATCACTTGATACAAGTAGTTAAATAAAAATTCCAAATCACTTGAACAATTAAAAAGGTTTATTGCAAACTTAAAGTAAACAAAATAATACCTAAAGATTCAAATGTTGCCACAACTATTTTTTCCAAACAATATAAGTTTCCTTATTCACTAAACTTACCATTAGAATCGTAGGAATTATCTCGTTTGGAGATTTAGTAAAAACGCGTCTTTGGCCATATCGTGGGAGCGCAGTTCTAAAAATGTTCCCATGTCAGATAGAATAGTAAGTAAAAAGTGGAGCAAGATTCTGTATATAAAAATGTTCTGCGTTTTAGTCAACATGCTAAACCGTCGCTGCTGCCTTATCTTCAGCACTGCTGATAGTACTGACATGGATGCGGTATGCACTAAAAATATTCAAAACATAATATTAATAATAACAATAAATTTTTTTAGTTATCGTGTCCACAAGGATTTTCAGGCGAGAGTAGAGCATACCCCAGCGCTTCGCGCTTAAGGCATGTAAGAATAGTAGTTATGTGACCTCTGGTAACACTCTTGTCGATATCAAATTAAAACAAAATAAAAGTACCACTAGGATTTTCCCAAAATTATCAATGTATGCTCTTTGACCTGTATAATCTGCCGGTAATACTGTATAAATGATTTAATTGTCCGTACCGAGTTTTATTTCACGATAGATTGCAGCGTCTTACACAGTGGTCATTCAAAATGAACTCTCAACAGGCAGAATATCTAATTTGGAAAAAACAATTACTCTCAAGAGATTTGGGAACGGGTGAAACTATCTTCCATAAAGTTGTTCGCGGAGAAAATCTTGATTATCTGAAATCTATTTTACCACACTTGCACGGGATTGATAAAAATATTTTGAAGATCCAAGATCATAATGGTAAAACTTGTCTTCACTTAGCGGCCCAACTGCAGAACACATCACTGGCACACCCCGGACACTCCATACAAACGAGCGAGAAATGATATACATAATTATAACTGACGTATCTATAGGCAAGAATGCAGGTAGGGTTGAATCACACCGGCGGTATTGGTCACGAAATGTTTGTTAGTTATTTACTGCATGCACACTGCAAGATATATATTATACTGTGCTGCAAGCAACAATCAACAGTTATCTTACATGATTAAGTAACTTACATGGATAACATTGTTCATTTTGTTGTCGCCGAGACAGTTTGATACCCGCTTTTATAATTTCAACGGTGGCGCTGCAGTCGCGACGACAAAATATCGCGTGCCAAAATTACTTCAACTCAGGCCAGTAAAATAAACGAGTGAGACAAGAAAAAAGTACGAGGATATAAAAGGCAACTGCACAGCGTCAGAGCCCTCTTTTGCTCCAGCTATCTCCAAAAGAACATCTACGGAAGCGTGCTTAGTGTGATTAAATAATCAGTGTGTAAAACGGGTTCTATTGTAGTGTCGATAAAATTACAGTGTAAATTAAAATATTGGATCATAGTAATTGTGGGTACTTTTTATGTTATCAGAAGTGGGATACGTGTACTACGCTTGCAGAGATGCCACGAAACCGGAAAAGAAAGATGTCTAGAAGGTCGAAAAGGTCAACGTCCACGACCTCATCGTCTTCGACGAGCTCAAGCAGCAGCAGTGAACGGGAGCGTCGTTCGAGAAATAAGCGGCGACGCCGTAGAGGATCGCCAACCGTGAGTCAAAATGCCGTGTTATCATCAGTGATTCCTGAATTCGATCCGTTAGTTGATTCTGTAGATATGTGGATTAATGTAGTCGACGCTAACTCACGTGCTTTTGGTTGGTCAGATAGTATGATTAAGTACCAGGCGTTACAAAAATTACGTAATACTGCAAAAACATGGCTAGATTCTTTGCAAAAAAATGAAACAAGATGGACCACGTGGAAATGGCAGCAATGGCGGGATGTTTTATCCGATACCTTCCAAATAAAACGGAACATGTTTAATTTACTTAAACAGTTAGTAGATGCAAAGCCAGTGCCTAATCAGTCTTTGTATGAATTCTATTTTCAACAAAAAGGAAAAATAGATCAGTTGCAATTAGGGTTCAAGGAACAAGACATAATCTCTGTAATTGTTGGATCAATCGGGGATCCTAATATCAGTATAGCAGCCGAAGCTGGTAACTTCAAATACTGCGAAGATTTGGCTTCGTTTTTGCATAGTAAAACGTTCACTATACCTGAAAAACAAAGTACATTGCATAGGAACTATAGTTTACCTAAACACCCTTCGCGACAAATACAGTTGGGGCCTGATAATAAATCTGATAATCGTGGCAAAGAGGAATCTTCTATTGTCGTGCAAAACACTAAAGTGTCATGTTACCGATGTGGGGAAGTGGGGCATAAAAAGAACAACTGTGTCGTAAAAGATAGTGTTCGTTGCAACGCTTGTAATAAACTGGGTCATTTGGAGGCAGCTTGCAAATCAAAGTCTAAACCAAAAGTCGAGAAGGACGTAGAGGTAAAAATGATAAATGAGACAAATTCCAAACAAAAATTTTATAAGACAGTGTTCATAAATGATATCGAATGTAAGGCATTTTTTGACATGGGTAGTGACTGTTCGTTGATAACAACAGGTCTAGTAAAACAATACGGACTGAAACCTTTTCGTCTGAATGTTCCTATTAACTTAGTAGGATTTACAAATAATTCTGGGATTCAAGTGACCGAAGCTGTGGCAATAAAAATGAAAGTTGATAACGTAGCATTAGTGATCACATTGTACATAATTGAAGAATTGTCTGGCTGTGAAATTTTAATAGGAAGGAATTTTACTGAGGATAGGAGTATAATGTATGTCCGTGTAGGAAACCTTTTATCCTTTCAACCCATGGAAGCTCTCAATGTACTTAAAATTGACTCTCAATCTGTAAACAAATCATTCCGGGAGCATGAATCCATTTTGAAGAAAATTTTTGAAAAATACCCTCAGTGTATTTCCGAAGATCTTTCCAGTTTGGGAAAAACTAGTTGTGTTGAACTAGAGATCGAGTTAATATCCAAAAAGCCAGTGTGCCAAAGACCATATAGAATGTCCGAATCAGAAAGAGCCGTAACACGTGAAATGACTGAGGAATTATTAAAGAATGGTATAATTCGTCACAGTAACTCACCTTATGCCAGTCCGGCGCTCTTAGTGGATAAGTCGTCTGGTGCAAAGCGCCTATGTGTTGACTATAGGCAGCTCAATAAAATAACTGTTAAAGAGAAGTACCCCATGCCAATGATTGAAGATCTCATTGATAGGCTGCAGGGCTGTAAATATTTCACGTCACTGGATTTAAAGAGTGGATATCACCAGATTTGTATTAAAACAGAAGATGTACACAAAACTGCATTCATCACACCAGATGGCCATTTTGAATACCTGAGGATGCCTTTTGGCTTATGTAATGGCCCTGCTGTTTTCCAGCGGTTGATGAATACTGTTTTGGGGAATCTACGATTTGGAAAAGTAGTGTGCTACATGGATGACTTACTCATTGCCACAGAAACGATAGAAGAGAACATAGCTTGTCTAGAGACTGTGTTAGATTTATTCCAGACCAATGGTTTAACTATCAACTTGGAAAAGTGTTCTTTCTTTCAAAAAGAGATCTCATTCCTTGGATATGAAATTTCAGAACAGGGCGTTCGTCCGAGCTCTAGAAAGCTCAAAGCAATTTCTGAATTTCCTACACCAAAAACAGTCCATCAATTGAGACAGTTTTTAGGATTAATAAATTATTTTAGGAAATTCATCAAAAATTGTGCATTGTTATGCCAACCACTAACGAGTCTTTTAAGAAAAGGTGTGGTCTGGCGATGGGGCTCACGACAGGAACAAGCTGTAGCTGATGTTAAAAAGGCTTTAATTGACAACGCTGTACTTAAAATATTTGATCCAAAACTACCCGTTAATCTGTATACTGATGCAAGTCGTGACGGTTTAGGTTGCATATTAGTCCAGTCTACGGAAGACGGAGAAAAACCAGTTCATTTTTATAGCCGACAAACTACCAATGACGAAAAGAAATATCATTCGTTTGAGCTGGAGCTTTTGGCTATTGTAGTAGGTTTGGACAAGTTTAGGCATTATTTATTAGGGACAAAATTTAAAATTACTACAGACTGTAATGCAGTCCGTCATGCCTTAAGCAAACAA
Source organism: Coleophora flavipennella (assembly GCA_947284805.1). Lineage (NCBI taxonomy): Eukaryota > Metazoa > Arthropoda > Insecta > Lepidoptera > Coleophoridae > Coleophora > Coleophora flavipennella. The sequence continues at coordinate 1,651,471 of OX369288.1, forward strand.
GAAATAATAAACAAAATAAGTAGATGGGTATTAAAGACACAAGAATTCACATTTGATATAGTTCACAAAGCTGGTTCGCAAATGCAGCATGTAGACGCTCTAAGCCGCAACCCAGTTGTAAATGAGAACAATTCGGATCCTGTTAATGAAGTAATGAATATAACTGAAGGAGATTGGTTGTTGGCAGTTCAGTTACAGGAACCCAGTATTTGTAGTATTCGTGACATATTAATGTCAGGCGAGGCCGATGCTAACAAACAAATATTTAAAGAGTACGAGTTGTTAGGAAACAAGGTTTATAAGAGAACTGATTATGGTAGGCGTTGGTTGGTACCAAAAAAATGTGTTTGGTATATTATTCGAGCTAATCATGATGACGTGGGTCACTTTGCAGTCGATAAAACAATTGAAAGAATTAAAGCAAAATATTGGTTTCCTCATCTAAAGAAAACAGTGTCAAAATACATTAAAAACTGCTTGCATTGCATCTACTACAAGAACATTCATGGAAAAAAGCCTGGCAAGTTGCACCCTATCCCAAAATATGCGAGACCATTCCATACAATTCATATTGATCATTTGGGGCCCTTTGTTAAAAGTACCCAGCAAAACAGCCATCTTTTGGTTATGGTAGATTCATTCACGAAGTTTGTGTTCATTTCAGCAGTCAAAAATACTAAAAGCAAGGTAGTGATAAACGAACTAAATAAAATATTTAAGGTTTTCGGTAATCCAAAACGGTTAGTATGTGACGCTGGAACAGCTTTCACGTCTAAATTATTCACAAATTACTGTAAAGAAAGGAATATCAGGGCTCATATCATTGCAACTGCCGTACCGCGTTCAAACGGCCAAGTAGAACGCTATAATCAGACAATTCTAGAAGCATTGCGCAGTATGGGCGCGGATACTGACAATAATAAATGGGACCAACATGTTACTAGTATACAACAAGGTATTAATAGCACTATTAATAAAACTACGTCGGCTATACCTAGTGAGGTTTTCTTTGGCTACAGAATTCGGATGAATAGTGATGCGATCGCTGATGATGACAATGTAGAGCATTTTGTTGATGTGACGGCGTTAAGAAAGGCAGTGGATGAGAATATCAAGAAAGACGCTGAGAAACAAAAAACTCTGTTTGACGCTAAGCGTAAAGAGGCTCCCGTCTACAGTGTCGGTGACTTGGTAGTTTTAAAAATACCAAGTCATTCGAACGATGGCAACAGTACCAAACTCATGCCGTTGTATAAGGGGCCTTTTCAGATCACTGAAGTTTTAGGTCATGATAGGTACAGAGTAGCGGATATGAGAGGAGCTGAGAGAACTTCAAAGCGCTACGATGGCATTGCGTGCGCAGAAAACATGAAGCCATGGATTCGCATTGAGGAGTAGCGGATGTTGTCAAACGCAAGGGTAATGTAAAAAAAAAACATTTGTTCATTAACTATTTACATTTATTTTTCAACAGAAGTTTAAAAAAAAATGCTTTTTTATATTCCCACACTCCTAGAAATGAATATACATTTACTTATTTGGTCTAATGCATTCGCTTCAAACGATCAGGATGTAGATGAAGTGTAGGTACAGGCAACGTGTAACGGGAATCCATGGTGAACGCCGTTACAGTGCCATACGGTGATACACAACTAGGGTAATCTTGAACATTACCTAGTTCAAACCGTAGCTCGCTGGCCGTCGATGGAATAGTGAGCATTAAACCTAGCACTTCAGATGCATTTTGATATGAATATTTACTCCAAAACGGTTCTGAGTCATTCATTCACATATATGATAAAAGTATGTATTCAATAACTTTTCAACGTTCGCAGCTCCTGCATCAGACCACAACGAGACTCGAGGACAAGTTCGTATGCAGGACGGCCGGATGTTGTCGCCGAGACAGTTTGATACCCGCTTTTATAATTTCAACGGTGGCGCTGCAGTCGCGACGACAAAATATCGCGTGCCAAAATTACTTCAACTCAGGCCAGTAAAATAAACGAGTGAGACAAGAAAAAAGTACGAGGATATAAAAGGCAACTGCACAGCGTCAGAGCCCTCTTTTGCTCCAGCTATCTCCAAAAGAACATCTACGGAAGCGTGCTTAGTGTGATTAAATAATCAGTGTGTAAAACGGGTTCTATTGTAGTGTCGATAAAATTACAGTGTAAATTAAAATATTGGATCATAGTAATTGTGGGTACTTTTTATGTTAATTTGTTCTTCAAACACAGGAGCTTTTGTCCGTGAAACAATCTCATTTAGCAACCTACAATAATAGTCAATCTCAATCTATAATTTCGAGATCACATTTTATAATATCACACCACTAAATATTTCTATACAACTCATACTTTCACACCATCTAATCAAATTATCACAAGCCACAATAACAAACTGACATCTGACATATGAAAAACATAAAGGAACTACATTTCTAAAAAAAAAAGATACAGCTAGTATGAAGATTCATAGGAACTGATTGTTCTTAGATTTGGTCGTATAATATTGGTGGTCAGCCAATCATGATACGAGGCATGCTGAGACGCCGCGGTCGCCTATTGGCATCGAGCGGTGAGCGGCGTGCAAAGTAAATATAAGTGACGTTAATCGCGCATGCGTAGTTCGTCCTTTACGTTCGGTAACTAGTTGCTTTTTATTCCGGTGTACGAAATCACAGCGGCGCGCAAAGTGAATATAAGTAACGTTTATCGCGCTTGCGTAGCTCGTCCTTTACGTTTGGTACCCAATCTACATCCAATCTGAGTGACGGGGGGGTGAGGTCGAATTTAGAGAGCGGCAGGGAGTGTCCATACTGTACGTTAGTACTAATATATATACTGTGTCACTGGCGAAGAGTTTCATCGAACTCTTCATGAAGCTGGGAGCAGACATCAACCAGGGAGACAGGTGCAGTGGATACACCATCCTACATCACACTATATGGTCTCGAAAATACGAATTAGCTAAATGGCTGACCCAATGTCAAGGAATAGATTTTAATTTTAAAACTTATGGTAAACTGACAGCTTATCAGTTGGCGTATAAAAATAATGACCACAAGATGATGCAGATTCTGGCGAGACAAGGTGCATGCTGCGAGGAACCTGAATCAAGTGAATCAAGTTGTTACAGTGACAGCAGCGATGATGAGTAACCCTAATGTAGAAACTAAAAAATTGAATTTGTTATTTTATATCAGTGAATTATTGTGTATAATGAGTGAACTGGGGATAGTATAGTATAAATGTGTGAAATTAATGAAAGAAAGTATGTGGATCATTTTTTTTATTTTAATTTTTTGAACGTTAGGCCAATATCAGTGTTATAATTAGTTTCTGTAAGTTTATTAGCCTTACTTTTACTGTACCAAAGAAACAAAACTAAAATTTGTTGTTAAATATTATCACTATGGTTTCATTTTATATTATTACGTTCATATAATCAGTAGGCAATATTCAAAATCAAATTGTGGTAAGTACAAAATTTAAAAATGTGTTGCTAAACGATCATGACACAAATTAAATTTTCCCTTTACTCGAAATTTCATTGCGTGTAAATATATAAAGTCCAACTGATGATGTTATGAATTTTAAGAATTTTCATTTTTTTAGTTAGGTGATTACTTTCGCCGTTAATTAAAGAATCCCGCAATAAGCTTTCCGCAATCGTGTCCTTTCCAATCCATACTAGCCAATTTGGCAGCTTTCACCTGAAGGCGGTTGCTAGTTAGTATTGACGCGGTGTGGTAGAATTCCAGATGAATGCTTTCTTCCTTTACTGTAAAGTCCTTCTACGATAGATTCTATGATTATGAGTACTGAGTGGTGGTTCAGGCGCTTGATAAGATTCCTAATCACAAAGATGCGACATATGGTCATTTTCAGAGAATTTGAGGAATATTCATATAGATATAGCTAAATTTCTAAGAAATGTAAAAACAGTGTTTTCTTCTACAGTTAATTAATTGCTCTGTTTGGTTTTTTTTGTATTTAATATTTTTGTACTTTTACTCATTAACCTTTGTCAGTTTATGATTTATATAGATGACGTCAAACCACATATCATATGACATATATATGTTACTCATAAAAATAATATATTTTTAATTAGGACAACAGTATCACTTAGTCAACCAATCGTCATTTATAATTAATTATACTTAATAAGGAAAATTAGATCCTTTAAATACCGATGAACTGTAAGCGACCTTTCAGTTGACACTGTGATTTATTGAAATCTACACCTATTGACCCCGCATTGTACTCTTGCTGACATATATATTAAAATGGGTTCCACTGAATCAAAAGTTCTGACCCGTGAAGCTATCATCAAGTTAATTGATAGCAAAAACTCAATTGACTATCTTTTTGAAGAGTACATAGAAATAAGGAATGCAAAAGTAGAAGCATCATTCAACGCCTGTTTATCTGCCGCATACTTCGAAGATTCACGGTATGAAGAAAGATTGTGCTTCGACCACAACCGCGTGGTCCTTTCAGAAGAAAAAGGAGTGACCAACTACATCAACGCTTCCTACATCGACGGCTTCCAGCAACCAAAAGCCTACATTGCAACAGAAACGCCGTATTCCGAGAAAACAATCTGCAAGTTCTGGAGAATGATTTGGGAACACAATACTGAAATCATTGTGATGCTAAACGAGCCTAGTGACAGTGAAGAGGGCAGTTTTTACTGGAACCAAGAAGAAGGAGGCTCGTTCCAAAGTGGAGAATTACAGATCAAAACTTTAAAAATTCAGCCAATAATGTGTTCAGGTCTTCAACTCACGAAGCTTGTTGTGACACACAAGGACGAAGAGCCACTGGTCGTGAACCACTTTTTATTCAAAAATTGGCGGCAGTCCTATACCTCGCCCCCCAATGGTGACCTTCTTGAGTTGGTGCTGATGGTACGATTGTACAGTGAAAATTCAGTGAAGCAATATGCTCTTGGAGGCTGTAAAAGTCCATAAGTGATTCAGTGCAGTGACGGGGCAGGTCGGTCAATGACTTTTTGCGCGATCGATACTTCGATAACAGAGTTTCTGAAAACAGGCAAAGTTAACTTGTTCTCAATTATGTTAGAATTGAAAAAGAACAGATTCAATAGCATGTACCAAGTAAGCCACTATAGTTTCTGTTACTATGTTTTGGATAAGTACTTTAGGTCATATCAATTAGAATAATAATTGTTGTCCTTTATGTTGTGACGGATCTCATGTAAAGATTATTTATTTATGTTAACAGTATTAGCCTCAAGCTTTTTCTAGAATAGTTGTTAGTCATAGATGTATGTTAGCCAAATATAAATGTGATATTATCAGTGAGTTAGTAAAACCTATGTTATACGCTTAATAAAATTAAAAATTTAATATGTAATGGATAGAACAAAGTAGAAAAAAATAACTTTGAATAAACATACATTTATTAAAATTCTTAAAGACTAAGAGTACATGAGAACAAACTTGAGCCTCCCTTATTAAAAACAAAAGATTTGAAAAGATTTGAAAAAGATTTGAATGCATATCTATACATAGTAGTCAACTTAAATCTTTTTGAATCTCTTTAAATCGTTTTAATCTTTTTAAATCTTTTTTTTTAATAAGGGCTACATTTTACTAACTAAATACAAAAAGGGTAACAGTCTCAAACTTATGCTAAAATACAACCCGAAGATCACTTTAAGCTCATGGAGTCTACCATGTTCACTTTGGACTCAGAAAATAGCTTCATCATATTATGGTCATTGCTTTGTTGAGCCTCTTGATATGCCGTTAGCCCCTTGTTATTTTTTATGCTTACATCAACGCGCATATCAAGTAATCCTTCTACTAGCTTGTAATCCCGCCATCTGATGGCTATGTGCAATACATTTTCTCCTGTACCATCTTCTTGAGCGTTCAAATCTGCTCCCATGTCCGCCATCTGTGCTATTAGATTCTCAGCACGGAGTCCAGTCACATATTTTGCAGCACAATGCAGACAAGTTTCTCCATTGTTGTTCTTGAGTAGCAGAAGGTGCTTTAGTTCATTATCTTCGGTAGCGTTCCAAATTCGATCCAAAATATCTCCGTAGTCTGACTGAGCAATGAGATGGAACATGGTGTTATTATTCTCATTGTTAACTTGGCCAAAGATGTTGTTGAATCTTTCCAAAGCCATTTTGACGATCAGTGAGATGTCACTTGTTCAAGTACCAAAGAGAAATGATATCACGTTCTACTGGAACCCTCTTTATATATCATCTCGCTGTCGATAAAATTGAATAATAAAAATAATGTAAATTCCCAGTTTTCCAGGGTTAAAATGTTATCGCGTTCGTAATTACCGCACGCTCCATATGGCTCGTTGCCTACTGAAATGACTACAGAGTATTGATAACATAATTGTACAATGCGTTATAACAAAAAATATAATTTTCTGGTTGGCTGATGGCATTTTTATTCACCTGTCTTAAATTCCTTAGGGCTTTCGACATAAGTACGATTTTTTCCTTCTTCAATTCAGCAATACACATGTCTAATAAACAGAACACCCCACACTTATTATTACCATCGCTGCAAGAGACGACCATTGGCCCACAAGTTGAAATATCATTCACGGTACTGATAAAACTTGTTAATTGCATTGGACTATGCGACATGTTGTCCGACGGGCACCCAGTGTAATGAAAGTGTACTAATCCACGCGTAACTTGATCTTTTTCTTCCAACTGCAGCAATGTCTTGGTATAAAAATTCGTTATCACAACTTTTATAGTTTTTATTTTGAGTTCGTTACATTGCACTTCCGAGCCTTCGCTTAGACCCCAGTATCGGTAAATTGTGTCATTAGTCGACAGAGCGACTATAACATCGGTATTTTGATCTAAAACTGCTTTCCAAAACTCATGCAAATTTTCTTCAGTGGGATGTTCAGTGCATCTGTACTTGCTTGCATCGTAACTTGTACTATTAGTCGCAGTCGTTCTATCCATGGCTGTATTTGCGACATTAACTTTGCTTACCAGCCGTAAAAATAGTGCTGAGGCCTTCTTATCAGACTCCAATGTCTTCCCCTGCTTGGTGGTTGGTGAATCTTCGGTCATTCGGGTGTATTCATCTAAAATTTGGGCGACGGAATTGGGACTTCGCATGAATTCCAAAAAACTTCTAGTGTTGAAGAAGTTCAGCATGTTTGGTTGTGTCTTCTTATTGCTGTTAGAACTCATGTTTCACTGAAAATAAAAAAACCGGTTACTAAACTTGCTACACACCCTTACCTAAGGGGTAGTTTTAAAAAAGTGATACTTTTTTCGCCCCCAAACGGTTTATATACACGACTGCTGAGATCGATTATCGATAGATATAAACAGCCATATTGGATTTCAAATAACTATGTTTAGCCATAGGTTGTTAGTTTAGCATAATCAAGTCTTTTAACAATAAGAAAGTGTTCAGTTAGCCCACCCACGGTGACTGGGACAGCGGAAAATGACAATCTAATATGCTTATAGCTGTCTAGACAGCTAATAACAAAGCTACACATCTCTCGTCTCTTTTCCAACACAAATTGCAAAAAAACTAACAAGTAGAAAAAACTCAAAGGCATGGTAATACTTACGTCACAGTATTTTGATTATAGACGGAATGGAGAGGCTCGATTATTCTCTATAATTTGTAGCTGGCTCTGTGCGTTCTGATACTGAGTTCTAGCTCGATCCAACTCCCGTCCAAGAAAACCCTTGTAAGTATCAACGCTATGTCATTGGCTACGCAGCAACTGCATCTGAGCACTAAGTCACTGAAATTCCGATCGTTGCACTGCAGTCTGTGTTGGTATAAATTTGTTCGGTGATGTTGCTTGTACAACTATCGACCAAGTTATGAAATGAACCATAGTTATCTAGCATTACTCAAAACATTATGACTGTTAACCACATTGCTGTTTTGATACCTAATCATCAACTAACGTCATCATCATTAGTAATTTGATCCAAAATAATTTTTTTAAAGGAATCACTTAGTAATTAAATTTCATACACTGGAACGTTTTGCGTCACATTTGGTGGTTTATCAACTCATGACGGCAAGAATGAAATATTAATGCTGAAACAATGATATAAATCCATACCGGTCGTTCAAATAACTCGCATTCGATTCTCAGCTTCAGTCAGGATACGAACTGTTATCCTGTAAATTCAAATTTCAAAAAATGGGCGCGTGTTGTACGAAAAATCAATTTTGTGCTAGTAACTTTGAAGAGTGTATAACACAGACTCACCTGGTTCGCCTCCTCATGCAAGAACATGAAAAAATATCTGAAGAGAAAGTCTGTTACGATTGCAGCGTGTCGTTGCAGCCTAATAACATCCTAAAGAATAGATTCTTCTTACCTTGCTTCGATCACAACAGGGTGCTCCTGCCAACAGATGACAGGCAGAACGACTTCATCAACGCCAGCCGTGTCGACGGACACAAAATTAAGGACAAGTACCTGTGCTGTCAGGGACCACTCCAGTCGACAGCTGAAGATTTTTGGAAAATGGTGTTCGCATATCAAACTAGAGTCATCGTAATGTTATGTGAGACAACAAATAGAGACTGTTATCAGTATTGGAGCCCGAAGAAAGGAACAACAGTGTTCTACGGCGACTACACCATTGAAACCACCAAGGTGAAGAACTTTCGTGACCATGTTGTGACCAGTCTGCGGGTGACGGTAGATTCTGATGACCCACTGGAGCTCCAGCATTTTGCATACACCGATTGGCCTCACAAACGTCTGCCTCAAAACCCATCGGACTTTCTAAACTTTGTCTTAAAAGTTAGAGAGGCTCAAAATGAAGCCGTGAGTGACTGCAAGAATGACAACTACCCTTCTATGGTAATCCACTGCAGCGCGGGGTTGAATCGCAGCGGGACCTTTTGTGCCTTGGACATCTGCATATCTAGGTACAATGAAAGCACGACAATTGACCTAGCAGAAGTAGTACGTAAACTGCGTGAACAGAGGAACAACTGTTTATTTTTGGCTAATCATTATGTATTTTGTTATTTTGGAGTATGTTGAATTAGCTGCTTATATGCCGTAGTGTGGATATGATATCATGTTAGTTACGTTATTATCATAGTATTAAGTGTAATTTATTTTTATAAAGTTAATTTTTAAGTATTAGGATTGTTATTGGAAGTATGATCTCTTAAATAAAAAGTGTTCACATACTGATTATTTTTAGTTACTTTACCCCATGACTCACCCTTCAGATACTGATCTGCAACTCGAATCATTGAAATTAAATTAGACGATAGGAATTGGCTTAGGAGAACAATAAAGAACCCAATAGCCCATAGATATACAGCGAATTTTTGGGTAACAACCTAATTTACACTTGCGTTAATGATGCACTTGACTACTGTCACGTAGGGCCAGTGACCCACCCAACCACATGAAATTAATTCAAGTTATTCACAGAGTATGATTTATTGTGGGTGATAATACTTTGACGTGGCACTGAACTAGTCACTGATAGTTAGTCATTGTGGCCAGGGTCTAGACCACACGAATAACAATTGCTTTAGTCTTTCTATCAGTCATTTTAGGTAAATAAAAATAGGTACCTAAAACCCTGGTTGACTGTAATTGTAACAATTATTTTTATTGCGTCAGAATGACTAAAACCCTGCCTGTTGGTCCGGCACGTAGGCATCCAAATTTATAGGTATGATTACAGTAAACTGCTGGGAATTAAAAATTCTCATTATTTTAATTACATTTTAGAAACGAGGCAGATCCCCAGGAACTTATTTCGTAGTATGTATAGTTCGAGTTTAACAAGCAACCGATAATTGGCAATTGATAACGTTATCGTACAGACCACTCCGAAATCCCTTAGTTTAAAATTCAAATTATTTTATGTTACATACAAGTCACATTAGCACTTTCAGGTGGTACATTTGTGATTAATATGCAATGAGGACAATTTTATCAAAAACAACATGTGCCTATGGTTGTTTTTTGGGTGGTTGACGTGATGTCCTGTTTTTATGAGTTTATTGGGTGCATATTTTATGGCACTTACTTTGCTGTTGTTTTCGAATAGTTCAACTAATGTATGTACCTACGTATGTACTTATATTAGTATCTTATTCTATTTTACAAGTATAAAGGGAGCAGTGTAGTCTTTTCATGCTGGGCCAGATCTGTTCAAAATTTTTATTCTGATTTTAAAAAGCTATACATTTTGATCTTTATTCGCATATTGTATCACAATAATACCCCAATTTTGCCAAATTTATTCAATAATTTAATTTATCCCTACCATAGTAACAGACAATTATCAAAGCTAATCAGTCAGGTTAAATAAAATTGAGATGAAATAAATATGTAAAGTCAATTTATTCATTCTGTGATTGATCCGAATCGTGTCGCGACTAAACAACCTGTCCAAAAATATCCACGAATCGTATTATGCCAATAACTATTTTTGCGATATTTCTATTTTTGTTTATCGTGCTTCTCAATATTATGTTATTAATCGAAAAGAAAAACCCTGTTTAGTTTTTTTTTCCTCCTGCTGGGTTGTTTGCCCAGCTGGCCTCTGGGTTATCCCGTACAACCAATAGTTGTTATGTGAAACCCTGTTTAGTTGATAAAAATTGAGGCGGGATATTTTTGGACGGGATATTTAATCCTAGACCCAGTGGATTTGCTAAAAACTTAAGCTGATGGATATGTATGTATACGGCAGAGGAAGTGATATCACATTACATTTAACTTCAATGCTACTAGAATTTAAATTGCGCGCGCAAGCACACGCTTTAATACAGCATTGCATAATATTTCCATGCTTAATAATGGGGCGTGTTTGGCCGAAGTAAGTCCTTACTAAATTTAGTAAGTACTTACTAAATTTTGTGAGTACTTACTAAAATTCAGTGAGCATAAGTATAGTCAGAGCATTACTTACTATACATGTGCTTACTAAATTTAGTAAGTACTTATTGAATTTAGTAAGGACTTACTTCGGCCAAACACGCCCATTGACTTGATCGAATGTATCAGAGTCTAGGATTGACTTTGAATTTATTGTACATACATATCCATCAGCTCAAATTTTTACTCAGTCCACTAACTATTTACATTGCAAATCTTCCTATTGACAACAAAACATTAACAGATGGGAGTCGTCTAAAGAACTTGAACCCAGCTACAAAGCTAATTTAAACGCTTCCAAAACCCGGCGATTGTCGACAAGTCTACGGTGGTATGTCCCTATCACAAAGTGACTTTATCGCTGCGTTTAAGGTGGTATGTCCCTTTCACAAAGGTACCTTGTCGTTTTGTTTCAGGTGATATGTGTCTATCACAAAGTGACTTTATCGCTGCGTTTAAGGTGGTATGTCCCTTTCACAAAGGTATCTTGTCGCTTTGTTTCTGATGATATGTCCCTATCACAAAGGTACCTTGTCGCTGCATCTAAGGTGATATTGCCCTATCACAAAGGTGCCTTTTCACTGCGTCTCCCCGAAGTTTGTCGTAGCGACAACGTGAAACATAACCCTGGGTACGCCGGTGCTGTGCACTATGCTCTTCCTCAAAACCTTAAACATGCATAGACTGTTGCAGGCTTCAAAGAGGAGCGTGGCACTTCGCACCTGTTGCGCATCTCACGAGGTTGTTACAGTTGTGTCACTATTACCATGATATTGATAATACATGGCGATAATGGCACAGCAGTTAGTCAACTTCCTGGGATGAGTAGTTGGAGCAAAGCGCCTTGCTTTTCTTTGAAGCCTTTATAAAATCTATATGTAACGAAGGTTTCAAAGAGTAGCGTAGTGCTAAGCATCTGCGTATCCAAGGGTTGAGGTTTACTCACGCTGCCGGCCTCCACGACAAACTTTGTGAAGAAGCAATGACAAGACCTGTAAAAGAAACAGAAATACGTTTACGCAATTTATTAAAATTAAATATACTGTTACAATAATAGCGCACAAATCTTCACATCTACACGGCTTTTTGTCTTGTAAAGGGCCAATTTCTTGAATAAAGTTCCAATTTTCTGCTGACCACTCGCTCCTGAAAATTAAAAAAAAACAGTAAGACAAATATTTCGTATAATTACTTTGAAATAATTACAGGATACAGCAAAAGTAGAGGAGCGATCACTAAAGGGGTGAAATGGGGTCTTAAAGTATTGAAAATCAAAATTTTGATGGAGCTATCTGTATCCAAAATCCATGCGAATGAAGTTACGTGAAACTCCACTATTTAAGATATATTTAAAAAATGTACCATGGGCTAATTTGGTTAAAATACATGTGTTAATGTAAAGAATAAAAACATAATGAAAATTCGTTACTTACCAACAAAAGGGACTTGTCAGTTGTCGCCCACGGGTAGGCTTCCACTATCAGGTTCACTGCCTGCCTCTGACTGGTCAATGTTCTTTCCCTAATAAAAAAAATATACATTATAATATAATACAGTAAAACTGCAGTTGCAGAGGAGCACCAAGATATATTTTTCAAAATCGATCTCTAAAGATGAGAAATGGGGTCCCAAAGTATAAGAAATAGAATTTCTAAAATTATTACTAGCTCTATCATATCATCATTATATCAGCCGAAGGACGTCCACTGCTGGACATAGGCCTCCCCCAAGGATTTCCACGATGACCGGTGCTGCGCTACCCGCATCCCGCGTCATCCATCGTAAACACATAGCCGTTGGAGCAGTAAAGTTCTCGAGTGGCGACCGCGAACTGGAAAGCGTAGCCGACCGATGACCTGGAGAAGGTCGCGGGAAGCCACTGGATCACTAGCTTACTAGCTTATTTTATAGAAATGTCATCGTCATCATATTAGTCGACATACGTCCACTGCTGGACAAAGACCTTCCTAAAGGATTTCCACAACAAGTGTTCCTGGACCACTAGCATCCAGCGGCTTCCTTGCCCTTTAAAAAGTCATAAAATATACCGTAACTGCTTTATCTGGTGTAAATGTGACAAATGTTAGTAAAAAAAAAACAAAATTTAAATAAGTTAGTATAATAGATGGTTGTGTTGTTGGAACGCACTGATATACGGATATTGTACTTACATGTTAGATGTTGATAGGTGCGGCAAATTTGCAGCATGGAGATCCATCTGTGAACTTTCCTACATACTCACTATTTTCTTTTTCTTCGTAACACTAAAATAACTAGTACAACAAATAGTTGTTTGAGGGATGACTAACGAGTAACGATAGCTTGCTCACGCCCAAAGACAATGTGCCATGAGCTACACACGCCACTGTAAATATGTGTAAGCAGTGTTGCCACCACAGGTCGTCTATTTAGATTGAATTTCAAAAAAAATGTAATAAAAAAAAATGTGTTTAAGTAGATTTATAGATAAGTAAGTAAGTAGATAAGTAAATATGCTTATATAAGTAAATAACTAGCATCATTTACAAAATCGATTGAAATAAGGAAAACTATAACTAAATAATATAACTATATAAAATTAGGTATACCTACAACAGTGACTATGGAATAATAATTATGATCCTTTTACATATTATAACTTTCTGTCGAAAAATAATAACAGAGTATTCTATTCAAATCTTTCAAAACAAAGATTTCATGAGTATTTTTTCAGCACTTATAACAACAGATAGTCTATTTAATTCTCTGAACCAAAGATTACATGAGCGTTTTTTCAGCACTTTTTAGCACTACAAGATAGTGCCTCGGTTAGTATTAACTAATTTGAGATGATGAGATGATGCCAAGGGCTTACCAATTGTGAATTTAAATAAAATATACTAAGGAGATTTTTCCTTTTTTTTATGACGTACACTGTCGTTTTTGGATTTAAATAAAACCACGTAGGTATTTAAATAATATAAGAAAACCGCTCATTGCTAAATCACAAACGATGATGAGGTGAGGACGTGAAGCTAATTTGAATGCAGTGAATTTTTCGATGTTTTTTTACTGATTCACTGGCGTAGTGGTTAGCACCCCTTACTTCTAGATCAAGGTTTAAGCACATATCATGTACATTTATACATAAATTTTGAGCATAATTTGTTCAAGCAATTATCATTCCAAATCTTAGAATTATGTTCCATTACACTTTTCGGGATACACGTTAGCTTAAAGGTTTTTTTGCTGGATAGATCTGATACTGGCCCTGATGCTTTGTTGTGTTCCTCCCCGTGGTCTATATTGTATATTGTTTAGAGACTTGGAAATGAAGCTGTCATACAGCTTAGGCCCGCATGCAACGGTTTATCAGGCGGAGATGAAAACCTTCTTAGGTCCTATAAAAATAGAAACATAGTCATATGTTCGGATAGTCAGGCGGCCCTTGTGGCACTGAAATCCCATGAAATTGATTAACCCTTGAGTGCGCTGCTGCCCTCGACCAGCTGGGGAGACTAAACAAGGTCACCTTATACTGGGTGCCGGGACATAGCGGCGTCATGGGTAACGAAATAGCAGATGAGCTTGCAAGAACCAGAGCAGAGACACCAGCTATTGGACCTAAACCAATAGTGGAAGTGTCACGTGGCACGGGAAAAATAATGCTGAAGGAATGGGCAAATGAACAGAGTAAAGCACTCTGGGAAAATTCTCCAGGCCAAAAGCATTCGAAAATGCTCATTTCTGGTTTTTCTCGGGGTTATACGTCTAGAGCACTGCCAGAACTCTGACTAGCCACTGCAAGCTTAATAAACACCTGAATCAAATGAAGCTTGCAGTCTCAGACGAGTGCCGATTTTGCCTCGAAGAAGAGGAGACACCTCTTCACTTACTCTGTCAGTGCGAGGCACTCGTCCAAGCCAGAAGTCGCTCCCTGGGTGGGCCAATGGTAGCATCAGAGGGCATCAGAGAGCTTGATCCCAAGTGCATCGTCCAGTTCATCAGAACTATTGGCCTTGAGGAAATTATATAACAGGGTCAGTGATCACAATAGATCTTGTAGGTCGCGGTGATCCATTAGGACCCTCCCTTGGTCCTATTCCCCTCTTACTCAATAATAATAATGGGCTATATTGTACAATTTTTAAATTAAAAAATAATTAAAAATTGACAGTGTATGTTATTCAAACAAAATCAATAGTCTTTATACTAACTATGCTGCTATCTAGTGGTGCAATGGAGAAGTGCTGAAAATAACAATCATCCAACTTTGCAAGCAGAAATTTATATGCAGACTGTTGTTGTCCTTTATTATTCAGTTTCATATTTCTAAATCTTTATATTTATCTTTATTTATCTTTAAAATGTATTATTCAGTTTCAATTTTCGAAAAAATGCTTTTCACACATAATAAATACAATTTTGAGGTACGGAACCCTATATATAGGTGGAGGACAAAAGATTTTCTGATTTTATAAATTTCAATTATTTTTTTGACATACAAAATTTTATTTTTGATACAACAAATTGCATTTATAAAACAACTAACACAACAATAAATTAAATTATAACAATATATAAATTAATACAATAACAAAATAACTGGTATGCCAAAACATACAAAATTGTTGACGACAAGGGTCAAAACAAATGGTTATCTACCAAACAGCCACCGCAGGATAAAAAAATTCCTAAATTAGTCCAAAAAGGCTGAACTGGTAACACTAAAAAGCAAATCTTAACAATAAAAGCGCAGGCGTTCGTAGCTATAATAGCTATATATAACATTGCGACAAAGGACTTTGTAAAATGCTCAATGTTGATTTAACGTAGTCACAAAGGTCTTGTAACGCTCTGTTTTAGTATGTTTAAAGCTCAGTCATGTACCTATGTAAAAAACAAAGGCCTTTGTGGATTATAATATTGACTGAGTATCAATGTAGCATTAACGAATTGTCTAAACCTACCTTGTCGACAGTACAAAACTTTGTGACACTACGTACAAGGGAACATAGACGCTATGTAAAAAGAGTTTCGACAAAGTGGATTCCAACGTAAACTTTGTGGTAAACAAACGCAAGGCTTGAAGGTAACATCTGACTTATGTTCGCATTGATGGATTGTTAACCTCCTTTTGTCGAGATGACTAAATCAGAATAAAATTCAACGCTGCGTACACAGAAAACTGGTTACACTGTTAAAGTTCGTAAAAAAATTATTCGACAAAAAAGATTGTTACGTCACGTTCGATTTTACCGAAATACACCGTTTAAAAGATATGTCAGGGTCACAAAAAATTTTCGACAAAGGGATTTACGAACTTAAACGGCTCTTTTTTTTTTGAGTGTAGGTAGGCTGCATTGTCTTTAATGGTTCGATAATCACAATGATTCTGATTGGCTAACAAACAAGTACAAACACTACCAACTTCCGGGTTCCGGTCTCGCACAGACCACGCCTTGGCCAAAGATGACTATTATTACTACCCTAGCTAACCGCTTGACGTTTCAAGATAAAACACAAGGTGCTTCGACGCGTGCATAGATGGCGCCACGTCCTTGCGCTCCGACATATACTTTGCATATATGAGAAACCTGATATTCTCTTAAAAGATCCATCGAGATGGGTAAGATATAATTATGTTTTTGTTGGTATAATGTAAATTTAATGTGTTTATTGCTTTTCTAATCCTTGTGTATTCACTTTTTACGTCTTTTATCTCTATTACGAATTTATGTGTGCACGAACGGAGTGTTACCCACGCCCTAACATACCTACTCCGACTCGTCGTGCTACACTGGCGCCCAAATGTAAAAAGATTTACACATAAGAAAACTTTACGGCCAGCTTCGAGTCTTTATGGCTGAATCATCGTCGATTCCTATTTATTTAGTAAACTCATTTTATAATAATTCGTAATTTAGTTATTATTATCAAAATACTTCCATATCAATGTAATGGTAAACACCCGCTCTAGGCGGCTAACTTGAGGTTGAGTGAAACATTGGGAAAGTTAGGATAAGATGAATACTCTTTATTGCACACACTACTTAAAAAAAACCTTAACTAAAAAAAACAAATACAATATAAAAACAAAACGGAAAGGTCTTACTGAAACTTTGCGCAATGTATAAAAAAATACATTGAAGGACAGCTTTTTGGTAAAGTAGTTTGAATGATGGTAGGCAAAATTTAAACTCGCTAAATTCATACTAGGTGATTGTGTTAAGTTTTGAACGATTTGACAATAGCCGTCAGATGACTTTTCAGCAGAGTGCTACGTATGCTTTCCATATTTCTCGTTTATCTAATGTTTCACTTACGCTGGTCTATCCATCCGTCCTTCCTCCCAGTTTTACCGAAAACCCGCCAACGACCCCGCGAGGCACAGACCAATTTCGCTGCTCAGCGTCACCTCCAAGTTGTTAGAGCGCTTATTGTACAACAGCTTATACCCGGTCATTAACCCACACATCCCCGCTGAACAGGCAGGGTTTAGAGCCATCCGCTGCTGCGCATATCAAGTGTTGGCACTAACAACACACATCGAAGCTGGTTTTCAAGAGGGGCTAAAGACTTGTGGCGCTTTTGTAGATCTCAAAGAGAACTACGACACTGTGTAGGTAAACGGATTGATACACAAGATGACCAACGTAGTTCCATCTAAGAGGATTCTCATATTACTTAAAAGCATGCTGGGCCCCCGTATGTTTAAGGTGATGCTCGGGTGAACTCTTGACAGGGACATTCCGGAACGCCTTAAGTCACGCAGGCCCTTCTGGACGGATCCCGGAATCAAGCAACCGTTAGACCTACGGTCATCTTGGCAAGCGGACTGGGAGAATCACGAATGCTCAGCGAGCAGCGTAGTTCAAGATCCGACTGTACAGCTGCCTGGCTTCAAGGCGTGTCGTAAGATTTGGTCTACGTTAAACCGCATCCAGACAGGAATCGCATGAATCGGCAGACAGTTGAAACTCTCACAGAATGTGTATTTCTGACAAGAAATACTAAAAATTAAAAAAAATTAAAAAATAAGGGGGTTCTCTATACAAAAACGTGTTTTTTTATAGGTTTTTATAAGTATTTTTGATTTAGCTCTATCGTAAAAAATGATAATTCATACAAACGTGAAACTTGGCGTGATTATAGTAGTAATACTGAAGTAAAACAAAAAATAATAATGATTCGCCAAGTGTGAGTCGTACTCGTGCTAAGAAGTCCGAATTCAATGACAAAATAAGCAAGACATCACGTCTTTTGTTTGTAATGTGAATACGTATCATTGTCATTTTACTATGAAGTTGTGTGGAGTGGTAGTTCGACTCGTTCTTGGCCGGTTTTTTTATGTTTTATGAGCCGATAGCTTCACGGACACGACACAATGGGATTTTCAGTTAATCCTGCAGCTTAGGTACGCTGAGATAAGCCCATTTTAACATCGTAGTACACCCGATTCCGTTAGTTTCATTTGTTGGTTTTGTGTTTAATTTTCTGTTTCTATATGTTTTACTCTTTTTATATCTTGTACAATTAATCGGTATGTGTTTATGTCAAATAAAAAACTCTCTATTGTCTAAATAGACACTTTCGAAAAGACCATCTCACGGGCTTATGGACGACGGAAAGTCCACTCCATCAATGCTGATCTAGCAGCGGTACAGAAATGGCCTAAATCTTTCGGTCTCGTGATCAACCCTTCCGAATCGCAGTCTATCATTATCGGCAGCAGTCGCTTGAGGGGTGGCTTGGATCAGTGCTCACCCTCAATATGTTACGATGGCGTTGCGATACCGTTCACCGAGAAGATCCGGAATTCGGGTCTTATCATGGACTCCAACCTGGTCGTGGTCCTCTCACATCAATGACGTCAGCAGGCGATGCATTTTTCTTACCACTCCCTTAAGCGACTCCAGTTCTTTTTGCCTCATAAAACAAAAGTTATGCTCGCCCAAACTCTTCTGTTACCGTTGCTCGATTATGCGGATGTATGTTATTTGGACGCCACTGAGGAGCTCCTTAATAAGGTCGAGCGTTTACAAAATCTCGCCATTAGGTTTGTGTTCGGCTTGCGAAAGTTCGACCATATTTTTGAATATCGCGCTCGGCTTAAATGGCTACCTGTTCGTCAGCGTCGGAATCTACACATCCTCACAGTCATGTACAAAATCCTTAAAAATCCTTCCTTTCCTGAAAATCTCCGTTCCCGTTTCCACCTACTTCCCGTGCCTTCCCCACCCAGACGTTTATGCGTCACCAAAACTCTGGTAGTTCCCCGCTGCAATACCAAATTCTTCTCCAACTCGTTCACTGTTGAAGCTGCGAACCTCTGGAATAAAATACCTGATAACATTCGCGACTGCCCTTCTGTTAACTCTTTTAAAATCAAACTTAAAGAGCATCTTCTTTCCCTACAAAACGTGTAAGTTTATTTGTATATATTTATTTTAGTAAGAATAGTAACAATTTTATTTTTAGGTATGTATTATGTAGAATATTAATTTATTTACTATCGGTATGTATTATTTATGTGAGTAGATTAGGTTAGATTACATTATATTATTTAGTATTTTATTTAGTATAATTTAAGTACACATAGGTTTGCCCCCGTCCTTTGAATTCTCATAACACCCGGTAAGTTTGGCTGGAAGAGATCTCTTATAGAGATAAGTCCACCTTTGTATATGTCCTTTCTAAGTGTTTTTTATGTAAATATTTGTGTGCAATAAAGAATATATATTAAAGTCAAATAGCTTTTCGGCAGAGTAGCAAATAAGCCTGAATTTAAAACTGTATTCTAGGTGATTCCTCTTTGACTACTATGAAACAAAAGAATAAATTAAACCAAATTTATGTTTTTTTGTGTTTATTTCTTATAGGTAAGTTATAAATTAAGCCTTCTTCGGTAGTTTGTTCTTCTCAGTCGGTTGACCTTCGTAGAAGTTTTCACTGAAAATAAATTTCAATTTATTATATACAATGTATGTATTAATAATTATAGTATACGTTTAACTAGATGTATTATAAGAAAATTATTGTTCTTTTTAAAGGGTAAAAACGGGACCCTATTACTAAGCCTCCACTGTCCGTCCGTCTGTCACCAGGCTGTATTTCATGAACCGTGATAGCTAGACAGTTGAAATTTTCACAGATGATGTATTTTTGTTGCCGCTTTAACAACAAATACTAAAAATTCGAAAAATTGAAAAAATAAGGGGTTTCCATAGAAAAAACGTGGTTATTTTGAACATGAAGAAACTAGCGCCATCTAGTATGATGGTACGGAAACCTATTTGTGCGGTTTTGACTCGCGCTTAGCCGGTTTTTTAGTTGACCTACATAATAATGAAAAAAAGAGGTGAAATAAAAGTTAAAATAAACATTAAATGAATTGGTCATATACTTCTTAAATTCGTCGCATCTATCTTACCTATAATCAAATCGCAAAAAAAAATTTGCTCTCTCATACTAACTCGATCAGCTGATCAGTCAACTTAGTTAACCTGTTAACAAGTTTAAATATTTTTTTGAGATTTGACTATGGGTTTATGGGGAAAGTTGTTCAGTTTCATGGGTAGGAGCACCGTTTAAAATAGTTTCAGCTAATTTTGCTAGACCTATAGATGTATTTTATCGAATTTATCGTATCGAATTTATCGTAATCGTCGTTCGCATCCTGCCACGTACCAATGTGATTTCGAATGTAGATTTCATATGTACGTTTATCTGACGCTCTTACGGTGAAGGAAAACATCGTGAGAAAAAACTGCACACGCCTGCGAAGAAACTCGAAGGTTGTGTGCCAAGCCGACTAACCCGCACTGCGCTGTGGTCGACTAAGGCCCAATTGCCCTAATTCAAGGTAGGCTCGAGCCCCTCGGTGGAAACGTAATTGAACTGATTATATGAGAGATGTATTTAAGGTAAACCTGTCTTTAGTATCCTTGGAGTCTATGAGCTTCAGCAGTATGCGTTAACATTTAACATTTTGGTTGGTGGTAGGGCATTTTGTAAGGCCGCCTAGCTAGCTATCACCATCTTATCTAAGTCTTGCCGCCACATATCATTGTTAACAACATTGATGTGTTCCGGCTTGAAGATAAGGTAGCCAGTTCTCCATTGCGTTAGGGAATCTTAGTAAGCCCGCTTCCATCTTCGGCATCATCGTCACTTAGGTACCATCAGGTGAGATGATGCCAAGGGCTTGCTAATTGTGTATAAAAAAAAAGGTGAGATGATGCCAAGGGCTGAATACCTTACCTTACCTTATATGCCAAGGGCTTACCTTTATTACCTTATATATATTTCTCACTTTCAAGAAGCGTTTGTCGTCAACTAGTATCGCTATCTTTTAGCAGCGCTGAACGCTTTCAAAAGTGTGGCAAGTAATTGTTATAAAATAAAAAGCTTTTAAAAGGTTTAAAATTTGGGTTATGAAATTTCGATATACGCGAAATTTACGCCATATATCGTAATTTCAATTTCATGACCAAAATTTAAAAGCTTCATGATCGCTAGAGCGAGAGATTTACTTTTCACCGGTGTTGTAGTTTTGTTTGTACTGTGTCTGTAGTCTACTCTTATTTATCGGTATTAATAAATCTCACCATCCAGGAACTTTCTCCGGATTGTCGCACATGAAGGTGTCTTCATTGTAAACCTTGCCAGAGGGGCAGCTGCCTTTTTGCGGTTGGACACCGTTGCGGCAGATGTAGAACTTTTGGCAGTCCTCGGGGTGGGGGAAGGTGGGGTGGGGAAGAGCGCGGCCGTTGGGGCCCATCACTTCTCCGTCAGGGCAGGAGAATCCGTCGTCCAGGACGTCTACAAAAAGGAGAAGTAAGACGTAATTAATATCCATGAATCTATTGTTCAAATTGAATGTTCAGTCAATCTCGCCATCATGGAAATGTAAATAGCCGTATTGTTATAGTTATTAATTAGCTGCCATGCTTTTAATTAGGAGATCTCCCCGTGTCTGAGCAACTTTGGTCAGAGAACCTATATTATTTAACTCGCAACTTTGACCAGGGAACCTATATTTAACTCGCAACTTTGGCCAGGGTACTAATATTTAACTCGCAACTTTGACCAGGGAACCTATATTATTTAACTCGCAACTTTGACCAGGGAACCTATATTTAACTCGCAACTTTGGCCAGGGTACTAATATTTAACTCGCAACTTTGACCAGGGTACTAATATTTAACTCGCAACTTTGACCAGGGAACCTATATTATTTAACTCACAACTTTGACCAGGGAACCTATATTATTTAACTTGCAACTTTGACCAGGAAACCTATATTATTTAACTCGCAACTTTGACCAGGGAACCTATATTTAACTCGCAACTTTGACCAGGGAACCTATATTTAACTCGCAACTTTGGCCAGAGAACCTATAGGAAACTCGCAACTTTAACCAGGGTATATATAGTCAACTCGCAAAAAAATCGTGGACTTCTCAAACAAATAGTTCAGTTTTTGTTTGTGGAATTGACCATCGGTTTCTTACGGACAGAACTCCTGGATAAAAAGATGACAGCTATTATATTAGGACCATGCATGTAGTCACCCAAAGGGTAATGGAGCGTGCTATGCTAAACTTAAGTGGCAGTGGGCGGGGCACATAGCTCGTAGAACGGATTGCCGTTGGGGTAGTAAAGTTCTCTAGTGGCGACCGCGCACCGGAAAAGTTAGCATAGGCAGGCCTCCACTCGGTGGACCGATGACCTGGTGAAGGTCGAGGGAAGCAGCTGGATGCGGGTAGCACAGAACCGGTCGTCGTGGAAATCCTTGTGGTAGGCCCTGTATGTCCAGCAGTAGACAGACATCCTTTGGCTGATATGATGATGATGATGCATGTAGAAGGCAACAAGGTTTATTTTCCAAACAAAGTATGCGAATATAACAGGCAATAAGTAAGTTTAGTCCTTTTTTACTTTGTCTCAATCCTTGCATTATTTCTGCCTGCCTTTTTGTTACTGTCCCAAACTTTAACTACTGCATTGATTTTGTTGACGAAAGTGAAGAAAGGAGAACAACTTATGATCATCATCATCATCATCATCATATCAGCTGAAAGACGTGTACTGCTGGACAAGGCCACCTTAATTATGATACTTGCTTTTATCTCGAAAACAGGCATAGGTACATAGTTTTTGAGGCATCTGGAAACAACCCTTTTTAGCGGGTAATTTTGAGGGCCCTAATGTCAAATATCGTGAAATTTCAAGTCAAATGTGAAAGTTCCATGTTTATGCTTCTATTTTCGCCGCAACTCCTCGAGGGAAGTTATGAATTCTGTCCACGCGGGCCAAGCCGCAGGCACAAGCTAGTGTAATAGTACATC
Source organism: Coleophora flavipennella (assembly GCA_947284805.1). Taxonomy (NCBI): domain Eukaryota; kingdom Metazoa; phylum Arthropoda; class Insecta; order Lepidoptera; family Coleophoridae; genus Coleophora; species Coleophora flavipennella. The sequence goes on from OX369288.1 coordinate 1,674,725, forward strand.
AATATTTCAATAAATAATTAACTTACTTATTTGTAATATGTAGGCTTTATGGGGGCCTGAACTCGTTTTCTCATTAAATTAAGTTCCGAATTTGTAATGAACCTTGCTACGTCTAAAAATGTCGTACATAATTTGTTTTTTTTTTTACACAAATGCAGTTTAATAGTTATTTATGCCACTGCCAAGTAATGAGAGCCATTGTAACATGAATGCTAGTTTATGCCACGAAGCGAAGCTGAGACAATAGACAGCACGAGTGTTACAATGGCTAATTGCGTGCAATACTTTTTCTACGACCATGAAATAAATAAAATACATTGAAACTTTGTCATAATCATATTGTATTGAATTTTTGAAGCCAAAGCCATAAAAATATTTAAAAAGTTTCACTGTAGTACAGTTGTCTCGTTTTAAAATGATCATTGCAAAACGAATTGAAGGAATGAATACTTTTGTGATATGATTTGAGGTTATGTATTATGCAAATTACCAAAAAGGAGTAGGAAAATCAAGTTTTTATTGTATAATCATAATCATAAACATTTTATTGGTAAAAAAATATTTAAACGTCATTAAAATTTAATTAATGAACTGACGCAATTGTAAACCTGTATGGAACAGAACGAATAAAGTAGGTACGTACAAAAATCATAAAAAAATATTTAAACGTCATTAAAATTTAATTAATGAACTGACGCAATTGTAAACCTGTATGGAACAGAACAAATAAAGTAGGTACGTACAAAAATCATAAAAAAATATTTAAACGTCATTAAAATTTAATTAATGAACTGACGCAATTGTAAACCTGTATGGAACAGAACAAATAAAGTAGGTACGTACAAAAATCATAAAAAAATATTTAAACGTCATTAAAATTTAATTAATGAACTGACGCAATTGTAAACCTGTATGGAACAGAACAAATAAAGTAGGTACGTACAAAAATCATAAAAAAATATTTAAACGTCATTAAAATTTAATTAATGAACTGACGCAATTGTAAACCTGTATGGAACAGAACGAATGAAGTAGGTACGTACAAAAATCATAAAAAATATCGTCGCAATGACGACTACCTTCACTAACCTGTTATAAAACTACCTCTTTTGGAAGCCAGTTTGGGTACATATTAGGGTACCTTACACAAATGGTGCCAACGGAACCTTATTACTAAGTCTATATAAAACCATGCTGTACCTAATTATTTCTTATATGTATTTAAAGTGTTAATACTTACAAACATACATTTACTAACTCTTTTTTTTATAGTGCTTACTGTTGGTGGTTAACGATTTTTTTATGTAAGTACATCTAATCTCAAGGAGTGCAAAATGAGAAAAACAAATGTTTTTTTGTTCCTTTGATTTTTTTTATTAAAGCAATTATTATTATTTTAAATAGCAAGTAACCACTATGAAGAAAAGAGTAGAGCAATGTTAAACTCTCCTGTGAACCGTAAAAAGTAGATGGCTAGTTGTAACTTTCACATAGTTTATCATCATTATATCAGCCGAAAAACGTCCACTGCTGGACAAAGGCCTCCCCCAAGGATTTACACGACGACCGGTCGTGTGCTGCCCGCATCTAGCGGCTTTCCGCGATCTTCACCAGGTCGTCGGTCCACCGCGTTGGAGGCCTGCCTATGCTAAGTTTTGCGGTGCACGATTGCCATACGAGAACTTTACTACTCCAACGGCCATCTGTTCTACGAACTATGTGCCCTGCCCACTGCCACTTCAGTTAAGCGATTCTGTGAGCTATGTCGGTTACTTTGGTTCTCCTGCGGACCTCCTCATAATTTATAGCGCTACGTTACTAGTACCCCGATATTTGGCACACGACTTCTACTCGCGATTCTAAACAACTTAGCCCAGGGAACCCATGATCCAACAAATCGAAAAAAAAAATATTGGACCTCAACAAAAATCGATCAGCTAACCTTTTTTTAAATTAAAAAATTGAGTATGTCTGGATTCACCTCCCCTGATGGTAAGTGGCTATGCAGCGGAGGATGTAACACAAAAGATAAAGCTCAAATAGTGCCTTTTCACTCGAGATCGAGATACACAGATGTTCGCATGATTATAAAGATGAAGCAACACTCTTCGTGCGTGTATGTGGATCATGAACGACAAAGGGTGGAATCGCACCCCGAGCCTGGTCGTCTGATGATGGAATGGGGAAGAGGGTGTGAAGTTGTGAAGCTCCAGGGCGCACTCTCCTAAATGAATCCTGTAGAACACCGATAGGCATGCGACTTTGCGGCGATAATCAAGGCTTTGAAGCTTTTTTGATACAAGTTCCTCGTTGCCAATGAGTGTCCTGACGAGTCGTTCGATAGAATCCAAGGCATCTAGCTGGTAATGAGCCCATCTAACTCGTCGGCCAACCAAGGCATCTAGCTGGTAATGAGCCCATCTAACTCGTCGGCCAACCAAGGCATCTAGCTGGTGATGAGCCGATCTAACTCGTCGGCCAACCAAGGCATCTAGCTGGTAACGAGCCGATCTAACTCGTCGGCCAACCAAGGCAACTAGCTGGTAATGAGCCCATCCAACTCGTCGGCCAACCAAGGCATCTAGCTGGTGATGAGCCGATCTAACTCGTCGGCCAACCAAGGCATCTAGCTGGTTACGAGCCGATCTAACTCGTCGGCCAACCAAGGCATCTAGCTGGTAACGAGCCGATCTAACACTTCGGCCAACCAAAGCATCTAGCTGGTAACGAGCCGATCTAACTCGTCAGCCAACTAAGTATGAAATATTTTTCAACCGACTTCCAAGGTTCTCAATTCGACTGGATTTTTTTTGTATGTTTGTTACGCGATGTCTTCGCAGATTGTAAACCGATGTTCATGATTTTTATTGGATAGGGTATGCTCCCGAGTTGTTCCCATATAAATTATACCAAAATCGGTCTAGTACTTTATTAAAAAAATAATAAAAATCAAAAATATCAATGCAAAATCGTGCTAATTTGTAGCGAAGAAAGTCGGTTTTCACCCAAAGTACCCAAAGGGTAAAAACAGGACCCTATTACTAAGACTTCACTGTTCGTCCGTCTGTCGTCTGACCGTCTGTCCGTCTGTCACCAGGCTGTATTTTATGAACCGTGATAGCTAGACAGTTTAAACTTTCAAAGATGATATATTTCTTTTGCCGCTATAACAACAAATACTTAAAATTTGAAACATTAAAAAAATAATGGAGGGTCTTCATACAAAAAATGTGTTTATTTAAACATGAAGAAATTAGCGCCATCTAGTATGTTGGTACGGAACCCTTCGTGTGCGGTTCTGACTCTCACTTGGATTGGAACATACGGGTACGTACCTTGGGAAAAGTTGCTCAGATTCATGAGCTAAGAAAGAACCCCTCTCTATTTGTTACAGTGACGGATTTTCCAGCAAATAATAAAAATTACAAAAACTGGCTAAGTGCGAGTCGGAGTCGTGCACCTAGGGCTCCGTACTCCACACCTCTCCAGATAAGATAAGATAAGATAATTGTTTATTTGCAAGAATACTTTACAATTAGGTTTTAACATAATAATAGGTAGTACTGTATTCAGCCGTCAAGAAAGCATGCAAATATTTCAACAGGAAATTACAATTAAAATTTTAAATTCTAAAAATTCTTTAACACTATAAAAACAGTGATTTAAGAGCCATTCTGTCAACTTATTTTTATATAGATTTCCTTCTAACGTTTTGATTTCAACTGGAAGCTTATTAGACAGTGCGACACTCATATTAGAAATATTTCTTTTATCTGAGTGATAAGGAGGTTGATGTAATAGATGTATATACTGAGCCCTTTTTTGTCTTATGGTAACATCTCTCAGGTTCCTAAAGTATTCTGGATGATTCTTAACAAATAGACAAACTTACTTATATCCATACGATTACAACAATAATACCTATGTCAATCACAATACATCAACGAGAGCTACATAAAATATCCGTTTGTGCTCCCTACTCACGCTTAGCCAGTTTTTATTATTTGTTGTGTTACAAACTTACGCTTGTATGTGTTACTGTTTATACGATAGAGCAAAAAAATAATGGTTATATGTGTTAAATCTAGTGCTTGATCTATCTACCTACCAAATCTCGTCTAAATCCGTTTAGCCGTAAGGCGTGAAAGTGTAACAAACAAACATCCGTACTTTCTCGTTTATGAAGTGTGATATTGAAAACAAAAAAAGCGGCCAAGTGCGAGTCGGAATCGCCCATGAAGGGTTCCGTAGCAGCAAAACTACTTACTAGATCTCGTTCAAACCAGTTTTCGGTAGAAGTTTGCATGGTAATGTACATCATATATTTTTTTAGTTTTATTATTCTCTTAGAAGTGTAGAATGCTGCAACGACAGAGGGCTGGGCCCTGTTAATAATGATGATGATGATTATTCTCTTATTTTAGAAGTTACAAGGGGGGGGGGAGACATTTTAGCACTTTGGAAGTGTCTCTCGCGCAAACTATTCAGTTTAGAAAAAAAATATATTAGAAACCTCAATATAATTTTTTAAGACCTATCCATAGATATCCCACACGTATGGGTTTGATGACAAAAAAAATATGAGTTTCAGTTCTAAGTACGGGGAAACCCCAAAGTTTATTGTTTTTTTTTTATTTTTGTGTGAAAATCTTAATGCGGTTTACAGAATACACTTACTTACCAAGTTTCAACAGTATAGTTCTTATAGTTTCAGAAAAAAAGTGACAGACAGACAGACATGACGAATTCATAAGGGTTTTGCCATTTGGCTACGGAACCCTAAAAAACATGTATCGCTGTATTCGTTGCTGTTTTTAGGTTTCCTTATCTAATTAGTAGCGGCACGGAACCCTCGGTGCACGAATCCGACTCGCACTTGACCAGTTTAAAATTAAAATCAACCAAAACCGGCTGAGTGGCAATCAGCATTTCCTCAGTCGTACTAATAATGTAAATGTGAAAATGTGTTTGTTTGTTGCATTTTCACCACGATGAAATCTGGTATGTAGATAGCCTGTGTGACTGGGAAGGACATAGGTTATTTTTTATATTCTAAAATTAGCATAGTAAGATGCAATTCCTGAGGGAACTAAAAAAAATCCTCTCGTTTTGGTTAATTTCTTTAACATCGCAACGGAAAAATGGATTGTTGTGATTTTTTGTACAGAGATGATTGACATATTTTACTAATTAGCATATCCTGACTTAGTTTCCGAAGAATCTGGGGAAAACTCATTACCACTACCATTGCGTACGTAGACGTCGCAATGTAGCAACGATTTGAAGTGATTTTTTTGTATACAATTGGTTCAAGGGGTAGATAATGACATAGACTGCTAATCAGAATAGCCCGATATAGTTCCTGAGGGATCTGGAGAAAACTCGCGAGCCGCTTGTGGCTCGCGCACCGCTCACCCTGAAAGACAGTCATAAAAACAAATTCCACGCGGGCGAAGCCGCGGGCAAAAGTTAGTACTTTTTTTTTATTCACAATTGGTAAACCCTTGACAACAACTCACCTGGTGGTAAGTGACGATGTTACCGAAGATGGAAGCGGGCTTACCAAGATTCCCCAACGCAATGGGGAACTGGCTATCTTATCTTCATGCCGGAACACCCAATGATATCGACATTGATATTTGGTGGCAAGACTTAAATAAGATGGTGGTAGCTAGCCAGGCGGGCTTAGAAAATGCCCTACCACCAACGAAACCGAGTCTTACAATTGACCCCGCCGGGAATCGAACCCGCGACCTCCTGTGTAAAGCCAGTGAACTTTGCCTCTGGGCTACGGAGGCGGTTATTAAGGAAAGACTCGCTAGCCTTTGGTGATTTAAATATTATGACATTCTTATGAAGTGTACAATTAAACACTTGACCGTTATTTGAAGTATAAAATGTTTGAGATAGGTCCTACTTCTATCTTATAACGCTCTCTCGCTCGCACGTCTCCCTTCTGCACTCCTGAGCTCCTCTGAGCTCCTGCTGCTCCTGGCCCGAGGTTGCTCTTCAAATAAGGTAAGTATTTAATAAGCGTTTTATTTTAAGAAAAACGCTGCTATTATAACAATTGATGTAACTGACATTCCAGGTTTTTATCTGAAATAAAGATTTATTAATTTATCTATTGAGAGCGTCGGTGGCGTAACGGCTAGGGCCACCGCCTCCTGTCCGGAAGGTCGTGGTTCGAATCCTGCCACGTACCTAGTAATGTGATATTGAATTTAGATTTTACATGTAAGCTTATCCGACGCTCTTGAAACATCATGAGGAAACCTGCACACGCCTGCGGAGAAACTCACAGGTTGTGTGTGAAGGCGACCAACCCGCACTTTGACTGCGTGGTCGATTATGGCCCGATCACCCTAAATCAGGGTAGGCTCAAACCCCTCGGTGGGCACTATTATGAGCTGATATCATCAATTTACATACCTTTTGTTATATGGTCACACTGCCGGTTGACAGAGTCCTTCCAGTCACAGTTGGAGGTCTCCTCGTCAAAGTAGAGGCCCGGCGGACACGGCAGCTCGTTGGGGAGGCCGTCTGAGCAGTAGTAGAACTTGTCACAAGCCTGGAATAGTAGAACATCTAACCTAGAGCGTCGGTGGCGTAACGGCTAGGGCCGCCGCCTCCTGTCCGAGAGGTCGTGGTTCAAATCCTGCCACGTACCAATGTGATTTCGAATTTAGATTTCATATGTACGATTATCCGACGCTCTTACGGTGAAGGAAAACATCGTGAGGAAACCTGCACGCACCTGCGGAGATACTCGCAGTTTGTGTGTGAAGTCGACCAACCCGCACCGGGCCCGCGTGGTCGACTAAGGCCCGATCGCCCTAATTCAGGCTAGATTCGAGCCCCTCGGTGGGGACGTATACAAGCTGATATGCTTGGTATATCAATTTTTTTGGAGAGGTACCGGTAATTCGAATAAACAGTTAATAATATCATATTGGAAGCAGTACTAAGATGAATTCTCAGTGAATTTGGTGCAAAAAAATCTTTTCCATACCTAAAATAATTAGGATAGTTAAAAAAATATCAAAAAATTGTTAATTTCAGACAAGGATAGTAAGTAAGTAAGTATCTTTCATTAGAATTTTCCAACTACATGAAAAAGTCACTTTATGATCCATCGCAATATCTATTATCACTCTCTTCTCTTACTGTGTGGCACAATTAACCGTGCTATCCTAGGGATAGACGGCGGTTGCCTGGTGTTGCACTTAGCATCACCCGCGGTCACGTGTAGGGCATATAGATTTATACCTACGGACGTGTGCAACGCGACCTACATACACATCTGGAATCAGATGTGCAGTTTTCCTCACGATGTCTTCCTTCACCGTTATAGCAATCAAACTTAAATATTTTATTGCCGATTATTGATTTACATTAGGTCCTAAATAAATTGTACTATGTTCGCAATAACCTGCCATGAAAAAGCATGCAATATATAATATGTTAATTAATGATAGAAAATGTCAAAGAATTAAATAAATCAAAATAATGTGCTAACTATGTCAAGTCAATTTTTACAAAATCGTACACTTTTTATTTCATATTTTCATCGATACTGTACTGTACAGTTTTCAATCAGTAAATTGTAAACAGTTGTTTTAAACTTTGGCAAAGACAGCATTTAGATATTTCCAACAAGGATCCATCGGTAAGTATTATATAAGAAAGTTTCGAAAAACGATTTGATTTCAACCCGGGACCTCTGGTTAGGAGGACCGAGTCGTTACCGTTTAAGCCACCCACGCTTTTTACGATCACTTACAGCACAATTGAAGGTCGATGATAGTGCGACTACCATAAACAAAAAAACATAACATAGCCATAGACGATCTGGAGCCAATTCCAAGTAACTGTATTTGTTTACATTGTTTAAATTCTAATGAAAGGTGCAGTAAAGTTCTAGAGTGGCGACCGCGCACCGGAAAACGTAGCGTGGGCAGGCCTCCCACTCGGTGGACCGATGACCTGGTGAAAGGTCGCGGGAAGCCCCTGGATGCGGGTAGAGCAGAACCGGTCGTCATGGCCTATGTCCAGCAGAGGACGTCCTTCGGCTGATATGATGATGATGATGAATGAAAGGTATCCCAAGTAAAAAAATATATGCGAAAGAACTGTACATAACATATCTGCTAAATATGATAGTTTTTAGGGTTCCGTGCAACCAACGGGGTACTAACAATAGGGTCCCTATTACTAAGCCTTCGCTGTCTGTCCGTCTGTCCATCCGTCAGCGGGCTGTATTTCATATGAATAGTAATAGGTACACAGTTAAAGTTTTCACAGAAGATGTATGTCTATTGCCACTTTAAGAAGAAATACTAAAAATAATACAAAGTTAAAAAAGGGGGGTCTCCATACAAAATTGTGTTTGTTAGAGGTCTTGAGAAGTATTTTTTATTGAAATATATATTTTTTAAAGGCATAATAAACATTCGGTCCGCAAAATAACTACTTGAGCGGCAAGATTTCATGATTGAGCGGCAGAAAAACATGTCTATAAGCAGCAACTCAACACTGTAGGAAGAGTGTGGTACGGGGAGTTCTAAATGGAAGCGGGAGCGAGCGAAGCGAGCTCGGACTTGCGGAGCACCCCGACTCGGATCCGTTAGGTTCGGAGACTGTGCGGGGAGGCGAGCTAAGCTCGCCTCCCCGCACAGTCGTAGTGTTAGGTTTAACATGAGAACACAGAAGTAGGAGCCCCGAAGGGGCTCCGTCGACCACTCAACACTGTAGGAAGAGTGTAGTACGGGGATGTTTAAAATAATTACAGCCATCCAGAATGACATAAATTGCTGATTGATTTTGAAATGTTTGCTGACCATGAGTTGCTATTTCTGCTGACCGATTAGCTATTTCTGCTGACCGATTATATTTTTCTGCTCACAGAAATAACAATACTATGCTAACCATTTAATTGACACCCTTTTTTATTTAGCCCTATCGTGAAAACGGTAATACATGCTCACGTGAAACTTGGTTTGATTATTGTACTAATACTAAAGTAACACAACAAATAATAAAAATCGGCCAAGTGTGAGTCGTACTCGAGCTAAGGAGTCCGAACTGAATAACAAAAAAAGCATATTTTTGTCGCTTGCGTTAATGTCTTGTATAATAAAAATGATACCTATTCACATTTTAAACAAATAAAATGTGAATAGGTATCATTTTCATTATACTATGTAGTTGTGTGGAGAGGTGTGGTGGTACGGAGCCCTTGGAGTGTTAGTCCGACTCGCACTTGGCCGTTTTTTTAAATAGGTACCGTGGCTGCATATAAAACTGTATAATTAAACCAGTTAGGTGGGCATGTAATAAGCGCGATCGATTGATGAATATATTTTTGTGGTGGTGTTGCAAATAATATTTGTGGTGGAAAAGGAATGAACACTTTTAATACCTGAGGTCTAATACCTACTTCTAATACCGACGACCTGGTGAAGATCGCGGGAAGCCGATGGATGCGGGCAGCGCAGGACCGGTCGTCGTGGAAATCCTTGGGGGAGGTCTTTGTCCAGCAGTGGACGTTTTTCGGCTGATATGATGATAATGAAGATGAATACCTGAGGATCAGGATGCTTGAAGTATCCGTTTTGTCGTGGACAACCTTTGGATGGCTTCGGTTCCTCTGCAAAGACAAATCGTTTATAGTTAAGTATGTATATTTATCGAGCACAACGTTAATAGCGAGCCAATTGTCTATGTGTGTGTGCATGTGTTTGTGTTGCTTTGTATTTTATGACAATTATTGTTAATATTTTTTTGTTTTATGGTTTTTAATAATACTGTGAAAAGGTGTTAACAATAAAATAATTCGGAAACCTAAAAAATATTAGGTACAAGCTTTTATTTTTTCATTGACATGCAAAATTTCAGCTAAATCGCAAACCGGGAAGTGGGTCTAATTTAACTTGCAAGATTTCATTACAGACACTGGTACAGGTGAAACTAAACAAAGGCTTGTGACAATAAAAAAAAACTAAAATCTAAAACTTTTAGGTACGAGCTTCTAATATTGCATTGTCACTCGATATACATATCTACATATGCATGCACCGGAAAGTGGGCCAAATTTAACTTGCAAGATTTTATTACAGACACCGGAACAGGTGAAACTAAATAAAATCTTGTAAAAAAAATGCATTAATTATACAGCAAAAAAAAACTGATTTGCAAATAATATTCACAAACAAAAAGAGGAATTTAATGGTTCACATACCGTTTTAAAACTTGATTTGTGATGTTAGCATTTTAGAAGAAGCGCTGATGTGTATGTAATAAATAATCTTTCGATCATCTATGATGTTACGTCATTAATTAGGTTTGCACTTTCATTGGCTGTGCTAGACATTACTGTAGCTTTTAAAACCAAAATAAATAACTGTGATTGTTAATAAAGGACTTACGAAGCTCTTTCCTGTCTCCACAGTCAACATTGGAAGGGATGTCACACTTTTCTTTGCTGGAGTTCTCATCGGAGAATACCAGCCCGTCGGGACATAATTTTGCTTCTGCTTGTCCTGTACACAGAATAAAATACATTTGGTTCGTTACCATACATTTATTTCTTCAGCTACATATTAAGGTGCAGTGATACTTTACGGTGGGCTTGTACTCATCAAACTTAACAACTTTTTTTTTATCTTATCTTATCTTATCTTATATTTTGTTTTGGTACAAAACCGGCCTTTAAACTGACGGATTTGTATGAAAAAATATATGAAAAAAACACGATTTCAACAAACTTGTAGAACAAAAGTAGTTCGGTTTGATAAGTACAAGACAATCTTAAAGTATTTCTGCACCTTTGTACCACCCTGTACATCTTTTTCATCTTTGTTTTTCTTCACAAACAAAAAACTCCAATTGGTATAGCCAACATTAAAAACTAGAGAGTTGATGCTTGATATTTATTCTAAGGCTTAGCATAACATGATTTCGTTTTGATCTGACCATCTACAATCTACAAAAAAAACTTTCTAAGAAATCTGCATATTAATACGGTTTCATTTAGCTTCACGATTCGTATTTGATAATTTATTTGCTTCAAATCTTGCGACCGATCTTTTATTTACCTACCCTACTAAATCAGCGATTTTTATTAAGCTTCGCGTCCAGTTAGCTGTGAAGGCTGGTTTACACGCAGTTTAGTTAATTAGTAGCGAGTTAAGCTTCAAATTAATCAATTTAGATCGGCAAGTAGCAAGTTGCGTCCACACGTACAGGCAAGTAAAAATTTCAATTGTCCGTTTTTCAACGTGGCCGTTCGTATGTACTGTACTTAACTCGCCCGTCTACACCGGTGAGTTTAAGTGACACATGCGACGAGTTAAGTTACCGGGGTGGGGGAAACGCACTGGCAGAGTGGACTTGCACTTGACTCGCCGAAAAATATAACTTAATTCTATTCTCTGTACTTAATCATCAACTTACTACTTAACTGGGAAATCCGTCCAAACGACGATAAGGACTTAACTCGCCAAAACCGCAACTTAACTCGTTACTTAACTAAACTACGTGTAAATCGGCCTTTAGGAGGACAAAACGAACGTAACATTCATTTTGAACATTTACCCTAAAATCTTGTTAAACTGAGCAAGAGCACAATGTATGGATTCAGTGGTCGAACTCGCCTTTAATGTTTGCGTTTCCTTTCCCTCTAATATGGTTGAGAGGAGCGATGGCTGACTCTCGCGTTATACTCGTGACCGGATGCTGTCCGTTAATATCTAATGATTGTTTATTTCTTGATTTTTTACAAATGAAATTATGTAATCACTATTTTATAACTATCAGAAAGAGTGTAATTTGCACCTATTTTGAATAAATATCTTGAATCTTGAATCGTTAAAGCCGCCACCATCACTATTATGTATGATGCTCCTGCGCTACCACCGGGATAAACAGATTTTAATGAATGTCCCCATCTTCTGAACAACGGTGACTATGGAACTCGGGGCTCGACCTCCTCCGTCTCGCCTCTCACGCCTCTGTGCCCTCGTCCGACCGACTGCCCTCTCTAGACGTCTCCGTTGGATGACAGTACGGATCCTTTAGAGTGCAGCTGGAGTATTTTCAATGAAAACCGTGATAGTGGTGATTTAGTATACCTAGTTTTATTTACCAGTGGTTGTTGAGATATTTGAATAAAATCTTTTAACTTGTTTATTCTTAGATGAGGTCTAAGTGTTTTTTTCAAGTTAATTTAAACTCGTTTTAAGGGTTCCGGAGTCAAAATGGCAAAAAACAGAACCCTTATATATTTCGACATGTCACTCCGTTCGTATATCTGATGTCATTTGCAATATCAAAAATCTCTTGATCAAGTATGATCATTATCATAATTATCAGCTCATATACGTCCCCACCGAGGGGCTCGAGCCTACCCTGAATTAGGGCGATCGGGCCTTAGTCGACCACGCGGGCCCAGTGCGGGTTGGTCGACTTCACACACACACAACCTTCGAGTTTCTTCGCAGGTGTGTGCAGGTTTCCTCACGATGTTTTCCTTTACCATTAAAGCAATCGGTGAGTAATATGTACGTAAGTTTCGAAAAACTTATCATCAAGTATACCAAATGTAATTAAGTTTTTATCTGAATTCCTTTCCTTACTAATAAGTATAACGAGAAAAGCAATACTGCTGAACGGCACGCTGCCTTACAAGGTCATAAAAGAAAAAAACCTTTCGACGCACATTGCCGATTACACAAAAAGTCACGATATCATTTGCAAAATGCCAAAAACGCATAATGCTAAATACGCCTATCTAACTTTACAGCATTGTTGGTGACTGTTATAATTATGCAACAAATGGAAATGTCTCATGAATATAACATGCAATCATATCATTATGTTAATCAGTGAATGTCAAACGACATGTCATTTGCAACATGTTGACCTTTTTCTATACTGACCTTTGCTGCACTTGTAGTAGAGGTCACATTGGTACTGGTCGGGGAAGAATCCGTTCTTATCCGGACACTGGAATTCTTGCCCTGAAACTGATAGTTAAAAATATACTAAAAATATACCGACTGACTCGGTGGCTCAGTGGGACTGACTCGGTGGCTCAGTGGATAGTGCGCTTGACTACTGATCCTAGAGTTGTGGGTTCGATCCCCACCCAGGGCAAACATTTGTGTGATGAGCAGATTTGTTTGTTCTGTGTCTGGGTGTTAAGTATCTATATATGTATGTGTTTGAACGAATATAAGTATGTATGTATATATCAGTCTCTGGTTCCCATAACACAGGGAATCCTACTTTGGGGCCAAATGACCATGTGTGATTTGTCCCAGAATATTTATTTTATTTATTTATTTACAATTATCCAAAAATTGACACAAACTAAACTGCATTTATAATTACTCCAATTTCATCATCATCATCATCATCATCATATCAGCCGGAAATCGTCCACTGCTGGACAAAGGCCTCCCCTAATGATTTCGGTATCCAATTTATAAAGTTTTTTTGCATTATTAACTTTCTTTGAGTTGAGTAGTGGCACACCCTGGACACTTCATACAACTGGCCAGAAATGACATTTCAAAAAAGGAATGTCGGGATAAACAAAATGGCTGCGAAATCCTATACGTTCGACAACTAAACTGTAACCAATCTTTATCAATCTGGGTGACGAGGGGGTGAGGTCGCAATCTAGAGAGCGGCAAGGAGTGTCCATACTGCATGTTAGTACTACTTAATATATTATATACTTTGTTAGTGGCACAGCTGAGATACTAGTTAACAGTAACAAAAAAACTACATTACTTACATTATTTACATTTTTTCTGAGCCTGTGACGATATTTTGTGCACGATTCTTCAAAATAATGTGACTCTACTTTTTTCCACAGACCGCAATTGGAATTTAGATTTAAAAGTAATATTTTTTACTCTTAGATTGAGACCATAATTACTCGCCAGGATCAAAGAGCTAAAAATATTACTTTAAAAATTACAGGATTGCTTCTGCCGACCGACGCAACTACTACCCTCTACCACACCCTGGACACTTCATACAACGTTCAAGAAATGACATTATAAATCCTATACGTTCGGCAACCAAACTGTAACCAATCTTTATCAAACTACTACCCGCTACGACGCCAGTGCTATTGAAATTGAAGTGTCTCGAAGGTAGGTACTAAAACGCTTAGGTCGGGGGAAGGCCGGGAACAGTGAAATCTAGCCGTTAAAAAAAAACCCCAGTGGTCTGTGTGACCGCATGGCGGTATAGTTAAAGGTTAAGCCTAGCGATACATGCCATAATAGAAACCTAAACAATTTAATCAAAAATTAAAAACCCGACTGCATCACAACATTATCCCTCTTTTTTGTCTAGTCGGGTAAAATGTATCCTATGTCACTCAGGGATCGAGACGAATCTAAACGATACCTTGCGCTATAAAATCCATCAAGCCGTCCAGGCTACAGGCTTAGCCAAAAGAACAGACACACATACATACGAGTGCACCCGAAAAACATTACTCTCCTTTTTTAACAGTTTTTTTAAGTAAATATGCTTATTTAACTGTATTTGTATGCTATGTATAGGAAAAAAAAATATTGTACTTGATTTTACCAGCGGCTTCGCTCGCTTGAACATAGTTTCTATGACTGTCTTCGAGGGTGCGCAGTGCACGAGCCGCATGCGGCTCGCGAGCTTTAAAAAGTAGCCTATACCAACTAATATATAATTATATACTTTGCCTATCCGTTAATCCAGGTCCTAATCTGTCTACCTACCAAAATTAGCCAGATACCTTCATTAGTTTTTGCGTGCAAGAGTAACAAATATCGATAATTGTGTGGACATACAAACTTTCGCGTTTCATAATATTAAGTAGGGAGTATAAGTAATATATTAAATCTACTAGCTCCGCCCGCGTGGACATCGTTTTTATGACTGTAAAGACGACGCTTAAAGAAGGGTGATTAGTAAATTATGTCGTTTCCCGCCTACTCAACCATCTCTGTGCAAAAAATCTCAAAAATCGAGTATTTTTTTAGTTCCCTCAGGAACTGTATCAGCTATGCTATTTTCCCGGGATAAAAAGTAGCCTATGTCCTTCCCCGTGACACAGGCTACCTGCATGCCAAATTTCATAAAGATTGGTCAAGGCGTTGAAGCGTGAAAAGGTAACAAACAAACAAACAAACACATTTTCACATTTATAATATTATTAGTAAGGATTCGATCCATTGGACAAAAATAATTATGAACCATGAATTACAAAACGGGATTATATATTCGTGGTAACATGGACATATTATACAATACCTACACGACGCAGGCGCGGAGTGCCACCAGATACCGTTATGAACGTTGCTCTACAGCTTTTATATTTCTTGCGAAAAATGCTTAAAATAACCTATAGACTTAATACTTATCACAAGTTACGTGATGGTTGACCATATGCGGTGCGCCGGCGCGTACAAAATAGTTCACGTCAAGATCACACACATCACTGTGTGCTGTCCCTGCTGCCGATCTGGTAAGTTACCTACTTACTACCTATCTCTTCAAGTTTAAGTTTGCACACCAAACTGAAAAAAACTGGCTAAGTGCGAGTCGGACTCGCGCGCGAAGGGTTCCGTAACATTATCTATAAAAATCACGTTTTTTGCATGGAAGCCGAAATATTTGTTTTAATTTAATTATTCAGAATTATTTATTTTTGAAGTGAATGTAATATAACAAAATATTTTGTGAATATTTCAAGCAGCTGTTGCTGTTATCAATATCGAGCAAATAGAGCAAAAAAAGTCACGTTTGTTGTGTGGGAGCCCCTTTAATATTTATTTTATTCTATTTTTTAGTATTTTTTGTTATAGCGGCAACAGAAATACATCATCTGTGAAAATTTCAACTGTTTAGCTATCACGGCTCATGAAATACAGCTTGGTGACGGACGGACGGACGGACAGACAGACAGACGGACAGCGACGTCTCAGTAATAGGATCCCGTTTTTACCCTTTGGGTACGGAACCCTAAAAAGAAACTCATTTCAGTTACTTTTTAGGGTTCTGTACACCAAAAGGGTGACCAACGGGATCCTATTGCTGAGCCTCCGCTGTCCATCCATCCGTCTGTCTGTTAGCGGGCTGTATTTCATGAATCGTAATGGTAGACAGTTGAAATGTGTATTTCTATTGCCGCTATAACAACAAATCTGTTTGTGTTTTAACTTAGTTTTTAATTTTATTTTATTATGTCTTTTATTTTAATCTTGTTCTTTGTGTAGTTAAAATAAGCGTATTAGTATCTACCTTAATACTTTATTCAATGTAAACTGTCAATGAATAAATGAATTATCTATCTATCTAAATAATAAAAAAAACCTAACCATTTTGGGATTGCCGTCCGAAGTGAAATTTTTTTACAGCTTTATAAGTTTTGACCCTTCGCTTTATAAGTGTTGGTGTCGATCCAGGTTGTCGCGAATTCAATGGTTTATTCCCAACTCAATTACAGTTTTATAGGTTTTGACCCTCCGAGTGTTCCTGGTAAGATGCCGGTGTCGGTGTCGATCACGGTGTCGCGAGTTCAATGGTTTTTCCCATCTCAAAAAATATCTAATGCGCCTAAAGAAGTTTTCACTTCAATGAAATAACAGTTGACAACATATAGTAAAAAAACTTGCAATTGATCAGTTTTTAACATAAAATCTGTAAAAAACTAGATTTCGTTCCAAAAACCGGTCAAGTGCGAGTCGGACTAGCACTCCGAGGGTTCCGTACCACCACATCTCTTCGCACAACTACATAGTATAATGACAATCATACCTATTCGAACAAAAGACACCAACGCGAGCGACAAGAATATGCTTTGTCATTCAATTCGGACTCCTTAGCGCGAGTACGACTCACACTTGGCTGATTTTTATTATTTGTTGTTTTACTTCAGTATAAGTACTATAATCACACCAAGTTTCAAGTTTGCATGTATTAACACTTTAACGATATAGCTAAATCAAAAACACTTCTAAAGACATAATATAAAAAACACGTTTTTGTATGGAGGGAGACCCCCTTTATTTTTCTACTTTCAAATTTTTAGTATTTGTTGTTACAGCGGCAATAAAAATACATATTCTGTAATATATCAACTGTCTACCTATTCATCATATCAGCCACAAATCGTCCACTGCTGGACAAAGGCCTCCCCCAAGGATTTCCACGACGCCCGGTCCTGCGCTGCCCGCATCCATCGGCTTCCCGCGACCCTCACCAGGTCATCGGTCCACCGCGTGGGAGGCCTGCCTACGCCACGCTTCCCGGTGCGCGGTCGTCACTCGAGAACTTTACTGCCCCATCGGCCATCTGTTCTACGAGCTATGTGCCCTGCCCACTGCCACTTCAGTTTAGCGATTCTGTGAGCTATGTCGGTTACTTTAGTTCTCCTGCGGATCTCCTCGTTTCTGATTCGATCACGCAGAGAAACTCCGAGCATAGCACGCTCCATTGCCCTTTGGGTGACCTTGAGCCTTCTTATGAGGCCCATAGTAAGCGACCATGTCTCAATTCCGTAAGTCATCACTGGCAACACACACTGGTCAAAGACCTTAGTCTTGAGACACTGCGGTATTTGGGACGTGAAGATATTGCGAAGCTTCCCGAACGCTGCCCAGCCGAGTGGGATTCGTCGATTGATCTCTTTCTTGAAGTTAGAACTACCTAGCTGGACTGTTTGTCCCAGGTATACATATTCGTCAACAACTTCCAGTGTAGAGTCTCCAACCTTTAGAGGAGTGGGTGCGACACGGACATTTAACATTATTTTCGTCTTGTCCATGTTCATTTTAAGACCCACTTGTTGAGAGACCTTACTGAGGCCATCGAGCATTGTGCTTAGGTCTTCCATAGTCTCAGCCATGACCACGATATCGTCAGCGAATCGGAGGTGGGATATGTACTCGCCGTTGATATTGATGCCGAGTCCACCCCAGTCCAGAAGCTTAAAAACATCTTCCAGGGCGGCGGTGAACAGTTTCGGAGATAGAACGTCTCCCTGTCTCACCCCTCGCTGCAACTGGATAGGTTTCGAGTTCTGGTCCTGGAGGCGAACCGACATGGTGGCGTTTTCATACAGACACTTCAACACCTCGATGTATCGATGGTCAATTTGGCACCGCTGGAGAGACTGTAGCACAGCCCAGGTTTCGACTGAATCAAAGGCCTTCTCATAGTCCACAAACGCCAAGCATAGTGGCTGATTGTACTCTTCGGTCTTCTGTATAATCTGCCGCAGCGTATGTATGTGGTCTATGGTACTAAAGCCTTTTCGGAAACCGGCTTGTTCGGGAGGCTGGAAGTCGTCAAACCTGCGTGCGAGACGATTCGTAATGACTCTCGAAAACAGCTTGTAGACATGGCTCAGAAGTGAGATGGGTCTGTAGTTCTTCAGCAGGGTGTTGTCACCCTTTTTGAAGAAAAGCACGACCACACTTCTGTGCCATGCCTTAGGCGTTTGTCCCTCGAGTATAACGGAATTAAATAACTTCTGAAGAGCTTTTAGTACCGGTGATCCACCTGCTTTCAGAAGTTCAGCCGTAATTCCATCATCACCCGGTGCCTTGTTGTTCTTGAGCTGTTTGAGAGCCATTCTAATGTCGTACAGGCTGACGTCCGGGATATCTTCGGTATAGTGTCGGGTTAGTCTGGCTCTTGGGTCTTCAGCCAGATCGCTGACAGGCAAACGTGTGGTCTTGTACAATTGTCCATAGAACTTGTCAACTTCTTCCAGCAACTCAGTCTTTGACGATATGGTCCTGCCGTCCTCAGTCTTCAGCTTGGTCAGTTGGCTTTGTCCAACAGACAGATCTCTCGCGAACACTTTTGAGCCTTTGTTGTGCTCAATCGCCTCTTTAATACAATTTGTATTATATTGGCGTAAATCGCGAGTTAGGGACTTAGAGATCTGCCTGTTTAGTTGCCGATACTGAATAGCGTCTTCAGAGGACTGCAAAACCAATCTGCGTCTTTCTTCTATGAGGTTGCTGGTGAAGTCAGAGATTTTTTTGGTTCTATTTGAACGGCGAGTTTTAAAAATCTTAGACCCGACCGTTTGAACAATTTCCACGAACCTGTCATTATAATCGTCCACATTCTCGCAGTCTCCTAGGCATTCGAAACGATTGTGCAACTCGAGCTGAAAGCTCTCGGGGTTTTGGAGCTGGATGGGCGCTGGTCGGAGCGTAGACTTCATCAGTCGACATCTTTCTAGCTTGGTCTTTAGATTCAATGTGCCTCTGACCATCCGGTGATCGCTTCCTGTTTTGACTGAATTGATCACGGAGACATCATTGAATATTTGCTTCCTTGTCGACAAGATGAAGTCTATCTCGTTTTTTGTTACGCCATTGGGATGCAACCATGTCCACTTCCGCTGTTTTGACTTTTTAAAGAAGGAGTTCATCATAAAGAGGCTCTCCTTCTCCATAAAGTCGGCCAGCATCTGGCCACGTGCATTTCTTACTCCATATCCAAATTGCCCCACTCTCAGCTCACCATCGCTTCGTTTGCCCAGTTTCGCGTTAAAGTCCCCCATAACAACTACCTATTACGGTTCATGAAATACAGCCCGCTGACAGACGGACATACAGAGGAGGCTTAATAATAGGGTCCTGTTGGTCACCCATTGGGTGTATGGAACCCTAAAAATGATTTCAAAAGGAAAACGTAAACTCTTTTTTTTTAAGGACACAGATGGATTTTTTTATTTTAAGCTATTGTATAGCTTTTATCGCGGGCTTTGAGGAGACCGAATCAAGAAATTTCGCAACGAAAATAAAACCTGACTCCCTAAAAAAAAAATATTGAGTTCTAAAAAACTTACAGTGCCTCTATCTATCATGATGATGATGATGATGATGATGATGGCGATGGCGATTAATGATGGCGATTGATGATGGCGATTGTTGATGGCGATTGATGATGACGATTAATGATGGCGATTGATGATGGCGATTGGTGATGGCGATTGATGTTGGCGGTTGATGATGTCGATTGATGATGGCGGATGATGATGATGATGAACTTTCTTAGTGTTAATGTTAGCGCCCCAAGGACTATATGGTACTGGTAAATACTGCATAAATAAAAAATAAATAAATAATTATATTTACATAAGCTGATAAAAAATGCTATGCAGTAGCTTTACCGCGGCAGTCCCCGGGTGCCACACGTCTTTTTTATTTTTATGAATTAAAAATTGAAGACATGATTGAAAATCAAACGAACTTACCTAGTGACGTTCGATAACAATTAAGTGAGCAGCTTCATTCGACGCGATTTAAGATTATTCGAAGTTTCAGTAGGAGGGCAAGTTAATGGATAATAAGTTCATAATTTATTCTTGATTAAGTCGACTACCCTATTCTCAAACACCTTTACTATCATATTTTTTGTCCGTTCACAGATAGATAGCACATGCTTGTGGCACAGTCTTGAGCCACAGGCGTCCAACGCCGGCTTCCCGTGTAAGAAATCCACGTGATGGGGGGCGTCTAATTAAACTTTTTTTGATAGACAGATAGATAGATAGAAAAAGAAAAAGGACTGATTTAGATTCCATAAATTGTGTAGTTTAAAGTATCCAAATAACCTAACCAGTTTTATTAACATTTATAAGTTTTGACTGTAACATTAAATTTAAATTCAAATTCAAATGTATTGCACATCAAAATAAACAAATACATGTATAAAATTTAATTTACAAATAAGAGAAGTATAATCTATGCGGTCTTAATAATGGAGTGAGTTTTGAGCAGTCGGGTAAAAATACATCATTTCTTTCGAATCTAAAGACACTTCGCACTCCTCAATCCATCAAGCCGTTTAAGCTACAGGCTTAGCCAAACAAACATACATACACACAAAATACATTAGGCAGTCGGGTAAAAAAAACAAACACTAATGATTCTAGGGATTTCAGTTCACGATTAAGGTATTCGTAGCAACTAGGTATTTCGACCTTACTTGTGATTACTTAGAAACCGCATCACGTAAAATTTTGCACTATTGCGTGCACAATTTTACCAAAAACATGAGTTTTAGTTCAGCTGTGGTTCAACTAACACAAAATTTCGTAAACATTGAGCGTGACGGCGCTCGATACACGAACCCTTGCGACACACGCATTGGGAAATTCACCCACTCATGCAGCTAGGGTAATATTCTACTGTGCTCCACGCGAAATATCTAAATGTGTAGTTATACAGAGGAATATACTTATTATTAAATTTTCAACCGACTTCCAAAAAGAAAGAGGTTTACAAATCGACTGTATGTTTTTTGGAGTTTACTCCTTAAGAATTGATTTTCATATACAATAAGCCCAGCGGGGTATGAAAATTATGGGGAGTAAAATCAGACGTTATGCGTTATGCGTTACTTGTATAGTATAGTTATTTTTAGTATGTTACGCGATATATTCTCAGATTGTGAACCGATTTTCATAATTCTTTTTTTATTAGATAGAATATTATATCATATTAGCTGAAAATCGTCCACTGCCGGACAAAGGCCTCCCCCAAGGATTTCCACGACGACCGGTCCTGCGCTGCCCACATCCATCGGCTTCCCACGATCTTCACCAGGTTGTCGGTCCACCGCGTGGGAGGCCTTCCTACTCTACGTTTTCCGGTGCGCAGTCGACACTCGAGAACTTTACTCAGTTATACTTACTTCTTCAAAAGAACCGAAGACCAGAAATAGTTAAAAACCCATAAACCTTCCCACTGCTGGGATACGGGTCTCTTCACAAACTCAGAAAGGTTCTTTTTTTAATGCAGAATTGGTAAACCCTTGACAACATCTCACCTGGTGGTAAGTGATGATGTCGCCGAAGATGGAAGCGGGCTTACCAATGTTCCCCAACGCAATGGGGAACTGGCTATCTTATCTTCATGCCGGAACACACCAATGATATCAACATTGATATTTTGGCGGCAAGACTTAGATAAGATGGTGGTAGCTAGCCAGGCGGGCTTATAAAATGCCCTACCACTAACCAAACCGAGTCTTACAATTGACCCCACCGGCAATCGAACCCGCGACCTCCTGTGTAAAGCCAGTGAACTTTGCCTCTGAGCTACGGAGGCGATTAAAAGGTTAGGCCTAACTTTACCAAGGAGCCAAGTCCAGCTTGGTGGATTTTGTAGAGCTAGTAGCGAACCCCACTGTCAGAAGTTTTTCAAGCCACCTTTAAGCCATCTATCACGGCTTAATGACTGGCATCTAGTAATCACAATCGGCAACAACGGCTCAACGTGCCTTGCGAAGCACGATCACATATCTAAAAAAAAACCACTACAAGTCTTTAGTCTTTTTACCTATCGATTCCTAACGATTACTTAAGGTTGCCCGGAAGAAATGGCTAAAAGCGATAAGGCCGCCGTTGCGCTGTACATATTTTTAATTAAGTTTTTTTTTTGGTGTGTAATAAAGTATATTTACGTACTCATCTCGTAATGACCGTGCTTCGGGTCAGTTAACCTGCGTGTTTGTGTCGATCACCAGAAATATTTTTGGCAAAAGATAGATGTCTCAAAGGGACATTTTAAGATGTAGAATGATTTTAGACATGGTATCGGATTTATATTTTATGATTTTAGTGAAGGCAAAGAATAAAGTTCATAGATCTTTAGATTCTACACTCGAAGTTGCGGCATTTATTCTTCTTCTTATCGTATGGGACAATTAACCATGCTATCCAAGGGATAGACGGTAGTTGCCTGGTGTTGCACTTAGCATCACCCGCGGTCACGTGTAGGGCATTTAGATTAACACCTACGGACGTGTGCAACGCGACCTTCGTACACATCTGGAATCAGATGCGTAGGTTTCCTCACGATGTTTTTTTCACCGTTAAAGCAATCTTTAAGTATATGTACGTAAGTTTAGAAAAACTCAATGGTACATTGGCCGTCCGGATTCGAACCCGTAACCTGTGGTTAGGAGGACCGAGTCGTTACCGGCTGAGCCACCGACGCTTTGTTTACTTTGCGGATTTTTTTACCTGGGACAAACAGTCCAGTTAAGTAGGTCCAACTTCGAGAAAGAGATCAATCGTCGAATCCAACTCAAAAAAAACATAAAGAAACTAACATAAAAAAACATAAACATTGAACATTTCTTTCTTTCTTTCTCAGCTGGGCAGAGTTCGGGAGGCTTCGAAATATTTTCACGTCCCTAACATCGCACTAAGGTCTAAGACCAAGACTAAGGTCTTTGACCAGTGTGTGTTGCTAGTAATGACATATGGAACTGAGACATGGTCGCTTACTATGGGCTTTACAAGAAGGCTCAAGGTCACCCAAAGGGCGATAGAGCGAGCTACACCCGGACTTTCCCTGCGTGATCGAATTAGAAACCAGGAGATCCTTAGCAGAACCAAAGTAACCGATAAAAATCTCAGAATTTTTAAACTTTTGCAGTGGTGGGTGGGGTACAGAGCTCTTAGAACAGATGACCGTTGGGACAGTAAAGTTTTTGAGTGACGACCGCGCCCCGGAAGACGTAGCGTAGGAAGGCCTCCCATTCAGTGGACGAACGACCCGGTGAAGGTCGCGGAAAGCCGCTGGATGCGGGCAGCGCAGGACCGGTCGTTGGGGAAATCCTTGGGGAATCCTCTGTCCAGCAGTGGACATCTTTCAGCTAATATAATAATGATGACATCTTTAAAACATTTAGATACCTATTTAAATAAAATACCCATTTAATTAACACAAGGGCCTCTTAAATCTCTTAAAGATTAATGTTTAAAATGGTAGCGCCCAATAACCAGTTCACACGGATTTCAGTGGACCCTTCCCTTAGATCGGATCGGAGTGAACCAATTCATGAGTAACTGGTGTGGCTAGGTGGGTGAAACGAGGAGGGGGGGTTAACAATAGACACTGTCGAATGGATTATGAACGGTCCCAGACCACAGGATATGCCGTCAATCTGGTAATAGTTAACTAATCGGCCATCAATCCATTTAACTTTCACCTCATAAAAAAAACTTGAAAAGCAAAAAGTTTCAATGCATTTCCTATTGAGTTTAGTTTGCTGAAGCCTTGATTGTTAACTCAGTTGTTATTAATTGCACTTAAGGTGGTTTTATTCAGAGTCAGGTATATGTTCTTTATTATAAGATCTATTTTTAATAAAATTAAATGTCTTGTTTATTTTACTTCAAAGCTTTATACTTAATACTCGAAACACTTAAAGAGCATTAAACAAAATAACAAAAGTCTCTTAATTAGTCTCTATAATGATTGTTAATATTGTAAAGAATATTAAGTAATTAAGATCAGACAAGTTATTTTTAAATTTCAAGGAAGGAACTTATAGAATGAAGTAGTTAAATATACATTTGATATAAAACATAAATAGTTATCGTTTATATTTAAATTCAAATACTATAACAAATAAATTAATGGTGATAATTAAATTAAACAATTAAAAAATCCACTTACCTAATCCACCGACACCCAAAAATACTACTAATACTAAACCCTTCATTTTATTATTCCTATTTTTTATCACTTTAGTTGGAGCTGTTAACAAAAAATATATTAAAAAAATAAATGAATCTGTCGATGGTCGCGCCGACGTGCACCTCGTACCAAAGACTCGTTCTCTTTGCTCGTGGCTGTTTGCATCGCTATACCACAGTTATTTCGTCTGTCTGTACGCAAGTAAAGGCTCTAAACGATCTACAATTATTCTCGCTTACTATACTTACATTACATTACTATTGCTAAGTACTACATAATAGTTAATGGCTTGTAATTCGATAACTCTACTTATTAATTGCACTTAATGGTCCACTTTTTACTTTGAATGGGGGATCGGACTGCTAGTCATTTGAGTTACTTTTTATGATCTGTCAAAAACGAAATTTTGTTCCAAAAATGTTTGAAATACCCACAAGTGACGTCATAGATTTAAAGCGTCATCGACGAACTTATTTTGTGAATTTGATCAATTAAAAATTGAAGACGTGATGGAAAAACAAAACAAGTAAGGTTTTTTGAAACTTCAAGGGGAGAGAAAATTAGCAAATCATATTTTAGATTTTATTTTTGATGCAGTCCGATCCCCTATTGTGATCTGAATACTTTATTTCAAAACTGTGTGCCTAAATTAATGGCTGCTGATTTTTACCACTTTTATAGTGTTCCGTACCCGAAGGGTAAAAAAGGGTAGGTAGGGTAAAAAAATATTACTAAGACTTCGCTGTCCGTCCGTCCGTCCGTCTGTCACCAGGCTGTATTTCATGAACCGTGATAGCTGGACAGCTGAAATATTCACAGATGATGTATTTCTGTTGCCGCTATAACAACAAATACTAAAAATTAGAAAAGTGAAGGTCTCCATACAATAAACGTGTTTTTTTTAAACGTTAAGAAACTAGCGCCATCTAGTATAATGGTACGGAACCCCATGTGTGCGGTTCTTGCTCGCACTTGCCGGTTTTTAAAGAACTAATTTTACAAGCTTTATATTACTCGTAACTTGCCGCGTTAGCTAGTTTGGGACAAGTCTTGGAAGCTAAATTAGAACCACTTCCCGGTTTTCTATTGAGCTGAAATTTTGCATACACGTTAAATTTGGTACACAATGCATGGTTAGCTGAGTGACGTCTTTCTAAATCCAATACGGCGGACGCCCAAAGATGGCGGACCAGTAAATTTATATGCATCCCTATGAAATGGGTATCAAAATAAAGTGTTTGTTAAGGAGAATTCGAAATGATTAAAATTATTTTCATATTGGAGCTTGTAGGTACCTAAAGTTTTTATGTTTTTCGAAAATTATATCGACTTGGAGCACAAGGCCTTCACAGATAGGTCCATAGGTGTTTCAAAAATCATCTTTGAATTTGGTTAACAAATATTTTGAGTTACCTATTTTGTTATTATTTTAAAAAATCATATGTAGATACTTGGGTATAAGACAAATCTTGTATTGTTTGATCAGTACTTACTGATCAAACAATACAAGATTTGTCTCATACCTCCGTGCTCCGGATAGTGACAAAATTTTTCTTTGAAAAGCCTTTTCCCTACTGATCTTATTATTTTTAGGTTTGCTATTGATATTCGTTTTAAATTGAAGTGTTTTAGTATTAATGCGAACTTCAAGCTGTGCTCTTTTTTTAATTTGAGTGCGTTTGGCTGCACCTCACCTGACGGTAAATTCCGATGCAGCCGAGGATGTAACACGCAAGCTCAAATAGTGCCTATACTTTCTCGACTTGAAGATTCCCAAATTATACGAATAGGGGAATACAGACGCCCACAGGGAATTCCACTCCTTGGCCATACGCATAATGAACGAAGGAGCAAAACGCTTCATCAAAACTTCGAAAATATTCATGATGAAAAAGATAGCCGATTTATCATATAGGGCTGCCTCTCAAACACTTATTATCTTCATCTCTATGTACAGAGGCCAGCACATCAAGCTAGACACTCGTAGTGCGATTCTGATCCATACGCATAAGGCATAAGGATGGTACAAAGTCCAAAGTGTCTAACTTGATGTGCTGGCCTCTGTACTTGTATCTAAACGGAACCTTTGAACGTGATGGTCACCCACTTTGACCTGATACTGCAGGATCATCTGGAATCTGCACAATACCCCAACTCCTTACCAACGTAGAGTAGAAGTATCGTGTTTGGGCTCATTGGAATGATCTCAATTAATAGTTTAAATATATTATGAAGAAAAAAGGGTGTTGGGGTTTTTGAAATGTTTATATAGTTATACTTGCTACTGTAATATAATCATACGTTAACAAATGAATGCTTCAATACGAGACTGTATGTGTCAGAAAAATGAGAGTATATTCAATTTCAGTATTCAGGTTCGAGTCCGAAGATGGCCAATGTACAAATAAGTTTTTTAAAACTCTCTCTCTCTCTCTTGGTCACGTGTAAGGCATTTAGATTTACACCAACGGACATGTGCAACGCGACCATCATACACTTCTGGAATGAGATGTGCAGGTTTCCTCACGATGTTTTTCTTTACCATTAAAGCAATCTATAAGTAACTACGTACGTTTACTAACCAATTACTTTATACTTGAAGGCAAACATCGCGAGGAAACCTGCACATCTGATTCCAGATGTGTATGACGTTCGCGTTGCACACGTCCCTACGTGAAAATGTAAAAATTCCCAGCACCTGGCAACTGCCGCTTATCCCTTGGACGACACGGTTAATCAATCATGCCACACGATACGAAAAGACAAAACTCAGAAGTAAAATAACAGTATTGTTTATTCACAGCCTGATCGATCAGCTTTTTAAAGCACGTGTAACATATTGCAAGAAGTTGATAACCTCGGACGCAAGTTCCACGGTCATCTGCGAAAACTCGGACGATGTTTGATTCGATATCAGCATCACAGAAATACAGTGAGCAACTACTTAATTGTCCACGATTGGCAAGCCCTTAACATAGTCTCAAAACTTTTCGTAAAAGGGTTAAATGGCCACGTAAACACACACACACACACATCATACTTTGATAGTCTTTTTAGGGTTCCGTACCCAAAGGGTAAAAACGGGACCCTATTACTAAGACTTCGCTGTCCGTTCCATTTGTCTATTTGTCTGTCTGTCCGTCTGTCACCAGGCTGTGTTTCATGAACTGTGATAGCTAGACAGTTGAAATTTTCACAGATGATGTATTTCAGTTGCCGCCGCTATAACAAACAAATACTAAAAATAAGAAAAAGTAAAAAAATAAGTCCATCCAAAAAACTTTTTTTTTGAAACATGAAGAAACTAGCGCCATCTAGTACGATGGTACGGAACCCTTTGTATGCGGTTCTGACTCGCACTTGGCCGGTTGTTTTTCCTCTTGTAATATTAGGTACTGTTAATTTCTTATTTTGTTTTTTTATTTGTTCTATCATTATGTATGTGTGTTGCGTGACAAGGCAAGGAATCAATAAAATATGTCTTATGTCTTAAATCTTGTGTCTGCATTGATGCTGTACCTACCTACCTGCACCAAAGAGTAAAAATATTACTTTAAACCGCCTGTACCTATGTGCTATGAAGGATCTCAGTGCCTAAACGTAACGCATGAATGATTACTGGTTAAGGAGGTATTTTTCAGTATCAAAAACAAATTATATAATTTTAAACAAAAAAAACGACTTCAATCAGGAAACTAAGGTTCCCTTCAATTTCTCTGGCATACAATCATCAGATCCTAGTTTTCTTATCATGGTACTACCCTTGGGATATCTACTTTCCAACAAAAATATAATCATCAAAATCGGTTCATAAATGACGAAGTTATCCGCGAACGCACATAAAAAAAATAAAAATTTATACGGTCGAATTGAGAAACCTTCTCCTTTTTTGATGTCGTTTAAAAATGTTATTCACTTAAACAAAACAAAACAAAAGCACAAAAACTGACTCATTTGACAGTTTAATCCTTTTTGAGTTTAATATTTGTTAAAATCACTAAATTGGTAGGTCAAAGACAATGAAGTCACATGTCTGTAACACTTACAATGAAGTCACATGTCTGTAACACTTACAATGAAGTCACATGTCTGTAACACTTACAATGAAGTCACATGTCTGTAACACTTACAATGAAGTCACATGTCTGTAACACTTACAATGAAGTCACATGTCTGTAACACTTACAATGAAGTCACATGTCTGTAACACTTACAATGAAGTCACATGTCTGTAACACTTACAATGAAGTCACATGTCTGTAACACTTACAATGAAAGGTATTAACAAAAAGTAGTTTTAAAAAAAACCGGCCAAGAGCTACTCGGGGTCCTACAAACAGGGTTCTGCACCAAAACTTTAACTACCAACAGAACAAGTCGCCTAGGTAAATAGGATCTACTTATTCTGGAGCTTTTTCTATTTTTTCTCAGGGAATGTAAAGACTTTAAAGTTTCTTAAAGATTTTCCTGTGATTTATGCATTCAACCTCATATACATATACTGAGATTTTTGCAAGATTTTAGGCCCCATAGTTTCGGAGATAGGGGTAGGGGGAGAGGGGGGGGGGTCAAGTAAACTGCTACTAGTACTTGCGTGAAAGAATAAGAAACATCCATACATACAAACTTTCTCGTTTATAATATTAGTAGGACGTACAGAAATGTCGATTATATTACCGGTATCCACTAAAACACGACTGTTAAATAAAACACAAGAACCAATGGTCATCATTACCCATTTATTATCCAATCAATTATCTGTTAATTTAAGCGTACCTAATTGGCTAAAAAACTACTGACAATAAATTAGGCAACATACTAACCACAATGGATTGCGCAAAGAATAACTATCAATATGTCAAACTGGTCTGCGCTGGATCGCGAACGGGCTTAGGGAATGCGCTTGTGTTCACGACTTATCGACGATAGATATTATGTTGTCATGCCATTCGACGAAGGGACCACTCTACATATAGTGACATTTTTAACAAATCTTATTGCTTACTTTTCCCTACTTTAATCATTAATAATATTTAAAAATTATTTTTTATTTGTTTTAAATTTGCATGTCTTCATAAGACTGAATACGTTTACTGGCATTGTACTTTTTAAAATCTGTATATTTATGACTTAAGTATTCTTGTAAATAAATGATTCTGATTCTAATGTTGCCCCCTCCCTCCATAAATTAATAAAGGGGTGAATGGTACATACCTGTAAACCTCATTTGTGTGGGAATTTCAAATTTTTTTGCGATTTCAGCAGATTTCAGAAATTTTCGAAGTGAAAACTTATTCAGGCGCGTTGAACATTTTTGAGATAGGAAAAACCATTGAAATCGCTACACCTTCACCGCGACACCGACACCACAGATTACTAATTAGTTACCCGACACCGAAAACGACACCTTACCAGGAGCACTTCCAGGGTCAAAACTTATACAGCATTTACATTTTTCAGATAGGAAAAACCATTGAACTAGCGACACCGACACCGAAACTTTACCAGGAATACTCGCAGGGTCAAAACTTTAAAAACTGTAAAAAGTGTTCGCTTCTGTCGGCACTCCCGGAATGGAGGTTAGGTTATTTTTCTCAGTTTCATGACTAGAATCACCAGTTATGAAGCTTGCAGTGATGTACCGCTCATCCTGTAATATTGGGAACAGGACATCTTGCAAAAATATGTTGTTATGTAAGAAAAAACAAGTAATTCAATGGTACCACACTAGGTTGTTTTTTTTTCGCGCCGCTTTTGCTTATATAGGAGGCACCCCTTATTTTTTTTACATGTAGACCCACCCTATTATCCCTTTTTTTCTATATAAATAAAATGATAGAGGTTTTCCGTTGTGTGCGTATCAAGTATAAACAACTGGATAGATTTCAATTTTTTTTTTTGTTTTACTTCTTAGATACAAAAAAAAATGCGGCTGGCGCACCGCTTACCCTCGATATCCAGGTGAAGCCACGGGCAGTAACTATAAAATGTACCTCTCAAAGTTTATAATTGTAGATCGAGGAGGTGGAGTCAAAAACAACTTTCATTTTGTATGTTAAAAATATTTTTTACATTTCCAAAATAATTCTCGTTTATTCATTTCAGTAATATAAGTATATGGTACCTTTTTTAGAATTTTAAGTCCCTTACTTAAAAAGTTAGAGGGGAGAGGGGGGATTACGGAGCAACACTTTGGATCTCAATATTTTGGAAGTGCTACTTTAATGAAAAAAATTACCAAGAAACCTTTAATTCATTTTACGAACCTGTTCAACCCTAAAAATTTTTACTTACTATTGACTTCATTTTGTCTTTTGGGTTCTTATTTTACATCTGTGTACAAAATGTCATTACTGTACTTAGGTCTAATAGCGGCAGAGAAATTTGACTGTGACATACGGACGGACGAACATGGAGAAATTATAAGGGTTCCTTTTTTGCCATTTTGGCTCTGGAACCCTAAAAAATGGTTTATCGATGCATCATTATTTTCTCTTCTTTTAAAATTTAAGAGTCTCTCTCTTTTGTCAGTGCAGCTATCTCTAAAACTTTCTCATTTAATAGGATAACCACGTCCTCTCTTAATGTGATTGCCACAGATCAAAGTAAGTCTGGCATCGTGAACGGGTGATTGAGATACAGATCTATTGGTTTATTACATCTGTGGATTGAGAGCAAAATTTCGCTACGTCGTGATTGGGGCAAAATTTTGCTCCGTCGTGATTGGGGCAAAACTTTGCTCCGTCGTGATCGGGCCAAAATTTTGCTTCGTTGTGATTGGGGCAAAACTTTGCTTCGTCGTGATCGGGCCAAAATTTTGCTTCGTCGTGATTGGGGCAAAACTTTGCTTCGTCGTGATCGGGCCAAAATTTTGCTTCGTCGTGATTGGGGCAAAACTTTGCTCCGTCGTGATCGGGGCAAAACTTTGCTCCGTCGTGATCGGGGCAAAACTTTGCTCCGTCGTGATTGGGGCAAAATATTGCTCCGTCACGTCACGACGTGACGATCATCATTGGGGCAAAATTTTGCTGCGTCCTGATTGGGGCAATATTTTATATACCCCGTTTTCGACACGCTCACACTAAATCTACCATGATTTTATTAAAATATTTTATTTAACTTGCAAAGTGTGTATGTATTATGTACTTTAGAGCGACTTCCAGGGCTTCGATTGATTGATTGATTGATTGATTGATTGAAAACACTTTATTGCACAACATAAGAGAAAAAAAAGATACAATGATTGAGGAAGTTGTACATATAGGCGGTCTTATCTCTAACTAACCGATCTCTTCTAGACAACCTTTAGGTGAAGGAAACATGAGAAATCATTATTGTGGGGTAGTTCGATTAAGCTGAAATTTGGTATGAAGCTGTATTCTCGGTGACAACAGATCCTTTTGATATTTTAAAGTTGATCCGATGATGAACTTTGGAGGTGGAATTAAGGTCCAAGGCTCGTGTTTTTTTTTTCAATAGAATCATAGGAAATACAGTGTTCGCCTTTTTTAAAAGCTTTTATTTAACTTGCAATGTACCTATGTATGTTCGGGTGAAATCTTGCAAGTTAATTTTGACCCACTTCCCGGTTTCCGATTGAGCTGAAATTTTGCATGCATATGTATATCGCATGACAATGCTTTACTTAAAGCTAGTACCTAAAAGTTTTTAGGTTTTTCGAAAATTATTCTGATTTGAGCATTTGGCTTTGAGTATAAAAACTCTTATAAATAAAAGCTCGTACCTAAAAGATTTTAGGTTTTTCTTCAAGTAATTTAATACTTACCGATTGCTTTAACGGTGAAGGAAAACATCGTGAGGAAACCTGCACACGCCTGCGATGAAACTCGAAGGTTGTGTGTGAAGTTGACCAACCCGCACTGGGCCCGCGTGGTCGACTAAGGCCTGATCGCCCTAGTTCAGGGTAGGCTCGAGCCCCTCGGTGGGGACGTATATGAGCTGATATGATGAATTTGATCTGAGTCATTGTTTTCTAGCCAAGAGCTTACCAATTGTGAATAAAAAAAAATAAAAAAAATATATTCTGTAGTTCATAAAGTATATTTGAAGCTGTAAGTATATTGTAATATTTTCAAAAGTGGTTGGAGAAGACATAAAAAATAAAAGTTTTTTTATTCACCAATTATAATAAAGTAAAAATTAATAAGAATACTCTCTTCCTTCACCGTAAGAGCATCGGATAAACGTACATATAAGATCGAAATTCGAAAACACATTGGTACGTAGCAGGACTCGAGCCATTACTTCCCGGATAGGAGGTATAGCGGCCCATGCAGATGCGCCACCGACGCTCTTGCGGTGAAGGAAAACATCGTGAGGAAACCTGCACACATCTGAGAAAAAACCCAAAGGTTGTGTGTGAAGTTGACCAACCCGCACTGGGCCCGCGTGCTCGACTAAAGCCCGATCACCCTAATTCAGGGTAGGCTCGAGCCCCTCGGTGGGGACGTATATGAGCTGATATGATGATACGTTTACTTTGTCTAACTAACATGCAATAGTACGATAAATATCACAAAAGCAAACATAAACATTGCCTACATAACAATCCCTACTAATATTATAAATGCGAAAGTAACTCTGTCTGTCTGTTACGCTTTCCCGCAAAAACTACCGAACGGATTTGGCTGAAATTTAGTAGGTAGACAGAGTAGGACCTGGCTTAAGACATAGGCTACTTTTTACCACGCTCGCGAGCCGCTTGCTGCTCGCGCACTGCGCACCCTCGAAAAGTCATAGAAACGTGGTCCACGCGGGTGAAGCCGCGGGAAACAGCTATTATTCAATAAAGGCCAGTTAAGTAATGCGCTGCGGGTGAAAGAGCCAAAAGTTGACCTGTATATGAGTTGATGTGATGAGTCTCTTAAGGATTTAAGATGCCTCATTCTGAGCAGGTTGAAACGTGTTAAAATAATATCGAACGTAAATCTATTCATTTTAAGTTCAAATCAATGCGGACTTCAGCGCGGCTGTTACGTTGAAACCGAACGCCAAATCGATTTTTACATGTTTTTATTACTTTTCTATAATACGCTTTAAAAAAAATGTGTTCAATTAGAATGAAAGGTCACCGCTTTTTGTGTGTTGGTTTCATTCAACAATAA
This sequence comes from Coleophora flavipennella, assembly GCA_947284805.1. Taxonomy (NCBI): domain Eukaryota; kingdom Metazoa; phylum Arthropoda; class Insecta; order Lepidoptera; family Coleophoridae; genus Coleophora; species Coleophora flavipennella. Next base: position 1,708,365 of record OX369288.1, read on the forward strand.
CTATTTACTTTCGAGAAATTTTGCAATTAATGCCAAAAACAGTATATTTTTTTACATCAAAAGTGGTAATATTTTCAAAATTGTATTCAATTAAATCGATTTTTTATTACTTTAAGTATATTACATAATTTTTCCCAAGTGATATTTTGACACGGTCTTTTAATAATTTGAATTGAATATTGTCATTTGACCTATCTTAAAGCCTTAAAACATTGATATTTACTTGTCTATTATGTTTTGTTAACTACTTCTTTTTCTAAATATTTACCACAGCTATTACTCAACCATGAAATAGAACGTTTCTCTAAAACTTCATTGTCTTTGACACAGATCCATGCCAACAAGGATGTAACAATCACTGCGAAGCTTGCAGCAACAAAAGATAAAATTCTGATGCATGCCGTGCTTACCTATTAGTATTATACTGTATATTCATATATGAAAACAACATGTACATTCGTAGGAATTAGCGTAACAGTGACAGGCAGAGATATGCCTTATATTATAATATAAGGGGAGGTAGATAGGTTCCATGCGTCCTTAAAGTCAAGCAAATAAAAAGATGCCAATAGCGAATCGGACTGCTCTATCGGAGCGGCAAAAATTTTTTCTTATCTGTGGTTGCACCGAATGTTACTATGAAAAGAGATACCAATAGGGATTTCCTGAATTGCTCTCCTCTTGAAGGTTTTTACCATATACTTGTTTTGTTTTTCCATTACGTTTTAAATTTTTTTAAACAAAATTTAAAACAAAATTTCGTTTTTGACAGATCATAAAAAGTAAATGTACTTTTTATGATCTGTCAAAAACGAAATTTTGTTCTAAAAATGTTTGAAATACCCACAAGTGACGTCACAGATTTTTAGCGTCATTGAAGAACTTATTTTGTTAATTGGATCAATTAAAAATTTAAAACGTAATGGAAAAACAAAACAAGTATATGGTAAAAACCTTCAAGAGGAGAGCAATTCAGGAAATCCCTATTGGTATCTCTTTTCATAGTAACATTCGGTGCAACCACAGATAAGAAAAAATTTTTGCCGCTCCGATAGATTGCTGAAGGAGGCGTGGCAGCGAGTTAGCTTCATGCTTAACGAGATATGCTTCTGTCATTCGTAAATGATTGTACTGCGCAGAAATTGCACAATAGGGGATCGGACTGCATCAAAAATAAAATCTGAAATATGATTTCCTAAATTGCTCTCCTCTTGAAGTTTCAAAAAAAAATACTTGTTTTGTTTTTCTATCACGTCTTCAATTTTTAATTGATCAAATTCACAAAATAAATTCGTCAATGACGCTTAAAATCTATGACGTCACTTGTGGGTATTTCAAACATTTTTAGAACAAAATTTCGTTTTTGACAGATCATAAAGAGTAACTCAAATGACTAGCAGTCCGATCCCCTATTTCATGGCATGCAGAGCTTCGTGTGTTTTGGTGTCAAAATTGCCGAAATGGTCAATAATAAAGTGCAAAAATGCAACTGGCAAAGTAAATTTAATAAATGGAGTAGTTTCTTACCAAGTGTAGGTGAAAAAACCTAAATGAAAATCAATAATTAAATAAAAATATGAATATCCAATAGCATCAACCTGTTTGTAGCGTGCTGTATATGTAATGGCTCGCTCGGTGTTAGTGCTAAATAATCAACATCAGCGTTCTATAGAATTCTTCTATTCTGTGGGTGCAACGGTAGCGAACTATCTAAATGATGTGTGAGTAAATGGGTTCGATTTTCAAACGTTGTTTATTAGTGCATAACCCATATTATATTTTTTTTATGCACAATTGGTAAACCCTATGATAACAAATATTCTGGTGACAGGAATAATTTCAACTTAAGAAATGTAAATAAAATGGATAAAGCCTATCCGTGACTAAGTAATGTTAAAAAGTCATTTGTAGGGCAATGCGTAGGATCATACATTAAAATTTCTAAAAATGTAACTAGTTTGCCCGAGCATAAATTCAAGGCTCATGTCAAAAAATGGCTGTGCTCTAGAATAGATTATGTAAATGATAAGGATATATATATATCCTCCAACAGTCCTCCAACAAATATCCTACCTTAGACTGTATTCAGAATTATGACATTATTTGTAGGTCCTTTATGACTATTTAAAAGTGTATGTAAACACGTATTTAAAAAAATATTTTGGAATATGGAGGTAGTCTTCTTATCAGCTCATAATACGTCCCCACCGAGGGGCTCGAGCCTACCCTGAATTAGGGCGATCGGGCCTTAGTCGACCACGCGGGCCCAGTGCGGGTTGATCGACTTTACACACAACCTTCAAATTTCTTTGCAGGCATATGCAGGTTTCCTCACGATGTTTTCCTTCACCGTAAAAGCGTCGGCTAAAGGTACATATATGAAGTCTAAATTCGAAAACACATTGTACAATTCAACGCACGTAAAAAGAGTTCCAGTGGTCAAGTGGTGGGAATGTGTTTGCGCAGGCGGGAAACAAATGACAACTGGCGAACCAATCACGCGACAGCAAACAAGAGAGACGCGTGTTTCCCCCGTCGCGCCTCACCCCTTACCACTTACATTTGGCCCGCAATTCATTCACTGCGCAGATAGGTCGCTCGGAGCTCTTTTTACGTGCGTTGAATTGTACGTTGTCTTGGTTTTCGGGTTCCGTACCAGGTAATAACTAAGCCTGCGCCGCCGTCTGTCTGTCCGTCCATCCGACTTTTAAAGGGCTGTTTCTTTTGAGTCATAATAGGTAGCCGGCTGTTTTATTCAAGAATATTATGCTTCACCTGCGTGGACAATGTTTCTATGACTGTTCGAGGGTCCGCAGTGCGCGAGCGTGGAAAAAAGTAGCCTACGTGTTAATCCAGGTCCTAATCTGTCTACCTACCAAATTTCAGCCAGATCCGTTAAGTAGTTTTTGTGTGAAAGAGTAACAAACATACCTCCATACATTCTTACAAAGTTTCGCGTTTATAATATTAGTAGGATAATAGGAAATTCACTTAAAATATAATATGAAACATGAGTTAAACAATTGAGGCGGTCTCAATGAGAGAAAAAGTATTTTTCGAAGTTTTTTTTTGTTTTCGTTCTATTATAAAAACGGTAATACGTACAAGCGTGAATTTTGGTATGACTTTGGTACAAATCCTAAAGTAAAACAACAAATAATTAAAACCGGCTAAGGTAAGTCCAAACTGAATAAATAAAACATTTTTTTGGTGCTCTTGTTAATGTCACAGTATTAGGATATGGCTTACAGTAGCGCAACGCATTTGATGTCGCACGATGCCGCTACGGCGTAGGTACTAGCTGTAATAGCCTGTAGCCAGCCTGGCAAACTCGCGGAGTTTATCAGATTGTGCCCCGCCGCCCGCTGCCCCGCAAGTACGCTTCCGTTGCTCTGTACATTCAACACAAGTACATTCGTTGCACTACTGTAAGCCGCTATATTGTAATACTGTGTTAATGTCTTATGTTTGAAATGAATAGATACCATTATTGTACTCGTGTAGACCGACTCGCACTTGGCCGCTTTTTATTCTTCCATTTGCGTTGGGGTATCTTGGTAAGCCCGCTTCCATCTTCGGCATCATCGCCACTTACCATCAGGTGAGATGATGCCAAGGGCTTATCAATTGTGATTAAAAAAAATCTTCTTTAAAAATCATAATACCTATAGCATTAACATTTTACAAAAAAAACTGTATTTTATCTTATAGGTATACATATATAGGGTGACCTTAAATTAGTTCTTGATAGCAAAGGATATGAATGTACTCGTGATTACAAACAACTTTCCCAAAGAAACTATATGTCGAATCAGAAAAAAATTTTAGGTCCTCGATACATAACAAGTTATCAAATCGACAAAAATGTATGAAGGACCAAATTTTTTTTTCATATTTGACATATAGTTTCTTAGGGAAAGTTGTTTGTAATCACGAGTACATTCATATCCTTTGCTATCAAGAACTAATTAAAAGTCATCATATATATGAGCTATAATCTTCAATTTATCTTTATCCTACTAATATTATTAACGCGAAAGTTTGTAAGAATGTATGGATGTATGTTTGTTACTCTTTCACGCAAAAACTACTGAACGGATCTGGCTGAAATTTGGTTACCAGACAGATTAGGACCTGGATTACTTGCGGCTCGCGCACTGCGCACCCTCGAAAAGTCGTAGAAACGTTGTCCACGCTGGTGAAGCTGCGGGAAACAGCTAGTACTTACTAATATCATACTTGCTTATTACCTGCATAGAAAACTTTTTCTAATTTTGATACTTGCGAAACGGAACAATCTCTAACAGCTGATTTTCAACCGACTTCAAAATTTTATTTTTTCTTCGCCCTTTTAGGGCAGGCTAAGGCTCATTGGCCATACCGCCTCGTCTTCAGTATATGTTTTTCAGTAGTATTCACTTGTAGAATTCACGTCTTCAGTAATTTTCAGTAGTTTCTTCACGTTCACATCATATTATTGTCTATAAACTAACCTAACCTACATACTCTAGCAAAATGATAGCACTTTTGCTAAAGCTTGCTCGGACTTCTTGTAGGAACTCGAAACACAGTATACACACTTTTATTTCATTATCCTACACAAGAAACACTTATATGATCCTTCGCTGATAAATACACTATCAATATTATATATCAAAAACCACTAAATGTAATTTTTCGGATAATAAAAGAAAAATGACAAACTGAACGCTACAAATTCCCGCCAAAAAAGTCCCCGACTTCAAAAAGGAGGAGGTTCTCAATTCGACTGTATGTTTTTTTTTGTATGTTTGTTACGCGATATCTCCGCCGTTTGTGAACCTATTATCAAAATATTTTTTTTATTTGAAAGAGTATACACCAAGTCAGGATCTGATGATGGGATCCCAGGGAAATCGAGAACAACCCTCAAATTTTATAGGCACATATTACGTGTTTCATGTATTTCCTAAAACTATTCAAGTTTTGGCGTCTGGTAGTCATCATCTCATCATCATCATCAGATGAGCTGATGAAGGAAAGTACAACTCCTAAACGGTTAGGAGTTGGAGGATAATTCTTTAAAAAAATTACGTAGACCGATAGTTGTATTCTTTCAGGTTATTCAGATGAGCTGATGATGGAAGATTTAACTCCTTAACTTAACTCCTTAACTTAGCATTGTCACTAAAAATAAATAAAATAAAAATAAAAGTTTAAAAAAACTTAAAAACCGACTTCAAAATGAATTTCACTCAAAAGTATCAAATAATATTATTTTACTTAGATACACGACATTAACCAACAGTAACTAAATCAAAGGTGGGTAGGAATTAAATTAGGGGGCCTAAAATTTTTTTTGAGGTCGGTTTCAGCAATGCCATCGAATCTAAAACATTTGAATACGTAAGTAGCTGTATGCTGATACCGACCTGAAAAATAAATTTAGGCCCCTAATTTAATTCCCACCCACCTTTGATTTCGTTATTGTTGGTTAATGTCGTGTATCTAAGTATAATAATATTATTTCATACTTTTGAGTGAAATTCATTTTGAAGTCGGTTTTCAAGTTTTTTATACTTTTATTTTTTCAAACACTTTATTTATTTTTTATTACCTACTCGTCTATTCTATGTTGTTATATAGATGTATTTAAATTCCATTTCTCCTTTCATTTTACGTCTTCCTAGAGCGTTCCAGATCAGATTCTTTCAGCCATTGTTAGAGAGAATTCTTTCCAGAGCATTCCAGATTAGATTCTTTCAGGCATTGTAAGAGAAAAGTCTTTCCAGAGCATTCCAGATCAGATTCTTTCGGGCATTGTTAGAGGGAAGTCTTTCCAGAGCGTTCCAGATCAGATTCTTTCAGGGGAAAAAATAAAATACTTTTGTCATAACTTAATGTATTATCTAATCAAGTCTTAGGCGTAACTGTAGTACGGTATCACTTCGACCTCTTCTTCGGCGCGGCTGCCGCTTCCTCTGATTCCTTGTACCAGTCCTCGCTGGAAATAAGAAAAAACATATTATTAACGCTGTTTTTTGGAAATACGAGACGTAGATAAAATTTTAAAAAAATTGGATTTTAAAAAAAACTTAACGCCGTTTATTTCGGCGTATTGCCATGACATTCTAAGTTAAGCTTTTACGCTGTAATTAATTTTGACTATGAATTTGCTACTAACGGAGAGTTTTAATTGTATTCTTCCTTCTGTATCTATTCTTTAATCTTAGCTCTAAGTCAGAAAAAGTGTGAAAGTGTGCGTGTCAGCTCCGACGTGTGACAGAAGTTTGCTCATTAAATATTTTTCCTTCTTGACCTCGGTTGGAACGCTCAGGGCTCCACCCTACGCGGAGCTCCTACGCAGGACTCTTTCTAGCCTTTCTGACTGAAAAAACATAGTGACACTAAAAGTAACGGTAACGCGTTACCGATCACCACTCTAATTCCCCCTCATATATTTTTCATATCAGTCTCTATATAGGAATCAATTCTAGAGGAGTGAACTGCAAAAAAGACTACAAATACTAATAATATCTATTCCTTCCCCTAGTAACAGCTCTGATTCAGTGGTAATATCTAAAAATAGAGTCCATTTTAAATCCATCACAATTACTTTTTTGTTTTGATGATTTAGTGTGTTTCTTATTGGAAATATGGCCAATCCAGAACTTGAAGTTAGGCCCAAGCCTTCGCCGCTTTTTATAGAATTTCAGAAGAATTTCCTTAGCCATTGATACTAACCATCCCCGCACGTTCTCGGGAGCATCACACTTCTCAGTCTCCTCATTGTAGACCTCGCCAGGGCTGCAGCCCAAGTCCCTCGGCTCCACGCCGTTCAGGCACACGTAGAACCGCTGGCAGTCATTCGGGTGGGGGAACTTGGGGTGGGCCACGGGTTGTCCCTGAGGGTCTACCTTTGCTATCTTGGGGCACTCGAAACCATCCTTCAGTTTCTCTGGAAGTATAAAATGTAAATTTTACTGACTTTTTTTAGTGATTGCAAAGTCTTTGGCAATCATTTCATCTAATGGTAAGTGACGCTGATACCGATGATGGAAGCGGGCTTTACAAGATTAGAATCTGAACTGGCTATCTTATCTTCAAGCCAGAACACATCAATGCTGTTTGGCGGCAAGACTTAGATAAGATGGTGATAGAAGCTAGCCAGGCGGGCTTAGAAAATACTTAGATAAATTAATTTAATTTCTTTTTTAACTAAAACCAACTGCTTATTTCCATTTTAATGTTACTATAGAAATTTGTTTATTTGTAATTTGGTATTGACGAGTTGATTTTATTTCTGAAATTATCAGTAGGTGCTTCATGAAATCATTATCGAATCAGCCGAAAGACGTCCACTCCTGGACAAAATCACAACGACCGATCCTGTGTTGCCAGCATCCACGGCTTCCCGCGACTTTTGTTAAATCATAAAATGAATTGAAATAAAAAAACAGAAATCACCGCGCCACGGAAAACGTAGCGTAGGCATGCCTCCCATACGGTGGACCGATGACCTGGTGAAGATCGCGGGAAGCCGATGGATGCGGGCAGCGCAGGACCGTTCGTCGTTGAAATCCTTGGGGGAGGCATTAGTCCAGCAGTGGATGATTTTCGGCTTATATGATGATGATGATGTTGATACTCACTCTCCTGAACATCGCAACCCTGTCTGCCAGCCGCGTCAGGCCACACGCAGGTCCCTGAGTACTCGTCGAAGTGCAGTCCAGCGGTGCACTTGACCTCCGTGACCTCCCCCTCAATGCAATTGTAGAACACGTTGCAGACAGACGGGTCGGGGTGGGCGAAGAAGCCGTTGCGCCGCGGGCATTGGTTGTTTGGCTTGGGCGGCTCTGGAATAGGAAAACAAAAGAGATGTAAATAACTAGTCTCTTGTTATTTAATGGTTCTGTATATTTGTGAAAAATCAAGAAATAAACAATCATTAGTTTTAATGTTAAAAACTACACTTAAAATAAAGTGCCTAAAATACTTAAAATAAAACACCTTAAATATCTAAAATCACACCTAAAATAACCCGTCCCTCGTCATCCCCGGAGCAGAGGCGCCCATAACAAGCTGCATTTCCGCGCTGAATGGCTGTGGACAGCCTCTGCACCAGCGTCTATTACTAGCCGACCAACCAGTCTGTCCACCTAGGTGGAAAACGATCTTCTTATATCAGTCAAGTCTATACCTACGTTAAGACGGTAATATTACAGATTTTTTGCTATTTTTGATGTCAATTACTCCTAAAGGGTAGAAAACCTAAGGTTGAAAAAAATACCATTATTACTGACGATATTTCTTAAAGTCAATTAGAAACATGATTGAGCAGTTTTGGCTCTGTAGAAAAAAACCCCAAAGATAGGTCTACACCGTTACTTTCAACTCTAGTTATGACTAATATTTTTAAGTATAAATTTTAAAAAATATACAACGATATTGGTTATGATAATACAAAGTGAGTAATGTGATTATTTTTTATATTTACATTGTAGTTTTTCATTGAAACGAAAAAACCATTAAAAAGGTAAAAAGGGTGGTTATTTTATTTACTCTTTACACATAAAGAAAAAGACAGAGACAACTGTTCTAATCAATACCTCACCTTGAGGTTCAGTCACGTAAATTAAACAACTAGATGAGCGTCGGTTTAAAAGTATACCCAAGTTCACATCATCAAATACATCAAAAAAAGCTCATAATAGCGCGCGCTGCAATTTGGCTGTTACGACATCTGACAGCGCGAAAATAAACATTAAAAAAATACTTTTCAGTTAAAAACCTCACCAATTCAAAGTACGAGAACGAAAAAAATCTTTTTATTAAGAAGATTACAAATTTTAAAAATCTTATTTGAACTTTAGTCTCCGAGCTATTTAGGTCGGTAAAATTGGGGTAAAATCGAGGTGACTTTGGTATTTTTAAAATTAACTACGAAACCTTTGATCAATTTTTAAATGAACCATAACATTAAGTTAAGCATATTCTGATCTATAGCATATATATTTTAGCGTGACATCTTGTTTATTTTGACGAGAAAAATGGCTTTTAACTTAGTTCATTTTGCTTAGTTTTATGAACTTAGCGCCTAACTATACAGAAACAGGGGTACTCATACAGTCAATCGCAAGAGCTGTTGGAGTCGATTGAGGAGAATCATCTACATTTCCTTTAAAGGCTACCTCATCATATCAGTTCATATACGTCCCCTCCCCACCGAGGGGATCGGGCCTATCCTGAAATAGGGCGATCGGGCCTTAGTCGACCACGCGGGCCCAGTGCAGGTTGGTTAACTTCACACACAACCTGCGAGTTTCTCCTCACGATGTTTTCCTTCACTGTAAGAGCACAGTATATATATTAGTTAAGAGCGTCGAATAAACGTACATATGAATTCTAAATTCGAAATCACATTGGTACGTGGCAGGATTTGAACCACGACCTCTCGGACAGGAGGCGGCGGCCCTAGCCGTTACGCCACCGACGCTCTAGGTTAGATGTTCTACTATTCCTGGCTTGTGACAAGTTCTACTACTGCTCAGACGGCCTCCCCAACGAGCTGCCGTGTCCGCCGGGCCTCTACTTTGACGAGGAGACCTCCAACTGTGACTGGAAGGACTCTGTCAACCGCCAGTGTGACCACGAGGTCACAGTTTCTTCACAGGCGTATGCGGGTTTCCTCACAATGTTTTCTTCACCGTGAGAGCGTCGGATAAACGTACATATGAAATCGGAATTCGAAAACACGTTAATACGTGGCAGGATTCGAACCACGACCACCCAGACAGGAGGTAGCGGCCCTAACTGTTACGCCACCGACGCTCTTTACTGAAAGACTATATAATCGCGATTCGTCTTTCATTCGATATTCAGTGCCATGCATACATATCTGTCTAATAATTAATAGACCACGCTTAACACGTTAAAAAAACCGACTTCAAACGCAACAACCAATTACGATTTTGCTAAACTTTTCCGTTCTCGTTTTTTTTTAAAGTACTCAACAGATTTTGATAAAATTTATGTGGGACCGCCATAAAGACATGACCGATCTATTAAAAAAAAGATTTATCAAAATCGATTCACAATCGGAAAAAGAATCGTGTAACATATATACCAAAAATAAACCTATCTCTATGAATTCGGTGGACTATGTGCAACATACATTAAAACCCCTCTTACTTATAGCAAAGAATACTAAATGTCATAAAGTCCAAATTTTAATTTTGAGATTTTTTCGAGAAAACAGTAAGTAAGTAAGTAAATGTACTTTATTGCACGCCAAAAACAATACAGGACTTATAATTTGTAATATACATAGAGTGCAAAGGCGGCCTTATCGCTTTAAGCGATTTCTACCAGGCAACCTTAATTTAGGGATTGTAAGGCAGGTAAACTAGTACAGGATGGCAGCAAATTCAACTTTTAAATTAAACTCTTAAAAACAGATACTTAGGAAATGGTTAAGATGCATTGAATGATTATATATTTAATTGGCTTTTGGTATTTGATGACTATGAGGAATATTGTTACGAACGAATTACAAAACTGCATTCTGAAGTAAAAGAAGTATTTATTTAATTACGTACGTACGCAAATAAAAATCAAGGTGAAACTAAAACGCAAATTTCGAAATAGTATTTTAATATTAGTTACCGCAAACAGCAATGAAAGTGCAAGGTCACCGATTCTGAAATTCTACTAGTCTATAACGATTTTACGTGCAAAATGTACAAAACCTTTTTAAGAGGAAGTTGTCGTTTTGTCGTGGCTACTCAGGCGTATAATGAAAGTGATCACAGCTTATTTTTAGCTTTTCGTGCAGACCGACTGACCGAACCACCTTGAGGTGCGTTGACTCTACAAGCCGCAAAAAAAAACGATATGGGGAAAATTAAGGACCGTTGCGTTGACTTAAAAATACCGATTTAAACAGGGTGTAACAAAAAACATTTTAAATTTTATGGGTGATTCGGTATTGTTTCCAGAGTACCCACATAAAAATATATAAAAAATTCCGTTTGCGAAATTTTTCGTAGGTGTTGGTTGTCATTTAGTATGGGGCGGTAAAAAACGTTTTGGCAAACATATTTTTTTTCTGTTATCATCATCATCACCATAATCATATCAGTGCTGGACAAAGGCCTCCCCAAGTACGGCCTCAGCGCTGTCCGCATGCAGCGGCCTTTCGCTACCTTCACGAGTTCGTCAGTTCACCTAGGGGAAGCCTGCCTGCGCCTCATCTTCCACTCGACTCATGAGCGGCCAACTGTTCTACGAGCAATGTGCCCTTGGTACCTTTTACCTTTGGTTACCTTGGTACTCCTCCGGATCTTCTCATTTCTGATTGGATCGCGAACCTTTTCCTGCCTTGGGAGTAAATTCTGGTTTACCTTTTTAAATTACGAACATACATTTTTCCATCCTGTACCTAGGTATAATATAAAACAGCTACAAATGTGGGAGTCATATCACACACACGACAGACGACATTCTATAGCACTCCTTACTTCATTCGCATAACTAGTCTTATTTGAACAAAAGGTGTTCCGTTGCAGATGCTAATTGTTCCAACAAAGAGATGCATGCGTGGAATTAAAATGCTTCACAGCTTTATTGGAAAAAGTAACATTACTCTACGTGAGCGGTTTACTAAGGGCACAGTATTACGATATGGCTTACAGTAGCGCAACGCTAGGGAAGGGGGGGGGGGGGTGACACTATCGGTTCCTCCCTGAGCTACCAGAAGGAAATTTTATCGGGAGGATCAGACAGTACGTGTCTTGGTCTACGGACCATATAACTAGATAGTTCGAGAGGCGGAAAATAGTCCGCTGCCTCTCGAATTAACGGATTGGGGTGCGTCTCCGAGGACTTGAAGGAATTCTCGGAGAGGCCTTGAATTAACTTTTGGGTAGTCGGTATGTCATATCTCTATGTAAGTCTGCGTTCCTGACGCACCATTAGGCGTTAAACTTGAATATGCTTTGGACAGTTTGGATCATTTCCATGTTTTTTGCAGCATAGGTACTAGCGGTACTAGCCTGTACCCAGCCTGCCAAACTCGCTGTCCCGCAAGTACCCTTCCGTTTCTCTGCGTAAGTACATTCGTTGCTCTACTGTAAGCCGCTATATTGTAATACTGTGCTAAGGGTCATTAAATAGTAAGACAGCCTCGTTATAACCGAGAGACTACTGGTTGACCTAGAAAGCAAGAAAGTGTAAATGATCTAGACGTCCGTATAAGCTGTAGGCTACTGTGCTATATGGGTTTTTGTTTTTATTTTATAGATTTTATCATTATTGTAACCGACGTTTTGACGATTTTTAGCGGTATATAAAATTTCTTCTTTTAATGGTCTAGTATCTGGGCGACCGAGCTTTGCTCCTATATAAGACGTAGACCTATCTTTTTTTTTTATTCATAATCATCTCACCTGATGGTAAGTGACGATGATGCCGAAGATGGAAGCGGGCTTACCAAGATTCTTCAACGCAATGTTGAACTGGCTATCTTATCTTCAAGCCGGAACACATGAATGTTGTTAACACTGGTGTTTGGCGGCAAGACTTAGATAAGATGGTGGTAGCTAGCTAGGTGGGCTTAGAAAATGCCCTACCACCAACCAAACCGAGTCTTACAAGATGTCCTCACCGGGAATCGAACCCGCTACCTCCTGGTGTGAAGCGAATGGACTAACCATTACGCCACGGAGGCGGATAGATTTATCTAAATCGATTTTTCGCCCCCAAAAATCCCCGTATACTAATTTTTAAGCAAATCGTTCGAGCAGTTTCCGAGATTCAGATACAAAAATTGCTCGTTTAAAGGTATTAGATTAGATTAGATACATACATACGCCTCGGAAGCGATTGAATTCATCATCATCGTATCAGCCGAAAGACGTCCACTGCTGGACAAAGGCCTCCCCCAAGGATTGTATTAGTACCGACTAATTCTAAAGTAAAACAATCAATAGTTAAACCGGCCAAATCTAAGTTATACTCTCGCTAAAGAGTGTAAATTGAATAAATAAAGGATTTTTTCTGTCGCTCGCGTTGATGCGTTTTGTTTGAAATGAATACGTATCATTTTTGAGCTTATGTAGAGAGATGTGGTTGAACGGAACCCTCGGTGCGTGAATCCGACTCGCTTTTGGCCGGTTTTTAAAGTTCCGTAGCCAAATGGCAAAAAACGGAACCCTTATGGATTCGTCATGTCTGTCTGTCTGTTCGTCCGTATGAAACAGCCACTTTTTTCAGAAACTATAAGAACTATAGTTTTGAAACTTGGTGAGTAGATGTATTCTGTGAACCTCATTAAGATTTTCACACAAAAATAACAAAAAAAAACAATAAATTTTGGGGGTTCCCCATACTTAGAACGGAAACACATTTTTTTTTTTTCATCAAACCCATACGTGTCGGATATCTATGGATAGTTCTTCAAAAATGATATTGAGGTTTCATTTTTTTCTAAACTGAATAGTTTGCGCGAGAGACACTTCCAAAGTGGTAAAATGTGTTTTTTCCCCCCCTGTAACTTCTAAAATAAGAGAATTATAAAACTAAAATAAATATGGGATGTACATTACTACTCAAACTTCCACCGAAAATTGGTTTGAACAAGATCTAGTAAGTAGTTTTTTTTAAAAAAAACTTCATAGATCGTAAACCGCAATTTACCAAACCCGCTGTTACGGAACCCTTCATGGGCGAGTCCGACTCGCACTTGGCCGCTTTTTTGACTGTATTCGAGAGTGCTTGGTGCTTGAGACGTAAACGTCAAGATTTTCCCAGATCCTTCAAAACTATCCATTGTTTCGAGACAAAGTATATATATATCCTTTATTGTACACAAACATTTAAATGACAAGAACTTAGAGAGGACATGTACAATAAAATTTAAAAGTATCTTATGTTGTTCGCCGCCCTTTACTTTAGCCCTATGCTAAATTTCTGTGATATCAGTTCAGTAGTTTTAGAAAGAAAAGGTTACAAATAGTCAGACAAATGAACCCACTTTCGGATTTACAATCTTAGTAAGGATGGGTATAGCTAGGTACTCACGCAGCTCAGTCCTGTCCCCGCAGTCAACGTTGAAGGGCTGGTCACACTTGTTGATCTTCCTGATGGTGGGGTCGAACACCAGCCCGTCGGGGCACAGCTTGGTGGTGGCAACACCATCCCTGCACTCGTAGAACATGTCACACTGCCTGTCGTCCTCGTACTGGCCGTCTTTTGCCGGGCATTTGAACTGTGCGCCTGTCGAAATGGAATACGGATCATCATATCAGCTCACATACGTCCCCACCGAGGGGCTATTGTGAGAAAATAGGATAAAGATTTACTCATATTAACAAAACTCGTATTAAAGATTTCAAACAACACTATCCGGAAGGTCGTGGTGCGCGAATCCTGCCACGTAGGTACCAATGTGTTTTCGAATTTAGGTTTCATATGTACGTTTATCCGACTCTCTTACGGTGAAGGAAAACATCGTGAGGAAACCTGCACACGCCTGCGAAGAAACTCGAAGATTGTGTGTGAAGTCACAATAGACTTTACTTAAAACCAACCCGCACTGCACCCGCGTGGTGGGCTATGGCCCGATCGCCCTAATTCAGGGTAGGCTCTAGCCCCTCGGTGGAGACGCATATGAGCTAATATGATTATAATGAAAAGTGTTATTGAAGAGTCTTTACCTACTTTAAACCTCGATTTAGTAAGATTGATCGCAGTCGTACACAAAGTAGCATACAATTATTTCTTACTAAATTTTACACCTATTTCGAACGCTGTCAAAGTTATCGATTGCGTTTACTAGGCTAGATCCACTACACATAGTCTTTATTGCAAAATATATACACTGCATTCTAAATTCTGATATACCTACCTAATATATTGTATGTTAATAGTTTCTTGTATTGTTCATGATTTTGGCGGCCTATATCTTTGCAAACGGTACATCATCATCATCATATCAGCCGAAGGACGTACACAGGTTTTGGACTGGGGCGGACTCGGCATTAATATCAACGGCGAGTACATCACCCACGTTCGATTCGCTGACGATATCGTGGTCATGGCTGAGACTATGGACGACTTAGGCACAATGCTCGATGGCCTTAGTAGAGCCTCAAAACAAGTAGGTCTTGGAATAAACATGGACAAGACGAAAATTATGTCAAACGTCCGTGTCATACCTACTCCTCTAAAGGTTTGGAGGCTCTACACTCGAAGTTGTTACCGAATATGTGTACCTAGGACAAACAGTCCAGTTTGGTAGGTCCAACTTCGAGAAAGAGATCAAACGTCGAATCTAAACGGTACACCTTCTAAAAATGTGTTCTTAGGAAACACTACTTTATTTTCAGATAACTTTTCTACGATACCCAACAAAACGGGAGCTAACAAAAATCATCCCAATGTCGAATTTCTTGGAGGTACCCCCAACACACCCTGGCTACATCAGTAATATCGAAGTGTGGACCCCTACAGGGTATCATAATTTAGAGTTTGGTCTGCATATTTTACATACAATACTGTCTAGGATCTGTTCTGTACGATGGTGATGTATCTGTACAGAACAGATCCTAGACATCCAACATTGGTTGTTGACTGGGCTTCTACTCGTTCTACTGAACAACATTCCCCAAGATAGTCAATTCCCCAAAAAATTGTTTGTTGACTGGGCTTCTACTCGTTCTACTGAACAACATTCCACAATATAGTCGATTCCCCAAAAAAATTTGACTCTTTATACAAATCGATCAGCTTATTGGCCATAGGTATAAGTGTTTTGACATAGATGAGTTTTTCAATGCGAGGTTTCATGGTAAGAGAGACTTCGTGGAAAATCATATTGTTCAAAGACAGAATGCTTTTTCACCTATCTATACTAACATTAATCACTTTACAATAAAATTACGTTGGGAGAATTAACTGCAGTACACCCGTACGGAGTTCTAGAAATGTGTCGAAGAATGAAACAGTTTTACAAAAAAAAAATAGTTGCTTTTTTTATTTAGTATCGTCGTCTACATTAATAATTAAAGACTGAACAAGATTGTACATGAACATGCGGGTGTAACTCGGCGGCGTCGTGATCGAAGTCAGGGCAGCCCCTTTGACGCAACTGTTTGACACGAACCGGCATCGGCAGCAACAAGCGACACTTTTGGTTATTTTCTTTACTCTTTACACGTAAAAAAAAAACTGTTCCAATCAATGTCTCGGCTTAAAATCCAGTTTCGTGTAACTTTAACTTAACGAAGCCTAAATTATGAGTTCAAAATTGGGCAAGTACTCAAGCTTGTTTGTCAGGGTTTTTGCAATTGATTACATATAACCTAAACAGGGTCTGGCGTTAAAACAATGTCCCAATTAGATTTGGTCAAAGCCGTTCAGTTAGATCGAGTTTTCGGTGTTCTCTTCAGTGACGATAGAAGGCAAAGACCTGGCATTTGTTTTGTTACAACACGTCATATCAGCTCATATACATCCCCACGGAGGGGCTCGAGCCTACCCTGAATTAGGGCGATCGGGCCTTAGTTGACCACGCGGGCCCAGTGCGGGTTGGTTGACTTCACACACAACGTGCGAGTTTCTCCGCAGGCGTGTGCAGGTTTCCTCACGATGTTTTTCTTCACCGTAAGAGCGTCGAATAAACGTACATATGAAATCTAAATTCAAAATCACATTGGTACGTGGCAGGATTCGAACCACGACCTCCCCGGACAGGAGGCGTCGGCCCTAGCCGTTACGCCACCGCCGCTCTTTTGTTACAACACAATATTACATAATGCTTATTTAATGATATAACTAATACACGATGTAACTTACTGGCCTCTGGTCAGTCTTTTACATAAATATGTCAAGAAAATTAGCCGATGAAGTAAAATGTGACTCAATGACTAGTTAGCTGTATTGAAGACCTGTTTAGTTTAACGACTTGTGACATTAATTAAAATAAATTTCAGTTTTTTTGCAAATGTCAAGGACGGGTGTTAATTATGATTCAGTTTGGTGTAATTTATGATGAGTAAATGTTCGTAAAGGATCATGGAGTTATTACTTAATAATTTAAAGTAAAAGATTCAGTAACTAGAATGGTACAAAGCTTGCCAAATAATTGATTTTTAAAATCTTTTGTGCATACATCAGACGTCGACATAGATAATTTTGAACAAAAAAAACCGACTTCAAAACGGAAACTAAGGTTCCCCTCGATTTCTCTGGGATGCCATCGTCAGCTCCTGGTTTCCTTGTCATGGTACCACCCTTTTAATATATCCTTTTCAACAAAAAAAGAATCATCAAAATCGGTTCATAAACGACGAAGTTATCCGCGAACTTACATAAAAAAAGAGTGTGTGGTTTTATGAAACCATGGTAAAAGTGAAACTTTTTTTCACATTATAGACATTTACAGAGCACGAAACGATCATGGCTGCTCTCGTATTGGAGCTACGGTACAGAGGACGAAACGATCATACCGACCGTCACGCGACACACATACGAAAAAATTTGAGACGATGTAATAAAAGTTTCACTTTAAAAAGAATCATCAAAATCGGTTCATAAACGACGAAGTTTAACACACAAAAAAAATGTATTTACGGTCGAATTGAGGAACCTCCTCCTTTTTTTAAGTCGGTTAAAAAGACGCATTGTACCAGATTTACCCACACGCAAGGTATCGCAACGAACGCCTGCGCGCGCGTCGGTGACGGTGGTGACGCAATCGCACAGAGAAGTGAAAGTATAGCCAGTTGCGACACCGATGCATCGATCGACACTGATGCATCAAGGGTCACGAATGCCTTCTGACCTAATCATCGATAGCTGACAAGCAAGATGATTAGAGTAAGTACTCTACAGCTGATGATGGTTCGTAAATGTTATTCACTCAATAGAGAAATGATTAGATAGGCTACCACTGCTATGTAGATATCAAATCAGTATTTATGATACAATTCCGAGGGGTTAAAAGTCATTATTTCATGGATTTTTGAGTACTGAAACATACTCTGATCGAACCATCAAGCAACATCACGTGAGTCGTTAAAGAATAAGTTCAAAGAAATCAATATTTTAACTGTTGCCAGTCAATTTATATATGAAAACATCATGTACGTTCGTAAGAATTTGCATTTATTTCCTAAAAACAGTGACAGGCATAATTTGAATTTAAGAAATGTAAATAAAATAGATATAGCCTTTTCGAGACTGAGTAAGGTTAAAAAGTCATTTGTGGGGCAGTGTGTAAGATTCTACAAACGCTCGCGCACGTCGGTGGCGTCGCAACGGAGCAACGGATTAAAGTTATTTTTTGTATAGAATTTGTTGAGGGGGTGGGAAGTGACAAAGACTGCTAATCCGAATAGCCCGATACAGTTCCTGAGGTACCTGGAGAAAACTCATGTCCACGCTTGCGAGCTGATTGCGGCTCGCGCACCACTCACCCTCAAAAATAGTCATAAAAGCGTCCACGCGAGCGAAGCCGCGGGCAAAAGCTAGTCAGAGAATAAATTCGAGACTCATGTCAAAAAATGCTTGTGCTCTAGAGGATATTATAAAATAATAGATTATGTAAATGACAAAGATATATATGTTGATTCTGTAACAAATACCATTACCTGAGACTGTAATCTGAATCATGACATTATTTCTAATATTCAATAAGTTTTTGCGACTATTTAAAAGTGTGTGTAAACACTTATTTAAAATAAATTATTTTGATTTGATTTGATTGCAAGGTATAATCAAATTTATTTGCCATCAAGGCGGTCAATGTAATGGAAAAATCGTCATCTTATCGGCCGAAAGACGGACACTGTTGGATAAACGCCACCCCAAGGATTGACACAACGACCGGTCTTGTGCTGCCCGCATCCAGTGGCGTCCCACGACCTTCAATAGGTCATCGGTCCAAGAAGAAGGACGCCTACCTACACTACGCGGTCGTCACTCGAGAACTTTATTGTCCAAACGGCCATCTGTTATACCAGCTTTGTGGCCCACCCACTCCGCTAGAGTTTAGCGATTCTGTGAGCTATATCGCTTACCTTAGTTCTCCTACGGAACTTCTCATAAGATAGAAATCAAATATGTATTGAAAGAGATAACATAAGTACATTTAGTTGGTTTTATTGGACACAACAGCTTTTTAAATAAATAAAAAAGCTGTACCTATAAAAATCATTAATGGTTTCTGCTGTTAAACATTCTCACACGTCAACGTCTAACTAAAATAATATGTTCCTAGGAACGGTAGGCCGTTGGGGCAGTAAAGTTCTCGAGCGGCGACCACGCACCGGAAAACGTAGCTTAGGCAGGCCTCCCACTCGGTGGACCGATGACCTGGTGTAGGTCGCGGGAAGCCGCTAGATGCGGGTAGCGCAGGACCGGTCATCGTAGAAATCCTTATGGGAAGCGTATGTCCAGCAGTTGACGTGCTTCGGCTGATATGATGACGTCTTCTCATTGTATTTGTTACTATAATAGGGCCTTTCTATGATGACCACTATGTCAATATTTTTACCCGACTGCGCTTATTTCTTTGGCCGCTCTGTATCCTAAACGGCTTGATGGATTTTGGGGTGCGAGGTGTTTTTTTATTTATTTATATATATTTATATATAGACCTAGACGTACGTACTGCGACCAAGTCGAAGACGTATTGAAGAAGTGTCAGGTCAAGAGTACCCTAAACCGACGAGCTTGTATGAAAAGATTGATGAATGTAGAGGAAGCGAGAGAAGTATGTCAGGATCGTAGCAAGTGGAAAAATGTGGTCTCTGCCTACCCCTCCGGGAAAGAGGCGTGATCTTATGTATGTATGTATGTATATATATATATATATATATATATATATATATATATATATATATATATATATATCCTATAGGATTACATATAAATTTTAAATTAAAAACGACCTGGAGTTCCACATTATAAAAATAAAACATGAAATATACGAGCCCTGACACAATATTAATTTTACAACTACTTTTATTTTAACAGCTTATTTTATTTCTAATCGCACCTTTAAAGGCACCCAAAGCAGTAATAAAAATGTCTACACAGAAAAGTCATAGAAATTGCGTGTCGATCGTCTGAAGAAACTATTTTTGGCAGAATTTGTCGAAAAAGGAGATATTGAAAAGGTTGTTTTTGTGCGAGAGGATATGCGGGGTGGTATCCTAAAGTTAATTTGTTAGATTCATCTTAATCCCATTAGTAGTAATATAGGATACATTTTTACCCGACTGGCCAATAAAGAGGGGTCAACCCTTTCACAAGCATTGGCAAAATGTTTGCCAGGGATGCTGTGTCAATATTAATCTTCATATAATCGAATAGGGTTCAGTTTTCTCTTGTTCGCCGTAGTTGCGTTGCCCGTGAATGGGTTAATTTTATGCAGTCGAGTTTTTTTTTTTTACTTATTCGTGTAGTTATAGTACACTCAGATTTTTTTTGTTGTCTGAAGGAAGGTCGCAGATAAAATATGCCGGCTTTAGCTTTCATTATTTTAACAAAAAGAAAACTGAGTGAAAAAAAAAAATAATAGTGTAAAGCCATAGCGGTCATCATAGAGTGGCCGCACTGTAGTTTCTTCATCATCATATCAGCGGAAAAACGTCCACTGCTAGACAAAGACCTCCCCCAAGGACTTCCACGACGACCGGTCTTATGAGAGTTTCTTCATACCTGTACTTATTCGCAGTGTCACCTACCTACCACACGAAGGTTGTCTCACAAGGGAAACCTCATTGTTATATAGTGGTTATATACCTACTTGAGAGCTTGACTGTAATCAGTTTCCGGTAAGGAAGCAATGATTTACCGTCGTATCGTTTAATAGGCAGGAATTAATCGATTGCATTGAATCGATGCTGTATTTTATAGTAAGTCGCGTTGTGGAATATACCAACAATAATATGGTAGTAAACTACATGGTCATCATCATCATATAAGCCGAAGGACGTCCACTGCTGGACATAGGCCTCCCCCAAGGATTTACACAACGACTGCATCCAGCGGCTTCCCGCGACCTTCACCAAGTCATCGGTCCACCGAGTGGGAGGCCTGCCTACGCTACGTCTTCCGGTGTGCGGTCGCCACTCGAGAACTTTACTACCCCAACGGCCATCTGTTCTACGAGCTATGTGCCCCGCCCACTGCCACTTAAGTTTAGCAATTCTGAAAGCTATGTCGGTTACTTTGGTTCTCCTACGGATCTCCTCGTTTCTGATTCGATCACGCAGAGAAACTCCGAGTATAGTACGCTCCATTGCTCTTTGGGTGACCTTGAGCCTTCCTATGTGGCCCATAGTAAAGTAAGCGACCATGTTTGAGTTCGGTATGTCATCACATAAACTACATAGTCAACTACCCTATAAATAGAGTCGTAGAGAAATAAAGGCGACTAGACTTATGACTAATTTTTGGCAGTATAAAAAAAAAGATTTTACCTGTCACTTTGTAGTGGTTTTTATGTGATAAATAGTCTTAATTGATACAGAAAAGTTAATATTGGTAAAAAGTATTAAAACAATTGAGTGTTGCCACATTCACAGCTATTTTTTACAAAAAAATGTCAGATATCCACCTTTGATTCTCTACAACTCAATTATAGGTTATATAATTGCCTCAATGAAATCTTTTATTTTTTTTCAATTTACAGTTTTTGTTTTAGGTACCTACTTAGCTGGTGTATGATATAATAATAATAACAATTTCTCAAAAGTATTGCATAATATTAAAATTTTTCCCTCGTTTCAAATTTTGATCACTTTCACTGTGATTTTTCTTCTACATTGACATTGGCGAAATAAATGTGCCTTACCACAATGGAAGGCCATAAAAAAAGTTTACAGTTTTCAATATAACTAAAGATATCTTCAGTGGAATTTAGATAGGCTCTAACCTTTAGAGGCATGCGTAGCTTTCACTGCGTAACCAACCAGTAACGATTGCTAAATATCGGTTCAGACATTTTGCGTAAATGTAAATATGCATAGCGTGAAGTAAATTTAAGCCGGAATATATTTTATTGGACATTTAGTCTTGGTTTTAAGAGGTGATATGATGATATGCTATGTAATTTAAGAGCGTCGGTGGCGTAGCGACGAGGGCCGCTACCTCCTGTAATATCATCATAATATATATTCTATCTCGGATCTGAATGTATGTGACTTGTTATAAACTGAAGGAGTTTCTCTTTGGTTGGTTGGTTTTTACCGGACTGCCCAAAATGGAAACTTATCATCATCATGCCAGCTCATATACGTCCCCACCGAGGGGCACGAGCCTACCGTGAATTAGAGCCCGATGCCTTAGTCGACCACGCGGGCCCAGTGCGGGTTGGTCGACTTCACACACAACCTGCTAGTTTCTCCGCGTCGAATCTAAATTCGAAATGACATTAGTACGTGGCAGGATTCGAACCACGACCTCCCGGGCAGGGGGCGGCGTACCTAGCCGTTAAGCCACCGACGCTCACGGATCGTCGGAAACCTATGTTCTTAGTTAAATCGAAAGCTTTCAAAACTTGAAACAAAGGACATTGACAGGGTTTGGACCAAATGCTGCCCAGAAGTGAAAGTAGGTACTCCAATGATTTCCTTTCATTTATAAAAATAATTCTTATATAATAATAATCGGTCTGAGAGAAAATAAATAAAAAAAATGGTTAGTTAGGGTCAAGTTTTAGGGTTCCGTAGCCAAAGAATAAAAACGGGACCCTGTTACTAAGACTTCGCTGTCCGTCCGTCTGTCTGTCCGTCTGTCACCAGGCTGTATTATATGAACCGTGATAGCTAGACAGTGAAATTTTCAAACATGATGTATTTCTGTTGCCGCTATAACAGCAAATACTAAAAATTAGAAAAAGTAAAAAATAAGGGGCTCTCCATACAAAAAACGTGTTTTTTTAAACATGAAGAAACTAGTATGATGGTACGGAACCCTTTGTCGGTGAAAAAATTGTAGAGCCAATAAATAATTATCAAAAAAAGCCTTTCCTCTCTACATCTTTTACAAACGATACATGGTGTTGAGAAACCCTATGCCCAAAGAGCAAGAGTAGCTATCTAAAAACATTTTCAAGTTATCAGGCTTTAGGAATGATAATGATTCATCTCATCACACATTTTCACACATTAAAGTCATCCTATAATTACACCATTGTTAAGAGAAGTGTAGGTCGCGTTGATGTCTTTTGTATTAGAGAAAAGATTCTTTATTACTTAGTTCTATTAAACTGGTTAAATTTTACTTTATTAAAATCTTTTGTTTAAATTTTTTTTTAAATACGAATTTTTGTAAATTATTTTATTTTTCAATTATTATCATAGGAAAAAATACTTATATAATTTATAACAATGAATTAAAAATACTGTTAAGTACTTACTCGCAAGAGCGGCGACTGTCGCGAGAACTATAAACACTTTCATTTTGTGTTAATAATTATTTAATTTTAATTTGTTTTTTGATAATATCTATTTATGACTAGACAGTGATCCGGCTTCCCTGACGACCGTTGATCGACTGAAGTCTAAAATGGCCGCAGTTGCCTTTTCATCTGGTCTGCGTTTGCGCTCGGAAACCGGTAAAAAGTACATTAGTAGACGTGATTTTAAAAATTCCTTCTTTTGTGAAACAGTAAAGGAATTATGTTTTATTAAGCGGTTAGATTGTAATTTAACGAGTTTTCGCTCAAATATTTCGGTTAAAAAGTAAAATATACTTAAATTATATACATTTTGTAGGTAATTTACCATCCATAATTTATGATGAGGTAAGTCTGGTTTATCTACATCTACGGACTCGACTTTATGATGGTCACGATCCCCAACTCCTGGGGTTACGACTTAGAAGAAGAAGAAGTCTGGTTTCGTTGTTATAAAGATAGCGAATAACTAGGCAACTTATCTGCACAACGGGAGTACGCAGGTTCGATTCCCTGTGTAATCCAAAAACATTTAAGGCTCTATCCCCAGCTAAATAACGCCGACATCAGTAAAAAAATAATTACTAGCTGAGTACATTTTTTTTAAAGCGTCGGTGGCTCAACCGGTAACGCCTCGGTTCCCCTAACCAGAGGTGCCGGGTTCAAATCCGGACGGCCAATGTAAGAATGAGTTTTCGAAACTTACGTACATAATTATACTCACCGATTGTTTCAACGGTGAAGGAAAACATCGTGAGGAAACCTGCACACACCTGCGAGGAAACTCGAAGGGTGTGTGTGAAGTCGACCAACCCGCACTGGGCCCGCGTGGTCGACTAAGGCCCGATCGCCCTAATTCAGGGTAGGCTCGGGCTTCTCGGTGGGGACGTATATGAGCTGATATGACGTGTTGTAATAAAACAAATGCCAGGTATTTGCCTTCTATCGTCACAGAAGAGAACACCTAAAACTCGATCTAACTGAACGGCTTTGACCAAATTAAATTGGAACATTGTTTTAACGCCAGACCTTGTTTAGGTTGTATGTAATCACTTCGTGGTGTAATGGTTAGTCCAGGAGGGCGCGGGTCCGATTCCCGGCGGGGTCAACTTTGTAAGACTCGGTTTGGTTGGTGGTAGGGCAATTTCATAGCCCGCCTTGCTAGCTACCACTATCTCTTTCTAAGTCTTGCCGCCAAACATCTAGTGAACAGAAAAATTAAAAAAAATAAGGGGGTCTCCGTACTAAAAACCTTTTTTTTAAAACATGAAGAAATTAGCGCCATCTAGTATGATGGTACGGAACCCTCTGAGTGCGGTTCTGACTTGCACTTGGCCGGTTTTTTTTCTCTTTGTGATCTGAACTGAACTTTAGTATCACCATCATCATATCAGCTCATATACGTCCCCACCGAAGGGCTCGAGCCTACCCTGAATTAAGGCGATCGGGCCTTAGTCGACCACGCGGGCCCAGTGCTGGTTGGTCGACTTCACACACAACCTGCGAGTTTCTCCACAGGCGTGCGCAGGTTTCCTCACGATGTTTTCCTTCACCGTAAGAGCGTGGGATAAACGTACATATGAAATCGTAATTTGAAATCACATTGGTACTTGAACTTTAGTATAATTATTTAATACTTTAAGTGTTTAACATTGTGACTATGGTTTTAAATAAATAAATGAAAAAAAAGTTCACGATCCATAAACATGCACAAAGCTGGTCTATCAGCTGACACATTTTGACTGGGTCTTTTGGAAAAAGCTGTACACTATGAAGATTGATATACAACATTGATGTGTTCCGGCTTGGAAGATAAGATAGCCAGTTCCCCATTGCGTTGGGGAATCTTGGTAAACCCGCTTCAATCTTCGGCATCATCATCACTTACCATCAGGTGAGATGATGCCAAGGGCTTATCAATTGTGGGTAAAAAAAAATAAAAAAATACTTTAACGAAAATTTTAAACGATGAAATGAAAAAAAGATCATCATATCAGCCGAAAAACGTCGTCTGCTGGACAAAGGCTTCCACCAAGGATTTGCACGACGACCGGTCTTGCGCCACCTGCATCCAGCGGCTTCCCGCTACCTTCACCAGGTCGTCGATCCACCGCGTGGGAGGCCTGCCTACGCTACGTTTTCCGGTGCGCAGTGGCCACTCGAGAACTTTACTGCCCCAACGGCCATCTGTCCTACGAGCTAAGTGCCCTGCCCACTGCCACTTCAGTTTAGCGATTCTGTGCACTGTGTCGGTTACTTTGGTTCTCCTCCGGATCTCCTCATTTCTGATTCGATCGCGTAGGGAAATTCCAAACATTGCCCTTTGGGTGACTTTGAGCCTTCTTATGAGGCCCATAGAAAGCGACCATGTCTCAGTTCCGTAAGACATCACTAGCAACAAACACTAGTCAAAAACCTTAGTCTTGAGACACTGCGGTATTTTGGACTTGAAAATATTGCGAAGCTTCCCGAACGCTGCCCAGCCGAGTTGGATTCGTCGATTGATCTCTTTCTTGAAGTTGGACCTACCTAGCTGGACTGTTTATCCCAGGTATACTTATTCGTCAACATCTTCCAATGTAGAGTCTCCAACCTTTAGAGAGGGGTAGATGCGACACGGACATTTAACATTATTTTCGTCTTGTCCATGTTCATTTTAAGATCCACTGTTGAGAGACTTTATTGAGGTCATCGAGCATTGTGCTTAGGTGTTCCTAGTCTCAGCCATGACCACAATATCGTCAGCGAATTGAAAGTGGGTGATGTACTCGCCGTTGATATTGATGCCGAGTCCACCCCAGTCCAGAAGCTGCAAACATCTTCCAGGGCGGCGGTGAACAGTTTCCGAGATATAACGTCTCCCTGTCTCAGAAAACGTCGTGAATATTTTTTTTTTTAAAAAACGACTTTAAACGCACTAGTCGATTTTCGAAAGTTCCCCTCGATTTCTCTGGGATGCCATCATCAGATCCTGGTTTCTTTATCATGGTACCACCCTTGGGATATCTTCTTACCAAAAAAAAAGAATTATCAAAATCGGTTCATAAACGACAAAGTTATCCGCGAACACACAAAAAAAATATATACAGTCGAATTGAGAAACCTCCTCCTTTTTTTGAAGTCGGTTAAGAACCTGCATTTGATTCCAGATATGTAATGTGTAAAGGTCACGTTGCAGCGTCCGTGTAAGATGTAATACTAAAATCCTTACAAATGACCTCGGGTGATGCTAAGTGCAACACTAGGCATCATCATCATCACAATCTAAGAGCCGTGCTCTTGTCGGTGCATTTCTTTCCAGGTCTCTCTTTCCCACACTATCTCCTTCATTTCTCTATACGTTTCCACCTTAACTTTCTTCTTAACTCGGTCTATATAAGCAATTCTAGGTCTTCCTCTTCCGCGCTTTCCTTCGAACTTTCCTTCTATTATGTTCTTGATAAAATTATCGTGTCTAATTAAGTGTCCTATCATCTTCCCTCTTCTGTTCTCAATTATCTCAATTATGTTCCTCTTTTCGTTTACTCGTTTCAATACTTCTTCGTTCGTTACTCTTTCAGTCCAGCTTATTTTCTCCATCCTTCGCCAGCATCACATTTCAAAAGCTTCCAGCATTTCTCTTTCTCTTTGTGTCATTGTCCATGTCTCGCAACCGTAAAGTGCTATGCTCCAAACATAAGTTTTTATGAATTTCTTCTTGACATTTTTTGAAATTTTTGAAAGGTGAAATATGCTTTTTGTTGTTGAAAGCTTGTTTTGCTATTGCTATTCTAGTTTTAATGTCCTGATTGCATTGTGAATCCGCTGTTATAATACTGCCTAGATATTTGAAACTGTTCACCTGTTCTATTGTTATGTTATTTAGTTTGATTGTTTAGTAAGACACTAGGCAAGTACAGTTGATTCCTTGATAGCACGGTTAATTGCGTCACACGTTTAAAAACCAGCCAAGTGCGAGGCCGACTCGAGCACTGAGGGTTCCGTACCAAAACGCAGTTGGGATTGAAGGACAAACATTACTCTGTAGTTGAAATAAAAACCAGCCAAGTGCGAGTCAGAAACACACACAAAGGATTCCGTACCATCATACTAGATGGCGCTAGTTTCTTCATGTTTAAAAAAACACTTTTTTGTGTGGAAATCCCCTTATTTTTTCACTTTTTCTAAATTTAGTATTTGTTGTTATACCGGCAACAGAAATACATCATCTGTGAAAATATCTACTGTCTATATCACGGTTCATGAAATACAGCCTGGTGACAGACTGATAAACAGACAGACAGACGGACAGACGGACAGACGGACAGACGGACGGAGAGCGAAGCTGATCTCTCTCAATTCTCCAAATACAAATGTAAGTTTTTAATCGCAAAAAAATATATATTGTAGTAACTTCTAATTAACAGTTTGCGGGTTTTTCCCTTTTTTGTGTTGTGGTATCTTACTTCTTTCCTTTCATTACTATAGGTCAACACAAAGTATCCTATAGTCACACCCCGTACACTTCATACAACGGACGAGAAATGACATTATTAAAAACAAATGAAATCACGGCGAAATCCTATACGTTCGACAACCAAACTGTAACCAATCTGTACGAGGGGGTGAGGGCGCAATCTAGAGAGCGGCAGGGAGTGTTCATACTGTAAGTTAGTACTAATTTGTTTACTTTTCCTATAGTTTTGGTTCACTTCATCACATCTGCTCATAAAAGTCCCCACCGAGGGCCCAGTTAGTCGACCACGCGGGCCCAGTGCGGGTTGGTCGACTTCACACACAACCTGCGAGTTTCTTCGCAGGCGTGTGCGTGCAGGTTTCCTCACGATGTTTTCCTTGACCGTATAAGAGCGTCGGATAAACGTACATATGAAATAGAAATTCAAAAACACATTGGTACGTAGCAGGATCGAACCACGACCTTCCCTGGGCAGGAGCTAGCGGCCCTTGCCATTACGCCACCCACGTTCTTAGTTCACTTATGAGTATCAAAATATGGGAAAATTAATTCGCCGTAAAATGGCCGTAGTTTTTTAGAAATATTTAACCTTACATCTAAACTTTGAATCGCCTTCTTTTAAATAGCAGTTTTTTGTCTTCTAAATAAATAAGTTGTCTTCTAAATTACTAGGTCAGCGACTATTTGTGGGCATCTAAAAGTATTCTAATTTTGCCGACAACTATACTGTTTTGCCGACTGTAATTGTTAATATGAATTAAGAACGCAACTCAGAGCAACCATTCTGATCTGAAGTAACCGTATGTCAGTGTTGAGGTTAAGGCGAGATACTGAGTAGATAGACTATGTAGTTTAGAACAGATGGCTGTTGGGGCATTCCCTCTCGTATATCTACCATATACGCTAAAACTACCAGGTTTATGATATAGCGTCCCCACTTACCTACCCGTGGCCATAACAGTGAGGGCCGCTATTCCTGCCAACACCATAAGGTGAAGGCAAGAACCAGTTACGGTAGGTCTTGTCGCCAAGACGCTTGTCCCGGTACTCTGCAAGGCGAGTGCCTCGTGAAAGAGAACAACTACCTACTACTAACGTTGGGGCAGTAAAGTTCTCGAGTGGCGACAGCGCACGGAAAACTTAGCTTAGGCAGGCCTCCCACTCAGTGGACCGATGACCCGGTGAGGGTCGCGGGAATCCGCTGGATGCGGGCAGCGCAGAACCGGTCGTCGTGGAAATCCTTGGGGGAGACCTATATCCAGCAGTGGACGGCTGATATGATGATGATGACTGAATAAATTAGATCAATGTGGTAACTAGGTGGGGCAAGATCGGTTGGTTAGGTAGCCAGGAGCGAAGCGACGAACTTTTAGGTTTGATTTTTAAGGCCAGAACTAACTTCGCTCGTTGTCCTGGATTGCGTTGCTGCTTCATATTAACCGCTGCTAAATCATATTAACTGAAGCTTTTTTATATAATGTGTGGTCGGCAAAGCAGTCCTTTTAGATGTTGTTGAATGATCGCTAACCTAGTAATTTATAGAACAAATTAGTTTTTTAAAAAACGAAATTGCCATAAAAAAGAGGGCGTGTTAATTAGCATCCGTATTGTTTTATTGCTTTGACTAAGAAGCTTGATTTTTAACAGCTTCAAATGACCATAAATCTAATTATACGATAGTTACTTCAACTTGATACCTTGACGCATTCCTAAGAAAAACGAGGAGACACTATAGGGGTTCCTTTTTTTCATTTTGAGGTACGGAACCTTAAAAACAGGATATTTTATAACACTATCTTTTTTTTAATATTGAAAATTTGAGTGAGTTTGGCTGCACCTAACCTGATGGTAAGTGCCGATGCAGCCGAGGATGTAACACGCAAACTCAAATAGTGCCTATTCACTCTCGTCTTGAAGATTCTTAAATTATACGAATCGGGGACACCTGTATGTATGTATGGTTGTATGTATGTTTGTAACCGACTCCTTTATATTCGATTTTGACCCACTTTAAACGGACAGATTTAATTCAAACTTTACAATAATTTCATAAGTTTATCTCATTATCCTGAACTAAAAATTGAAAAATAAATACTGTTTAAAAAACTAAAAAACACATCAAACTAATGAAAAATAATTCTTAATTTAAGCCGAAAAGAATAATGAACAAAAATACTACTAGTATTATTGTGAACAAAGTGGGGTGCTTTGTGCCTTATTTTCATATATCGAGCAACACACGCTTTGTTCATTATTTCAGCTTATACTCGTATTAGGAATTATTTTTCACTTTTTAGTTTGATGTGCTTTAAAAGCGTATTTTTTTGTTTTTTAAAACTATATTTATTTCTTTTTATTCTACTATTGATAAGCCCATGGCATCATCTCACCTGATGGTAAGTGACGATGATGCCGAAGATGGAAGCGGGCTTACCAAGATTCCCCAACGCAATGGAGAACTGATTATATTATCTTCAAGCCGGAACACACCAATGATGTTAACACTGATGTTTGGCGGCAAGACCTACATAAGATAGCGTTAGCTAGCCAGACGGGCTATGAAAATGCCCTACCACCAACCAAACTAAGTCTTACAAAGTTGAACCTGCCGGGAATCGTACCCGCGGCCTCCTGGTGTGAAGCAAATGTACTAACCAGTACGCCACGGAGGCGGTTAGTTTCTATAATCTACAATTGATAAGCAAGTAGCATCATCTCACCTGTTAGCACTCGTAAGTGCCAATGATGAAAAAGATGGAAGTGGGCCTACCAAGATTCCTCAAGCAAGCCGGAACACATCGATTCTGTTGACATTGATATTTGGCGCCAAGACTTAGATAAGATGGTGGTAGCTAGCCGGGCTGGCTATGAAAATCAAATACCACCAACTACCACCAACGAAATCGAGTCTTACAAAGTTGACCCCGCCGAGAATCGAACCCGCAGCCTCCTGGTGTGAAGCGATTGGACTAAAAATTACGCCATGGAGGCGGTTAGTTTCTGTAATCTACAATTGTTAAGCACGTAGTATCATCTCACCTGATGGTACTCGTAAGTGCTTATGATGTCAAAGATGGAAGCGGGCTTACCAAGATTCCCCGAGCAAGCCGGAACACATCAATGCTGTTGACACTGATGTTTGGCGCCATAAGGCTAAGATAGTGATAGCTAGCCAGGCGGACTTAGAAAATGCCCTATCATCAACCAAACCGCGTCTTACAAAGTTAGAACCCGCCGAGAATTGAACCCGCGACCTCCTGGTTTGAAGCGAATGTACTAACAATTGTACCATGGGAAGGTGGTTTGTTGGGGTTTGAGTTACTTTGGTGATTCTTATTGACTGACCCGGATGGTCCAGTTGTTAGCGCTTCTTCGTGCTGGGCCAAGAGTCGTAGATTTGATTCCCAGACAGGACAAACATTACAATCGTGTGACGAACACATTTGTTTGATCTTTATGTAGGTGTTCAATATATAGTCAGTATTTGGTTCTCATAAAACTAGGAGGGCCAGATGATCGCGTGTGGTTTCATCATCATATCAGCTTATTACGTCACACCGAAGGGCTCGAGCCTACCCTGAATCTGGGCGATCGGACTTTAGTCGACCACACGGAGCCAGCGAGTTGGTCGACTTAACACACAACCTTCGAGTTTTTTCGCAGGCGTGTGCAGGTTTCTTCACGATGATTTCCTTCACTGTGAGAGCGTCGGATATATAAGATCCTACATATGAAATCGAAATTCAAAAACACATTGGTACGTGGCAGTATTCGAACTACGACTTCCCGAACAGGAGGTGGTGGCCCTAACCGTTAGACCACCGATGCGATATGACGCGTGTGATTTAGGTATCCCTGAATATTTATTATTTATTTATTCTTTTTCAGCCCACTCCTAGCTTCATCAGTAGACCTAAGAATAAAACTTTCACTCATTGTTTCTGCTTTAGGCAATCATTTGTTTGACCTTTTATCTCGATATCCATCTGTCACGCAGCGCGCGAGCAGCCGGTCTGATGTCTGGCAGACATACTAAACAATAAGGACCAGTTTATTTACCTGACCTTTCAAAATCCGGATGTTGAAATGTTAGATGTGTATTTAATAACTAGATATCTAACAATAGCTTGAATGTGTAACATTCAGAAAGTATCGGGGTGTTACACACAAGCACAAACTTAGGATACTACGCAACGCTACTACACTACTATACTATACTACACAGTACACCCGAACAGAGTTTTGGAAATGTGTTAAAGGATAAAACAATTTAACAAAAAAAATTGTATCTTTTTTTAAATAATTTATCATTAATTTTAATCACTTTCACTGCTGGACGAAGTATCTTCAGAATCGTCTCCTAATACATTAATAATTAAAAACTAAACATTACATGCCGCGAGCTGGCAGTGGGGACAGTCAAACAAACCGACAAATTGGTAAGACTCAATCTTACCAATTTGTCGGTTTGTTTGACTGTCCTCGGTCCTCCTGTCCAACTCGGAGCGGCACGGAGTGTTTGTTGGGATCCCTTAAAAATGCGATTAACTAAGCGAACGAGCTATAACGTCAGCGGCGTCGCAATTAGGGTTTGACAAGTCTCGAGGTTTTGAAAGTCTCGGGCCTCGAAATGTCTCGAGCTGAATTTCCCGGGAATTTCGAGACATTCGAGACATAAAGTAAACAATTAATTTTGACGTTTTCGTGATATTTTTTCTATAAAATAGGTACCTATATGGTAAATCTCAATTATATCTAACCTTACCAATCACGGAAATTGACAAGTTAGGTGATTGATACACTGTACATACTGTAATGTAAAGTCATCCGAAAGGATAAGGTCGCTTGGAACGATATATTAACCGGTCAGCTGACCTCGGGTACTGGGGGTACCCAAAAATTTTCCTCCGTTGTCTGACCTTGGGTACCTGGAGTACCCAAGCCATTATTTCTGTAAAAACTGTATTTCTCTTTCTACTCTATGACTTTCAACGTATAAAAATAATTTTGTCTCTTTCTTATGAACGTAACAACTAGCTGAAGTGATAAAACAGTGTCCCATCATAGAAAATAATAGAGAAAAAAAAGTTTAGTCAGTCCTTCGTACGACGCGTACCGTAGTGCTCGCTAATACAAGTGTTTTTTAGTGATTGTTGTGTTTCGTTCAGTGTTGTTTGTGGCAAGTTTCATCAAAAAGGTAAGTACAAGTAAAATTACATGTAAAGTGTTAATCTGGGGTGCCAATAATAAGTTATTTCAACGAATTACAACACACCTTCTAAACTTTTCTGGAAATGTCATTACGCCATGTTTAACATTGCACTAAAACATAAAATCATACGAAACTTAGAATGAATAGAAAGCTACATTCAACACTATTACAAAAACATCAATTGAGGACTGTATTCAGAAAATCCTACTCATAAATAGCTATAAGGTGAAGCGCGCTGCCTCACGACATCGGGTTACATTTTTTGTCCGACTTCAGGTCAATCTACGGTCGAATTAATTGTGCACCAGGTCAACGGAGCGGTTAATATACTGTTACCCATTATTAAACCGTTCTTTTAGGCCCAGCAATCGCGTAGATATATTACGCATTGAACTAGCGACCTCATGCGTCTTCGTCCGCGTGGACTTCATTGTAAATTTTTAACGCGCGTTACCATTATAAAAAGTTACAACAGTACGTTTTAAGTGTGCCAAATTTCATCTAAATCCATTCATTTGCAGAGCGTGATTGAGTAACAAACAATCATACTTTTATTATATTCAGGTAGTTTAAATATTTGCAAAACAATTTGAAAATAGTAGCACAGATGTGCAGAAAAATATTCAGTTAGCTTTGGATTATGTTAATATTACTACTAGTGCCCTACCCTATGATAGAGATTGGCAAAGAGTCACACAACAAGAAGTGAGAAATGTAGTGAAGAGGACGGCCAACAAAAGATCATGTGGTTTTGATGAAATGCCAATATCGGTAATCAAAGATAATATAGATATATTGGCATCACCATTGGCTTTATTCTTTAATCAATTTTACGAAAAAGGTTTTTTTTCCAGAACAACTAAAAGTTGCCAAATTACTTCCTGTGTTTATATGTTCTTTGTGTGGTTCGAAGAGTGACGCGAGGAATTATAGGCCAATATCTTTATTGCCAGTTATTTCAAAAGTATTTGAAAATATCATAAAGATGAGGATCACCAAGCATCTTGAAAGGTATAACATAATAAATAAAAGTCAATACGGTTATCAAACTAATAAAGGAACTTTACTAGTGAGGCAGTTGATGCAATGATAGATCGAGTAGTATATAGCTTAATGATAAATTAAAAATGGCAGGATTGTTCCTGGATCTTTCAACTGCGTTCGACATGGTGGACCACAAAATACTTTTAGGAAAACTTTATCATTATGGAGTAAGAGGAAAGGCATTCAAATTAATAGAGTCCTACTTGAACAATAGATATCAGTTCCAAGAGCTAAAATTTACTGAAAACAACAGAGAAAAGACATGTAGATCTATATTGCACAAAATAACTCAAGGCGTACCCCAGGGCTCCATCCTTGGCCCGATATTCTTTATTATCTACATAAATGATCTCATAGATTATGTAAAGATATCTGTACCTAATGTGGAGTTAGTCGTATTTGCCGATGACACTAACGCTATTGTATCAGCCAAAGATAATCAGACCCTGAATCTAAGTATAGGTAAATGAGACGCTACTAACTTGCCACAAGTGGTTTGAATCTTACAACTTGAAAATTAATAAGGAGAAAACCTGTGTGTTGTTATTTAGAACGGTGACATCACAGAGATATAAACGTTTTTTGGATGTAAACATTGATGGAGAAAAGATTTCACTCGTAGATTCTACTAAGTTTCTGGGTGTAGTGATTGACAGTGTCTTGAATTGGCAAAAGGAATTAATTGGAATTGAAAATAAGATTAGCTCAGCATGTTATGCTATTAGAAGTTTACGTGATGAGGTGACGACGAAACAATTAAAAATGGTATATTATGCCCTGGTGGAATCTCGATTACGATATAGCATAAAACTTTGGGGAAACAGCTATGCTTACATTATAACGTAAAAAAAGCATTTGCTGTACAAAAAAGATCGATAAGGACGATAGTACGCATTCCACCGTAGGAATCATGTCGAGAACAGTTTTGAAATCTAAAAATCTTAACAGTCCCCTGACTGTATATTTTAGAACTGTTGTCTAGCTTTATCAAACATCCTGAGCGCTTTGTTCATCCGAGTGAACAAGTGGTCCGCCTTGCAACGAGGAGAAATGATTTAAATTTTTGTATAATGCCGCATCTGAAAGTTGTCAGTCATAGTGTGCGTCACCAAACTGACAGAATCTTCAATCAGTTACCAATAATTACGCAGATTAATGAATTTAAAAGAAAATTAAAGGATTTCTTGCTGGAAAAGTGTTTTTATTCTATTGACGAGTTAACGTGTGCATTATTTTAGCTAAAATTAACTCATCTATCATATTACTTATTATTCTGTAATTGTAGATTTAAGATATTCAGATATAATGTTATATTGTTTAATGAATAAATGAAATTAAAATGAAATACAAACCAAAAATTGTAAGGAGACCATAGAACTAAAATTGCTAGAAGTTGTTGAAATTACTTGAA
The DNA here is from genome assembly GCA_947284805.1 of Coleophora flavipennella. Classification (NCBI taxonomy): domain Eukaryota; kingdom Metazoa; phylum Arthropoda; class Insecta; order Lepidoptera; family Coleophoridae; genus Coleophora; species Coleophora flavipennella. The sequence goes on from OX369288.1 coordinate 1,743,934, forward strand.
ATTAACATTTTATTGAAGTCACATTAGAAATATCCAATTGATAGGATGGATAATTGAAATGAAACAAAACAAAAAATCTGCCACTTGCCTTAGTCCCACGAAACTAAATTTATCTTTGAAAAAAACGGCCAAGTGTGAGTCTGACTCGCCCACTGAGGGTTCCGTACCAATTTGTAGGTACATATGATAAATCACAACAGTGTTAACTGTTACTTACTATATACACCAAAATGATTAGGTACCTACCTAAACACATAAAAAAGGGAAAAGTTTGTTTTATTCTTAGTCATAAATCATAAACTATACTTACATCATAAAAATTTACTTAACCGCCTCCGTAGCTCAGAGGCAAAGTTCAATGGCTTTACACAGGAGGTCGCGGGTTCGATTCCCGGCGGGGTCAATTGTAAGACTCGGTTTGGTTGGTGGTAGGGCATTTTCTAAGCCCGCCTGGATAGCTGCCACCATCTTATCTAAGTCTTGCCGCCAAATATCAATGTTGATATCATTGGTGTGTTCCGGCATGAAGATAAGATAGCCAGTTCCCCATTGCGTTGGGGAAACTTGGTAAGCCCGCTTCCATCTTCAGCAACATCGTCACGTACCACCAGGTGAGATGTTGTCAAGGGTTTACCAATTGTGAATAAAAAATAATAACAATAATAATAATTTAAAATCTGTTTAAGCTTGTGGCAATGAAGCCTTTTCATACGATACCAAACATGACACGGTTAACTCAATTTAAAATTTGGACCGCCGTTCTTTGCGTAATTGATTACGTAGTTTAAACAAAGATTATATTTTTATATGATATAATTACAAATGTATAGTTTTCAGATTCTTACCTATACTTGTCGTATACGACGGTATTACTTGCCAAATTTCAGGCCTATGCGATAACAAGAAAAATCTATCTATACCTAATACGTTAAAATCCTTCAAGCCGTTCGGGCTGTAGCAGGGAACATAGAAATCTACATACATACATACATACATTCGAAAAACATAAATCTTCTTCTAAGGCAGTCGGTTATCAAGAACCCGAATTTATTAAACTCACCTCTACAAAACGAGCGAAGCTTATGTAAGGGAATTGTCCTTTTTGGGGCTAAAATATTTTCTGAAACGTTTTTGTGGTTTGAATAAACATGTAAAGCATGAAATAATTTGATACTCGCAATTTTTACAAGCCTCCAATTTCGAAGAGATAAATTGAAGTATTAACTTGTCAATATGTCATCTTTGACTTGACTATTGGCTGTTAGTGCCTAAGCTGCTGTTGCTTCATAGAGATAAAAAAATCAAAGTCATCTATTCTAAAAACCAACCAAGTGCGAGCCAGTACCACACACAAAGGGTTCTGTACCATCATACTAGATGGCGCTAATTCTTTACTTTTCAAAATAAACACTTTTTTGTATGGAGACCCCCCTTGTTTCTTCACTTTTTAAAATTTTTGGTATTTGTTTTTATAGAGCGGCAACAGAAATACATCATCTGTGAAAATTTCAACTGTCTACCTATTACGTTTCATGAAATACCAGGGTTCGAAAATATCTGATATTTTAAATATCAAAATATCGGATATTTATGATATAAATCCGATATATATCAAAATTTGATATAAATCGAATATATATAAAATTTGTTTTTGGAGTTTACTCCTTAAGAATCGATTTGCATATAAGGCGCCCGGTATGAAAAAAATATGAGGAGTAAAATCTAGTGAACGAAAACGTAGTTTGTTATATTCTCTTTGCGCGTTACGTTTTTTACGCGCAACCTATTGTGCGCACCTCTGTCACGTGATACAAAACAGTCAGGATTGGTTGAATCTGACAAAATGAATATAAGTCACTACGAAATCTAAAATGAAGTCACAACACAGTAATCAAATCAGATCTGTTATTGTTGCAGTCTTACAATTTTTGATCTGATAATATTTTAAAATTTGTGATTTTTATATAATTTGGTATTCCACTCCATCATGGGTGTCAATTTTGTGAAAGCAGATAGCAGAAACTTGCCCAAAGTGGACGCAATCATGTTCTTTAAAAATAACCCCGATTTTTATTCTGCAGATCTGAGAAATGTAAAAACAGCAATGTAAGTACTATAAAATAATATAACACTACCTACGTAAGTAACCTTAATTCTGCTAAGGCGAAATAATAGTATTTCTTTCAGTAGTAGTTTTTTAGGTTATAAAGAATAAATTTTGTTTACAGTAAGTAATTAGTTTGCATTTTCAGGAATTCACTATGGTGATAGACGAGACTAAAGGTGAAATCGTCAGTTGCCAGTGCTTGGACTGTGCAGCTTTAGCTGGTGGTTGTAAGCATACAGTGGCATTTTTGATGTGGACCCATCGTCGCAGTGAAGAACCTTCCTTGCGTGAATGTTACTGGAAAAAACCCGTCCTCTCGAGAGTAGGGACTACTATGAAATACGTCATTGTATATCAAATTTGAAAAAAAAAACAGCTCCACATCATGATACAAAAAAGAAGAAAATTATGAATTGTGAACTTTTAAAGTATCAGAACGACTTTAAACGCAGTGATGTTCGACAGTTTTCATTTCCTTATTCAAGTGAGTGATGATATAAAGAAAGATGTCAACAAATTACTAGAAACATTACAAGAGAAACTTAACAAAAATGCTCTTGATTTAATTGAAGAGTCAACACAAAACCAATGTTAGAGCCCTTTATGGTATGACCTAAGATATTATGCTCGTATAACCGCATCTAAAGCATACGAGGTTAGTCGCTGCCAAACACCAAATGGATCATTAGTAGCTGTGACCATGGGAGCTAAAACACCTGACACATCAGCTATGAAAAGAGGCCGGAAATTGGAATGATTAGTTATAAAAACTGTGCAGAGTAAACTTAAAACTAAAGTCAAGCCCTGTTTTGTGCCTGTTTAGACAATCGTACTTAAGTAGTGAACTCCAGTCGTGCGTCGGAGCTGACACACACACTTTTTTTTCTTTTTTACTGTTTTTTATCTTATAGTTACTTTTGTTACATTGCTATTGAAAAAAACAAGGTTGCATTTTTTTCTTTTTATTAGGTTTTCGTATAGAGTTTGCAATATAATCTTTGAGATACACTCGTATCTCAGCATTTTAAAATCTATAATAATCATAAACTATTAATTAACAAGTAGGCACACTAGTAGCTTTAAAGAAATTAAATCAGCCTAGTAATAAAACTTTCAATTATTAATCTAGTGTTTATACTGAGCAGTAAAATGAGTAAAAGTAAAACAGCAAGAACTTTTAGTAAGATGAAAGTTTATTTTGATATATATCACTAAAAATGCCTTGATATATATCGGATATATATCATGATATATATCAATTGATATATATCCTCGAACCCTGTGAAATACAGCCTGGTGACAGACGGACAGACAGACGAACGGACAGCGGAGTCTTAGTAATATGGTCCGGTTTTACCCTTTGGGTACGGAACCCTAAAAATGATATTGATAGCTACAGATGACTGGTGAAGGGTCCATATAATGTCCGACACCATTTTGCACGACCTAATAACGTTCAACATGATAATGCTCGAATGATCCCCAGATGTCACCCAGCTCGCTTATTCCCAGTTGTCACCACTGCAGACAAATAGGACTTATTTCCTATTTGTTCCTGGTGGTGATGAGTGGGAATTTTCTATTCCCATTCGTTCCTAGTAGCATACCCAGTCGTCTGTCGCATTCCGCCTGGCGGCAAAATAAAGATAAAAACCGTGTCTGTCGCTGGTCGCCAGGCGGAACGATTTGTGGTGGTTCAAATTAGCGCATAAACTAAATCAAAGGTTGCTTATGAACCAATAGAAAGCTAGAAAATAAATGGGAGTGAAGTTGGCTACCTCTGTGGCCAATCATTAGCCACACTTACAGTACAAAAATATTCAGAGAAACTTCACTCAAAATTCATGTCTCGTACTTCAAATCGCGAGTGAATGTGCGCACAATTTACGTTGTTGTTTCTGTGTTTTTGAAAAAGATTTGCGGTGAAAACGATGCCAGGGTACGTAATCATTTATTTTAATTACTTATAATAACTTATACTTCTGATTTTCTGTGAAAATTTTTCCTTCCAACTATGGCCTTTTTTGTGACTGTTTTTTTTGGCATTTTTTTTTGTTACTCAAATGGTCTATGTTATAAGTAAAGGATTATTGTTCTTTTATTTTTATGTTATAAACACTCTAATTTAGATTAATATTTTATATTGAAATACATAATATTCCATTTAGATTCACAGAAAATCCAATAAAAGTAAACAATAGCGCGCCCACAACCCCTGTCTGTCACTGTCCATCTGGCGGTTGCGACACACAGGGAGGGTGGGAGTTATTATAGCTGGACAGTTGAGAGGATACAGCACATACTAGAGTGAAGAGTGGAGTCGAGAGTAGAGAAGAGTGGAAAGTAGTGTGGTCAATACAAGAGAGTGGAGTGGGGAGTAGAGTAGGGTGGAGAATACCTGACCCTTTTTAAAAGTAATTACCTACTTTTCGACACATATTTTGTAAAGTAGGTACAAGTGGGCAACATTTTCTGTTACTGTAAGTGACAGGTCCATATTATATTGGTCGACACAATAATAACGTGACTAACGTTCAACATAATATTGCCTGGCCGGTGACTAATGTACTGGATTGAACTATCAGGCTGAGCATTCCTGGCCGGCCATTATTGTGTCGAGAGTTAGAACAATATTGGACGGCCGAGAATATCCGACACGATAACTGAAGTCTTATGTAAATGTATTATCATGCTGTGCATTAACTCTTATTGTGTTTATGGCTAGTCAATGTGGAAGCCTCGTTAACAATAGAAGGTCCATATACACATTCATTCGAGTGGCGGGGCAAGTTAAATAGCTGCACAAATAAGAAGGTTTAAGGGTCCCCCACCCTTAAACGGGGGAGTTTTCAAAAGGAGAAATGTGCATGTCTCCCACTTTTTTTGATGCAATGGTAAGCTGCCTAAGGTAATAAAATCTTACAAGCAATAATCAGCAGTAGTGTAATGGTATACGATTCAAGATAGAATGTTTTATTTCTATACATAAAGCTACGTGTATACAGGTTAACTCGGGACAATTTTATCGTAAATTTTGTATTAGACTGTCCATTTATTATTAGGTCGATGTGCACAGCCGATAATACCCGGCACGGGATTTTCCCGCCCGATAAGTCATAGACTATGTACTTTATTTATCATGTCGGACGTTCCTGGCCATTCTCATGTTTACTAATATCATGTCGCGCATTATTCTCTCCCTTTATACAGTGGTGACAACTTAGGGGTTTTCCCCCTAAATTTAAGGGGTAAAAAAGGAAAAAGGGAGATTTTTTAGGGGCAAGAATTTTTTGGGGGTATTTTTGGGGGAATCAAACAAAACCTGTAGTTAAATTTAATAAAAGTCAGTGCCTTGTGCGTAGAACTAAATGCAAGACTGATCAATGAACTGCGTTCTCTCTCTTTTCGACTTTTCTTTCTTTCTTTCATTTACTCACTCACGTCATCTTTCGTTCGTTCGTCCGTCGTTGTCGTTCGTCATAGTGATTTTTTGTATAAAATTGGTTGAGGGGGTGGGAGGGAAGTGACATAGACTGCTAATTAGAATAGCCCGATATAATTCCTAAGGAGTCTGGAGAAAACTCAAGTCCACGCTCGCGAGTCGCTTGCGGCTCGCGTACCATTCATCCTCAAATACAGGCATAAAAAAAGATGTCTATCCGGGCGAAGCCGCGGGCAAAAGCTAGTTTATTATAGAAATCTTTACTTAGGGGTTTTTAGGGGGATTTGAAAAAAATCTTAGAGGTAAATTTTGATAGGGGTTGGCAACACTGCCTTTAAATTAGATCTGTGCGAGTTATTTGGCGGGATTTGTGGTGGACGCATTCGTAGTTTTATTTTGTTGTTTTTTCATTGTTTTCTGCTGGGATTTTGTTCAAGAAGTGGTGCATTTTGGAGAAAATCGTGTAGTGCACGTGAGCAATGTGGAGAACAAGAAAATAAAACGAAGGAGGACGTGAGAACCCAACTTGCTCTGGGTGCAGTTTTATAGACGCCCAACAGCAACTGGGTGTTCCACCTCAGAATGCAGCTGCTGCAAATGCTGTCAAGAACTTCAGAGAAGATTTGTAATGCACCGGCACTAGCAATACAAATCCAAAAACAAATGAAGAAAGTGAAATTTTTTTACGAATCCGGCTGAAGGACTAGTTTCCATGGCCAAGAAAAAATCACAACAACATTAGATCTGTGCACTGAACTACAGCAACTGGGTGTTCCACCTCAGAATGTAACTGCTGCAAATGCTGTCAAGAACTTCATAGAAGATTTGTAATGCACCGGCACTAGCATTACAAATCAAAAAAGTAAAGGAAGCTTAAATACGCAGACCTGGCTGTATGGACTTAGTCACCTTTGCCTTTTCCGCGCTTTTGAAAGCCCGGAGAGAAGAATCAAAAAAAAAAAAAATAATAATATGTGAAATGTCAAAATTGTCATATCATTCCGACCAAAGAGAATATATTAAACTAATTCCGACAATCAAAGAGAATATAATAAACTACGTCCGACAATCCGACAAAAATGGCTGCGTCGGGAGGAACAATCGAATGGTCTACCACAATAAAACCAATTTTAACTGCTCTCTACGGCCCGTTTTTCGATAAAAACGACGCTGTGGAGATAATACAGGCGATCATCAAAAGGTAGGTTCCTCAAATTACTTTAATAGAACATTTTCATGATTGTCGGGCTTTGTCATCCGCTTGCAAAAGTACTTTTCCTACTTGAAAAAATAATAAAAATGAAATTTGGGGTAAATAAGTTTTTAAACTCACCATAAAATTGTGCCCTATATAGCTATGTGTATATTATAAAAAGTAATTTCTCCACAGTCAATTTTATTCTGCATGAGGATGATTCTCCAAAACAAAATAACTGTTTTTTCACTGCTACCAAGTGAAATATTTATCACTCCCCTGGCAATTCTTAGCTTCTACAGACAAATATAATTAATTTGCTAACGCAATTGCGAGTGGTAATCACAGCCTGAAATTCCAGCCAGTAGGTTAACTAGTGAGCTTAAACTGCAGAAAATATCTAAAATAATGCTCTAGAAGATAGACAACTTTAAATTAAAAATTGAATAAAAACACGATTGCATAAAACATCACCCCTCTTTTTTGCAGTCAGGTAAAATTTATCCTTTTTTTTTCACAAAATTGGTAAACCCTTGACAACATCTCACCTGGTGGTAAGTGATGATGTTGCCGAAGATGGGAGTGGGCTTACCAAGATTCCCCAACGCAATGGGGAACTGGCTATCTTCATGCCGGAACACACCAATGATATCAACATTGATATTTGGCGGCAAGATTTAGATAAGATGGTGGTAGCTAGCCAGGCGGACTTAGAAAATGCCCTACCACCAACCAAACCGAGTCTTACAGTTGACCCTACCGGGAATCGAACCTGCGACCTCCTGTGTAAAGCCAGTGAACTTTGCCTCTGAGCTACGGAGGCGGTCATTCACGGGATCAAGATGAATCGAATGAGCTGTTTAGAAGATATTGTGGAATAAAGAAACATACATACATACTTTAGACTTAAAAACAATACACTACTTTTTTGTAGGCAGTTGTGTAGAAATGAAACTGCTACAGAAATTAATTGATAAAGTTATTTCAATTTGCCTAAAATGAACAAAAAAAAATTACAACAAATCTTTTGTGATGTGAGGATATATATGAGAAAATTCTATACTGTTCTATGCTATTTCAAACCCTGAGTAGGTCTTAGCTAAAAAAGCAATATGGATAGCTTTATAATCTACATTTTACATTGTCCTGAAAAAACCAATAGTTTTATTATTGGTAAAATTTTAAAATTTCTTTATTTATTTTACAGTGAAGCCGAATTTCAAAATCATGAAGACATCTACGATTTATTCTACACATGCTTTGCATGCTTGTCAGCACATTTTATTAGCACCAATGTGACTAGCTGTGAGTATATTTTAATAAATTAAGTAGGGTAAATTTAAATGTTTTTTCAGCTCTAAAAATATGTCATATGAAAAAAATCCATCTTATGTTTTTACTGATCAACTTAACCATAAATTTTCTTTTTCATTTATGTATGTGTCTTATTGCACCACATTGTGCAACAATTGTATAGAGTTATTTCAGAAAGATCATTAGCATGTGCATTGTGCTCATAAGAAACTATTTCAAGGAAACTTTTTGTTGCTCTCTCTCTCTTTTCTCTAACCTTTTCATGAGCGATGCAGCTACTGCAAACCAGAGCAAACTGAACCTTACTCTAGGTCAACACAGATTAATGTTGACACAGCAATACTAGCAAACTTTTTGCCGATGCCCAGGAAAGGGTTAATATAAATAGGCTTCATGCAAAAAACATACTATTGGCTTGAAATAGTTGCCCGTTCGCTTGCCTTGTAAGTACCATTTTCCATTTTTACAGGTGACAAAAAAGCATTTCTGGTACAAACTTGCAATGAAAACTTTTTGTCTCAAGATGAAGGTCCTTGACCAGTGTGTGTTGCCAGTGATGACATATCGAACTGAGATATACTCGCTTACTATGGACCTTACAGGAAACCTCAAGGTCACCCAAAGGACAATAGTTCACAGAATCGCTAAACTAAAGTGGCAGTGGGCAGTGCACATATCTCATAGAACAGATAGCCGTTAGGGCAGTGAAGTTTTCAAGTGGCGACCAAGCACTAGAAGCTTAAGAGTTCTTATGTAGTGGACCGACAACCTGGTGAAGGTTGTGGGAAGCTGCTGGATGCGGGCAGCGCAGGACCAGTTTTTGTAGAAATCCTTGAGGGAGGCCTTTGTCCAGAAGTGGACATCTTTCGGCTGATATGATGATGAAAACTTTTTACTTTCATAAAAGTGTTACAAACTTATGAGTTATTGCTTGCTATAAGGTGCAAAATCAAATGTAGCGGTGATTTAAAATAACATTTAGAGATTTTCGTTGCTACTTCTTTATGAAAGGGCGAGAAACATGCTTGTAAACAGCTAGCTTTACTTTTTTCAGTACCCTCGGATCAAACAGGCTCTGCACGCGATGCATTCAGGGTCATACTTAGGCAGATCCTCAAGAAGCTCTCAGAAGCCGGACTGAGGTGTGATGACACATCCACCACTGCTGCACCTAATGTATCCGTAAAACAAGTATGTTTGAATTTAAAATTAAAGAATACCTATGATTAATTATAAATAGTTTTATGATGGAACACAGAATTGTAGGAAATTACCATCATATTTCCGAATATTCCTTTTATGTGTTAATGGTATTTCACAAGAAGTGGTTCCGCAATCAATGCTCAAAGTCCAATTTGAGAGAACTGGTAATGAATAGCTTACTCGCAGACCACAGTCTTAGTCGAAAAATCCATACAGCGGTTCAACTTTTTGATGTTTGTGTCAACGCCAACATCACTAGTAAAGTTCGTTTGCTGAATTAATTGCACCTTTGACGGCTCGCGTCAAACATTCCGTCAAAGGGGGCGCTCTGAGTTCCATCGCGCCGCCCGCTGCTCTCCCGACGATGGAACTCGGGGCAGCCCCTTTGACGGAGTGTTTGACGCAATCCGGTAGCGGCGAGCGGCATACGAGTATATCAAAGGCGCAGCTAATTCAGAGAATGAACTACAACTGGGCACATCCTCCTCCGCCGATCAGGGCAATTTGGGCTCAACCTCCCCTGTCTCGCACTATTGCCCTGTCTTAACATCTTGATTGCATGACTGTATGGATTCTTTAGATTGTAGCTTAGTTTTAGATAAGTGAAATTAAAACGTAAACTTTAATTTCAGCTCTTGCTCCCAATTGTGGGTCTTTGCAACATTGAAGGAGGTGGATACCCACAATCTGACCTTGTGATTCTGACATCCTTGCTCAAAAATGCGAAGTTGCCTGCACATGTTAGTGTGCCTGGTGAGTTCCTTCAAAGTACTTTGTGAATAACAAATTTTTTTATAATATTATTTGTATTATTTTATACTTATAAATGTCTAAAATAAATTAAATTGAAATGAAAATAGGGCTCTGTCTGCAGAAACTTAACAAGAAAACATTTTCAGACCCACCAAAGTCATCAGTGATGCCAAGTCCCATAACATCACTGGCTTCTCAAACGGCAAGCACTGAGAAGCAACCACCTTCTAACGCACAGAGACGCTCGGATGCTTTGCTAGAACAACTCACTGCGCCGCTGAAGAACCCTGTGACGTCAGTTACGTCGTCAAACGCGCAGCAATCTGGCGCAGCGTTGAGCCCCGGGAGTAAGGAAAGTTTGGAAAGCGCGAAGGATGGAAATGCTAGCCAACAAGCTACCATTGATATGAAGGTAAGAGGTTAAAAATAAGCTATAAAACTGTTCTATCCTGGGATGCAAACATCTTGAACATTTTTCTTGAAATAAATAAATATCATCATTAGGGGAGCTTGTGACATGGCTGCCCAACCAATCAAAAGGTCGTAATGATGACCCCAACCAATGCTCCCTGTGTGTAATAATTGATGGGAGCGATGTCTGACTCTCGCGTTATACTCGTGACAGGGTGCTGCCCGTGTGAACTGGCCTACTCTTGTCAAAGGCATTAATGATATTAAATGATTTTTATATATAACTTTTTGTCATATTGTTTTCATGTACTAACGACATAATCTGGTTTATTTCAAGGATTTAATTTTTACGTTATTTCTTTTTATAATGTTTAATAATATTATGTTATTACTTTTTATGACTATCAGAAAGAGTGTAATTTGCACCTATTTTGAATAAATACCTTGAATCTTGATTTCTTGATGGAAAAACAATAACCAGGCTTATTAAGTGCCTCAGGATGTGCTACATGATCACCCATCGATACCGACTTGCTGGGAGTGGCGCCTATGTTCATGTTCATTTGATTTTTGTATGGAGTTTGCAGCGGGTCGATCATTCTCTCCCATCCTAGAGCGTGTCTTTCTCTAATAAAAACTGCGCCCCCTGGTTCATCCGGCTTTTCCCGGGTCAGTCGATACCGACTTGCTGGGAGCGGCGCCTATGTTCATGTTCATTTGATTTTTGTATGGAGTCACCCTTTTTTTGATCCCATTGTATAGGTTCCTTGAGGGAAGTTGTTTACTTTTATTAGTTGCTGCCTGTTGCTACTTTTCAGCAAATAAAAGATGAGATCAGGTTTGATTCCAAAGTTGCACATTATAGCCAATCCAGTGTGTAGTTTAGTGTACTCCTGGTCCCCCACTCATTCATGGATTGAAATGGAAATATCTATATTGAATGTCACAACACAACAACTTAGGTCTAATTGAAATCTTAAATAATAAAAAGGTAGTTCAAGTAACCTTAGGACGAAGGCGTTTGTTGGCGTTACGGCTAGGGCCGCTACCTCCTGTCCGGGAGGTCGTGGTTCGAATCCTGCCACGTACCAATGTGTTTTCGAATTTCGATATCATATGAACGTTTTATTCGACGCTCTACATCGTGAGGAATACTGCACACGCCTCCGAGGGAACCAACTCCAAGGAAGTGAAGTCAACCAACCCGTACTGGGCCCGCGTGGTCGATTAAGGCCCGATAGCCCTAATTCTGGGTAGGCTCGAGCCCCTCGGAAAGGACATATATGAGCTGATATGATGAGTTCAGAGGCATGATGTATGATGAGGCAGACCTCCTGCTAAATGGTGCAATCAAGTCACAAGCACCATCAAACTGCAGCTCCATCAAGCAGTGCACGCAGCGAGTGATAGAGCCGGTTGGAGAGCACTCTCCGCTCTCACAATGCCATGATCCGCAGCATTGAGCCAACGACGGATTGGATTGGATGATGAGTTCAAGTAATGATGGTGTCATGTAGTGAAACCATTTTTTTGAGTCAACATCATCATCATATCAGCCGAAAATGGTACACTGCTGGACGAAGGCCTCCCCCAAGGATTTCCACGACAACCGGTCCTGCGCTGCCCGCATCCATCGGCTTCCCACGATCTTCACCAGGTCGTCGGTCCACCGCGTGGGAGGTCGGCTTCCCACGATCTTCACCAGGTCGTCGGTCCACCGCGTGGGAGGTCTGTAGAACAGATTGGTTGAGTACTTTTTAGAAAATTAAAACTAAAAAAAATATAGCAAAATAATGTAGTTGTTGCGGTTTTCAACTTGTTTTTTTTTATCCACAATTGGTAAGCCCTCGACATCATCTCACCTGATGGTAAGTGACGATGATGCCGAAGATGGAAGCGGGCTTACCAGGATTCCCCAACACAATGGTTACTGGATGTTTAGCATTGTCGATTAAATAGATAATATGTTTCACTGCATAACTTTCGTTTTTGCAGAAGTGGGTTGCATCGTCATGTACGTCATTGCTGATGGAGCTCCGAGCTGGCTCTGTGGTGCTGAAAGTGTGCTCGTCTCTGCCTTGTCTCCAGCGGTACCTGAACCGTTGGCAGGTAGCCAAGGATAGCGCTATTGCACCACAGTTTAACTCTGATGCCTCACTGTAAGTACAGCTCTCTAATAGCACGTTGTTTTTCATCAATCAGGCTTTCAACAAAACCTTTAATCGGTCGAAGCTTTGCAGACGACTTCATATAATTGTATATCTTAATTGCTAAACGTAAGTGGCAGTGGGCGGAGCACATTGCTCGTAGAACAGATGACCGTTGGGGCAGTAAAGTTCTCGAGTGGCGACCACGCACCGGAAAACTTAGTTTAGGCAGGACCGATGACCTGGTGAAGGTCGCGGGAAGCCGCTAGATGCGGGCAGCGCAGAACCAGTCGTCGCGGAGATCCTTGGGGGAGGCCTATGTCCAGCAGTGGACGTCCTTCGAGTGATATGATGATGATGATGATATTTAATCTTAATTGGTAACAAAGCAGCAGTGTCTCACCTTATCTCTCGCTGCAGCCGGATCGGTTTCGAATTCTAGTACTGGAGGCCAACCGATTTTCGTTTCATACACATCGATATATCGGTAGTCAATTCGGCATCGCTGCAGAGACTGTAGCACGGCCCAGGTCTCGACCGAATCAAAAGTTTCCTCGTAGCCCACAAACCTCAAGTATTGTGACTGATTGTATTTTCGGTCTTCTGTATAATCTGCCGCAGCGTATGTGTATTGTCTACGGTACAAAGCCTTTTCGTAAGCCGGTTTGTTCGGGAGGATGGAATTCGTCAAACCTGCGTGCGAGACGATTCGTAATGACTCTCGAAAACAGCTTGTAGACATGGGTTGCAATGGTCGTAATGAGATGGGTCTGGAGTCTTCAGTAGAGTGTTTTTTTAAGAAGAGCACCACCACATTTCTGTGCCATGCGTAGACATTTGTTTCTCGAGTATGACGGAATTAAATAACCGTTTCTCGAGTATGACGGAATTAAATAATCGGTACTAAAGAGCTTTTAGTACCGATGAAACTTTCGTAAATAAACCTTATCATATCAGCCGAAGGACGTCCACTGCTGGACATAGGCCTCCCTCAAGGATTTCCACGACGACTGGTTCCGCGCTACCCGCATCCAGCGGCTCCCCGCGACCTTTACCAGGTCATCGGTCCACCAAGGGGGAGGCGTGCCTACGGTACGTTATCCGGTGCGCGGTCGCCACTCGAGAACATTACTGACCCAACGGCCATCCGTTCTACGAGCTATGAGCTATGTATATATAAACCTAATTGTGTTATTTATTATTTGATTGCAGTCTCCATTTCCTAGTGAACGAGGTGCACGTATGCCGTTTAGCGCTGTCGCTACCGTGCCTGGAGCCGTTCACGCCGGAGCGCATCGCCGCGCTCAGCGACGTGAGCGCCGCGTGGCTGCTCTGCGCCACCGCACAGGTTAGTGTGCTTCTTTTTAAGCTATTATATCTTTTATCGCGGGCTTTGAGGGGACCGAATCAAGCAATTTCGTAACGAAAATAAAACCTGACACCCCAAAAAAATATACATATTGAGTTCTAAAAACTTACAGTGCCATCTATCTACCCATGATGATGATGATGATGAGGATCATGATGATGGTTATGAGGATCATGATCATGATGAGGATCAATGATGATGATGATGAGGATCATCATCGATAACTTTCTTAGTGTTAATTTATTACATAAACATCCCGCGCCCCAAGGACTATATGGTACTGGTAAATACTGCATAAATAAAAAATAATAAATAATTATAATTGCATAAGTTGATAAAAAATGCTATGCAATAGCTTTTCCGCGGCAGTCCCCGAGTGCCACACGTCTTTTTTTTTATCCACAATTGATAAGCCCTTGGCTTCGTCTCACCTGGACGGTGATGCCGAAGATGGGAAACGGACTTAAAGCGATAAGTCCTCCTTGAATTGGCAAGATTCCCCAACGCAATGGAGAACTGTCTATCTTATCTTCGTGCCGGAACATATCAATGTTTTTAAAACACTGATGTTTAGCGGCAAGACTTAGATAAGATAGTGGTAGCTAGCCAGGCGGGCTTGGAAAATGCCCAACCACCAACCAAACCGAGTATTATAATTTGACCCCACCTGGAATCGAACCCGCGACCTCCTGCTGTGAAGCGAATAGACTAACCATTACGCCACGGAGGCGGTTATTGGCAATGGAGAACTGACTATCTTATCTTCAAGCCGGAACACAACTTGTAAAATAAAGCAAAATTGTACTGAGTTGTTGCGATCGAAGGCAGTTTTTACCGTGTGTAGGTAGCGTTGACAATTATATATCATTGTATTGTTCGACAGGCTTCCCTGCATCCAAAAGATGAGGAGAGCGAGCAGCAAACAGCGACTCTGGTGGAAAGTGCCCTCAGCCTGTACAACACCGTTGGGGAGGTTTTCAAGCAGTCCACGCGCGCTGGAGGCTATGTGAGTTTATTTTTGAATTTCTTCACTTGTATTGGACGGAAAAAATCGTGAACATTCTCCTCGAGACAAAATATTTAGTGGTGGAGCCAGGGAGCAACGTTTGGGGTGCTATCATTGCGATCTTGTGACATGGCTGCCCAGCCAATCACAAGGACCCAATGATGATTCGAACCGTTGTTCCCTGTGTCGCCCACTAAATGTTTCGTCTCTAGGAAAATGTTCAAGTTGTTATACTTATGGTGGACCGATGACCTGGTGAAGGTCGCGGAAAGCCGATGAATTCGGGTAGCGCAGAACCGGTTGTCGTGGAAATCCTTGGGGGAGGCCTATGTCCCGTAGTGGACGTCCTTCAGCTGATATGATAATACCTATGGTTGTTTAGTTCGTGAATAGTAGTGCGACTTCGACGCGCCCGCAATGGCGTCTAAGCATGCACAATGAACTCTCCCATTCTTAGGCCTAGTGATGATGCAGTCGATGATGGTACACGCGAATCAAATAATGCCTATTCACTCTTGACTTGAAGATTTTTTTATTATTATTTTTTATTTACCATTGGTAAACTCTTGGCATAATCTCACCTGATGGTATCTCCAAATTATAGAAATCGGGAAACACTGACGCAGGCAAGAAGTTCCACTCCTTTGCTGTACGCATAATAAATGAGGAAGCGTTACGCTTCGTCCGAAAAGGTGGAACATCAACAACATAGGGGTGCAATTTTCATCTATAGTAGAACTGGAATGATACAGATAGTGATAGTGCGTCACGCTAGAAGTAGTTTACAAGTTGAGTCGTGTCTTGACAATATACAGCGTGTAACAAAATTGGTGTAAGACCGGGCTTCTACTCGTCATACTGAATTTTTTTCCCAAGGTGCCAATCTAAAAAAAAAATGACGCTTCATAAAAAATCCACAAAATTGGTCCATCAACAACATAGGGGTGCAATTTTCATCTATAGTAGAACTGGAATGATACAGATAGTGATAGTGCGTCACGCTAGAAGTAGTTTACAAGTTGCAACAACATAGGGGTGCAATTTTCATCTATAGTAGAACTGGAATGATACAGATAGTGATAGTGCGTCACGCTAGAAGTAGTTTACAAGTTGAGTCGTGTCTTGACAATATACAGCGTGTAACAAAATTGGTGTAAGACCGGGCTTCTACTCGTCATACTGAATTTTTTTCCCAAGGTGCCAATCTAAAAAAACAATGACGCTTCATAAAAAATCCACAAAATTGGTCCATCAACAACATAGGGGTGCAATTTTCATCTATAGTAGAACTGGAATGATACAGATAGTGATAGTGCGTCACGCTAGAAGTAGTTTACAAGTTGCAACAACATAGGGGTGCAATTTTCATCTATAGTAGAACTGGAATGATACAGATAGTGATAGTGCGTCACGCTAGAAGTAGTTTACAAGTTGAGTCGTGTCTTGACAATATACAGCGTGTAACAAAATTGGTGTAAGACCGGGCTTCTACTCGTCATACTGAATTTTTTTCCCAAGGTGCCAATCTAAAAAAAAATGACGCTTCATAAAAAATCCACAAAATTGGTCAATCACCTGATTTGGTTTGTGTGAAGAGTTCAAATTTATTTTGAGTAAAAGCTCTTTGAACACTTCACTCGACAGTCGACACTGATACTTGGCCCCGCTCCAATCGTGACATCACGTCACAGTTTGTTGGCACGCGACTTGGTTTCATTAGTTCAGCTTCCCCTTAATCCTCTGTGACTTAGACATTGCATAGGATTCCACGTCTGATGTCTTTTTACCGACTTCAAAAAAGGAGGTTATCAATTCGACCTGTATGTATGTAATATTCTTGGAATTGCACAATATTCGTGTATGTTGTCTATGTGGGCTTCTAAACAGGTGTGCCAAATTTCATAGGTGTATGTTTGTATGTATGTACGTTTGTTCACGTATTTCTCAGAAACTAGAAATCGTAATGCAATATATAATTGTTTTATTGACTTAAACACCTTGTAACTTAGGGAACAGTGCCAGTTTTATCAAAATCGGTTCAGTAGTTTTCAAGACATGGACTGTTAAGTGTGGTGTAAGAAAAAGACGACGTCGGTTTAACGCCGCAATTTTGTGAACAAAGTCGGTTGTTCTTAACGTTTTACGCGTTGTCAATTATTAAAAAAAATATTTCCAGGTGTACCAAAACCACTTGATGATCGGCGGGTGGGTGCTGCTGTGCGGGCTGCACCACGCGCTCGCCGGGGCGCCCGCGCCCGCCGCGCCCGGCAAGAGCCCCGCCAAGGCGCCCTGCCGCCCCTACAACCTCACCAAGATGTAAGTACACTGCCAAATGTAGCGTCTTGTGTAGTTACAATGACACCTAAT
Organism: Coleophora flavipennella; assembly: GCA_947284805.1. Taxonomy (NCBI): domain Eukaryota; kingdom Metazoa; phylum Arthropoda; class Insecta; order Lepidoptera; family Coleophoridae; genus Coleophora; species Coleophora flavipennella. The sequence continues at coordinate 1,761,248 of OX369288.1, forward strand.
GATTTTTTTTTAATTTTTAACGTATCGCATAGCTTTTATCGCGGGCTTTGAGCGCGGCGACCGAATCAAGAAATTCCGTAAAGAAAATAAAACCTAACACCCCACCCTCGGCCGAGTTGTAAAAAACTTACAGTGCCATCTATTAGCGATTTGCGGTACTAAAAGGACTTCGTGAATTTTACTGGTGTAACTTTCTTAGTGTTAATTTATTACATAAACATTCCGCGCCCCAAGGAATATAGGGTACTGGTAAATACTGCATAAATAAATAATTATTGCATAAGTTGATAAAAAATGCTATGATTTACCGCAGCAATTTTTTTATTAAAAATTTGAGTGCGTTTGACTGCAACTCACCTGATGGTAAGTGATGATGCAGTCGAGGATGGTACACGCAAACTCAAATAATGCCTATTTACTTCGCCTTGAATATCCCCAAATTATAGGAATCGGGAAACACTGGCGCAGGCAAGGAGTTCCACTCCTGCGCTGTACGCATATTAAATGAAGAAGCGTAACGATTCGTGCGAAAAGGAGCAACATCAACAACAAAGGGGTACAACATCTCCCTGCGTCTCGTGAATGATCGGAGCGATGTATAAGCCGATGGATGCGGGCGGCGCAGGACCGGTCGTCGAGGAAATCCTTGGGGGAGGCCTTTGTCCAGCAGTGGACGTTTTTCGGCTGATATGATGATAATGATGATCGGAGCGAACTTTTAGTCTAATAATAAAAACGAAAAGAGTGCAAATTATTTATCAGCTTTTCATTTCTTGTTTAGAACCGAATTTAAATGATGAGCGTCCTTTTGGTGTATTGTGCCAACACACTGCACATTGCGATCGCCAACCCGCTTGGCAAGGGTGTCGATTATGCCATTCTCTCCCCCGCCCCCCGACTTTGGAGAGGCTTATGTCTAGCCAGTGGACATTGCTTGGCTGATGTGATGGTCATCATCTACACATCAATCAAAGCAAGCTGATAAGCAATATAATGAAAGGCGTTCATGACATTCAGTAATTTTAATGTATAACTTCTCGTGTCATATTGTTTTCATGTTCTAATGACATTATTTGTTATATCACGGACTAGATTTTGACGTTATTAACTAATGATTGTTTATTTCTTGATTTTTAAAAGCTTTTAATTAACTTGCAATGTATGTATGTATGTTTGTATGTTTGTTCGGGTGAAATTTTGCAAGTTAATTTTGACCCACTTCCCGGTTTCCGATTGAGTTGAAATTTTGCATGCATATGTATTATTATATCAGCTCATATACGTCCCCACCGAGGGGCTCGAGCCTACCCTGAATCAGGGCGATTAGGCCTTAGTCGACCACGCGGGCCCAGTGCGGGTTGGTCGACTTCACACACAACCTTCGAGTTTCTTCGCAGGCGTGTGCAGGTTTCCTCACGATGTTTTCCTTCACCGTTAAAGCAATCGGTAAGTATGTTCGTAAGTTTTTGAAAAACTCATTGGTACATTGGCCGTCCAGATTTGAAACCAGAGGCATATGTATATCGCGTGACAATGCAATATTAAAAGCTTGTACCTAAAAGTTTTTAGGTTTTTCGAAAATTATTTACAAATGAAATTATGTAATCACTATTTTATGACTATCAGAAAGAGTGTAATTTGCACCTATTATGAATAAATGTCTTGAATCTTGAAACAAGCAAATGTACAAAGTGACTAAAGAGCCATTTGTTATCCCCAGGCAACAAGGGCTGAGCGTGGTGTGGGTGGCGCTGGGCGGACGCTGCCTGGCGTGGATTGGCGTGCTGCTGTCGGACGCGCGGCTCGAGGCGCTCTCGTGCGGCGAGGGAGGCGGCGAGTCGCCGGCGCCGCTGCACGTGCTCGCGCAGCTCACGGCGCACCAGCGCGAGCTGCGGCTGGCCCTGGCCGCGCCCACGCACCAGGTGAGCACTGTACACAGCTCCGCGCACAATATTGAGGTGCTGTCGTGCTGCCTTCATGACCAGCTTCTTAGTGCAGACATCCTTATTACTGCTAAGCTGGCTTGCAGGTCAGGTCTACACTCTTAGGGTCCAGACACACGGAATGCATTTCAAATCCGCAGTTTGGATGCAGGTCTCCTAGTTAGTTGCACTTTAACTGCATCCAAACTGTGAATTTGCAGCTGGCTTGCAATAGGGGATCGGACTGCTAGTCATTTTACGTACTTTTTATGATCTGTCAAAAACGAAATTTTGTTCTAAAAATGTTTGAAATACCCACAAGTTAACATCATAGATTTTTAGCGTCATTGCTGAATTTATTTTGTGAATTTGATCAATTAAAAATAGAAGACGTGATGGAAAAACAAAACAAGTAAGGTTTTTTGAAATTTTAAGAGGAGAGCAATTTAGGAAATCATATTTCAGAATTTATTTTTGATGCAGTCCGATCCCCTATTATACAGCCTCTAACAGATAAACGCAGCATGCTTGACGTGTACTTAGTAAGTAGTAATAATAGTATTATTATCTGTGATCAAACGGAGAGTAAACAAAAAAAAAAGAGGAAAAAAAAGTAAACCTATTATAAAACCGTGACTAAAATGATTTTTTTTAAACATTTTGACAAAATCTATGTTACGACAAAAACAAGCGGAACTTGACGTACGCTTCAATATGTATGTTCTATAAAATCAAATTCAATTGTCATAATGAATAATCGTGAAAGTTTAGTGTTATAAAATCAATGTTAGTTAAGTTATTTGTTATATGTTAGCCCATTTGAAACTTATTCTTAACCATTCAGATGACTTTGTATTAAAATTTGAGTGTGTTTTTGAGTTTTGTTTGAGTGTGTGCACCTCACCTGATAACCCCTCACATGCAAGCTCAAAGTTTCCTGATTTTGAAATTAAGGCATACTCTAAGATTTTTTTTAAATTAACCGCCTCCGTAGCGTAATGGTTACTCCATTCGCTTCACACCAGGAGGTCGCGGTTTCGATTCCCGGTTGGGTCAACTTGAAAGACTCGGTTTGGTTGGTGTTCGGGTATTTTCTAAGCCCGCCTGGCTTGCTACCACCATCTTATCTAAGTCTTGTCGCCAAACGTCAGTGTTAGTAACATTGATGTGTTCCGGCATGAAGATAAGATAGTCAGTTCTCCATTGCGTTGGGGAATCTTGGTAAGCCCGCTTCCATCTTCGGCATCATCGTCACTTACCATCAGGTGAGATGATGCCAAGGGCTTACCAATTATGAAAAAAAAAAGAATAAATTGTAATCTCAAAGTTTCCTCCACAGTTGTTAGTTGCCCTTGGTGTGGTGTGCTACCGCAAGGCGACCAACTTGAAGCGCGCGGTGGTGCAGAAGCAGCACCAGGACGCCGACCCCGAGCGCTCCGACTCCACCGTCTACTTCCAGGACATGATACTGTGCTCCGAGGACTCCGAGACTGACGACGGTGAGTCTAACCGTACAGGGAACTCCTAGTATATGTATATCGTCAGCACTAGAGCATGACTTAAAGTCCACAGACCTTGAGAGTTGTGTTTTAGTGGACTTGTTTCTGCTCAGTATAAGAGTAAAGTTCTTACTTAAAGTCTTTATTTCATTTAGTTTTTACATGTTAGCTTCTTTATTCATCACTAGCTTTTGCTCGCGGCTTCGCCCGCGCGGACAGTTTTCGAGGGTGAGTGTTGCCTGAGCCGCAAGCGTTGACATGAGTTTTCTCCAGATCCCTCAGGAACTTCATCGGGCTATTCTGATTAGCAGTCTGTCATTTCCCACCCCTTCAACCAATCACTTCAACCCGTATGATATGCTAATGATATGCTAATTCGGATATGCTAATTAATACATTTTGTGATTTCTTACCCCCTCAACAATCTCCGTGCAAAAAATCACAACAATCCATTGTTCCGTTCCTTAACTGGTCCTTGTCTTCGCCTTATGATGTTGGCATGAATAGCGGCCCTCACTGTATGCCCAAGGGGTAGGAAAGTGGGGACGCTATATCATAAACCTGGAAGTTTTAGCGTATCTGGTAGATATACGAGAGGGTAGGTTCCGTTGCGATGTTAAAGAAATTAACCAAAAAAAAAGTATTTTTTCAGTTCCCTCAGGAACTGCATCGGACTCTTCTATTTTCACGAGATAAATAGTAGCCTATGTCCTTACCAGTGACACAGACTACCTGCATGCCGAATTTCATCAAAATTGGTCTAGGTGTTGAAGCATGAAAAGTTACGAACAAACATATTTTCACATTTATAATATTACACCGAAGTACTCCTTGGTATTGGCAAAGTATATATATTAGTACTTACATACAGTATGGCATTGAATTGTCCATACTATGGACACTCCCTGCCGCTCTCTAGAGTCCGACCTCAACCCCTCGTCACCCAGGATTGATACATATTAGTTACAGTTTGGTTGTCGAACGTATAGGATTTCGCCGACATTTTGTTTGTTCCGTCAATCCTTTTTTGAAATGTCATTTCTTGCCCGTTGTATGAAATGTCCAGGGTGTGGTATTGGCACTGAAAACTCTTTGTTTTTTTGTCCTGCAGACAGTGAACCCCTTTTCGGATTGTGGTTCGAATCGACTCTAGTGGCGCCGGACGCGGCAGACTCGGGCCTGGTCCGCGCGCCGGCCACGGACGCGGCCGCCAACGACGCGCCGGCGCGCTCGCTCCACGCCATCGTACCGGACAAGTCGGAGCCTTACTCTGTAAGTACACAACAGAGCTGCGTGGTGGCAAAGTATACAAGGTGTAACAAAATTGGTGTAGGTCCCGTTAACTGGGGGTTCTACTCGTCATACTGAACAACTTTCCCCAAAGAACCCGTAGTCAATTCTCAAAAAAAAATTTGGACCCTCCATACTAAAATGCACAAAATCGGTCGATCAGCTGATCGATTTGTATGAAGACTTTAAAAAAGATGTTCGTTTTCAGCAAAGTCGTTGAACAAAAGTTGTTCAGTATGATAAGTAGGATCCCCAGTTAACGGGACCTACACCAATTTTGTTACACCCTGTATATATGTCGCAGGGGGGGTGGTTAGGTTATGGATAGCCTTACGGTTCACGTCCTTAACTATTTCGGTCGTGGACGTCGAAATAACAATGCAGCTATATCACACTATCACACTCTTACGCTCTTACGGTGAAGGAAAACATCGTGAGGAAACCTGCACACGCCTGCGAAGAAACTCGCAGGTGGTGTGTGAAGTCTACCAACCCGCACTGGGCCCGCGTGGTCGACTAATGCCCGGTCGCCCTAATTCAGGGTAGGCTCGAGCCCCTCGGTGGGGACGTTTATGAGCTGATATGATGATATCACACAGGTCCTCCTTCAATAGTCTTGATCATTCGGCAAACGAAATAGTACAGGATTCCTTGGATTACAATGGATGCAAACGTGGTGATCAGCGATGGCGCGACACATTCGTTCAGTTCGATGCTCCGTCAAAAAGTGTCTGCCCCGAGACTGACTGCCAGCTAATATGGCTTCACAACTCAGTGTTGCCACCTCAATCACAAACAGCCTACCTTTAATAGGTCATATTTGCTACCACATACGACACGAGTACAAGCGATTGTCACGCCACCACCGGTTTCACCTAGGTACTAATACCTGACGTTTGATCCAAATAAAGTATAACGATCTATGTAAACGTATTTCGAGCTGGTATTGGTCGCGTTTTCGACGACGCTCCGACATATATTAGTACTAACATACAGTATGGACACTCCCTGCCGCTCTCTAGATTGCGACCTCACCCTCTCGTCACCCAGATTGATACAGATTGGTTACAGTTTGGTTGTCGAACGTATAGGACTTCGCCGTCATTTTGTTTGTTCCATCATTCCTTTTTTGAAATGTCATTCCTGATCCGTTGTATAACACTTGGAAGACTCAGACCTAGTTAGTCCGCCCTTGTCTTGGGTCTTGGGTATTGGGCCCCGGCTCGGTCGCTCCATAATATGTAACCATACCGGACAAATCCAAGCGCTGTGAGCACACAGCTAAAGTTAATTTACTGGTCAACAAATAACAGTTTGAATCGACGCTACTGGCGGTAAACGCGGGAGATGTGGACCTACGTACGTAGTTCGCGCGCCGGTGTTGAAAAAATTCAAGTATTACGCTTTAAGTGCAATGTGGTCAAAACTCGACAGTTCCAATCGACACTGCAGCACTGGAAACAAAGTATACGCAGAGCCTTTCCAGGTGCTTCGGACCACACCCTGGACACTTCATACAACGGGCCAGAAATAACATTTCAAAAAAGGAATGACGGAACAAACAAAATGGCGGCGAAATCTTATACGTTCGACAACCAATCTGTATCAATCTGGGTGACAAGGGGTGAGGTCGGAATCTAGAGAGCGGCAGGGAGTGTCCATACTGTATGTTAGTACTAATATATATACTTTGCTCGGACACCCTTGGTTTGTGAGTGGTGATCTACACTTTAGCCACAAGTTCATTGAGAGTTAAGTGTATTTAATTTGAAGCTTTGGTACGCTTTTTCAGCTATTTCCGACATTTTTTGCAAGTACTTTGATTTGGTTATATTATATTATACATCATACACAATTTTGGCCCAAAATATCTTTATTTGTTTCAGTACATAACACTGGCTACTGAAGTGTTTACCCTACTCACGCAAGAGATTATAAGCGAGGGCTCCGAAAGGCTGGGAGCGCCCGCCCTGCAGCTGCACGAGTCGCACCAGGCACTGTTGGCTGCGCTGGCCAAAGACCTGGACAGGGAGACCGCCAGGACTGACACCGGTGAGCCCCATAGACAAGACTACGGTTCATCATAGTCGAAGGACGTCCACTGCTGGACATAGGCCTCCCCCAAGGATCTCCACGACGACTGGTTCTGCGCTGCCCGCATCCAGCGGCTTCCCGCGACCTTCACCAGGTCATCGGTCCACCAAGTGGGAGGCCTGCCTACAGTACGCTTTCCGGTGCGTGGTCGCCATTGTTAATAGCACTATATTCACCGATCTGATAAAGATATGCTAGTTCACCGTTAATTCAACTTCTGAAACTACTCAAGACACAATCAGTCAGATATTAATTAAGTCAATTAATTGTAACTAATTGGATTTCCTAAAAAGCTTCGGTGGCTCAACCGGTAACGACTCGGTCCATCTAACCAGAGGTACCGGGTTCAAATCTGGACGGCCAATGTACCAATGAGTTTTTCAAAAACTTACGTACATACTTACCGATTGCTTTAACGGTGAAGGAAAACATCGTGAGGAAACCTGCACACGCCTGCGAAGAAACTCGAAGGTTGTGTGTGAAGTCGACCAACCCGCACTGGGCCCGCGTGGTCGACTAAGGCCTAATCGCCCTGATTCAGGGTAGGCTCGAGCCCCTCGGTGGGGACGTATATGAGCTGTAATGAAAATTGGATTTCCTAAAAACAGGAAATCTTATTTTCCTAGTTTAGGCACTAGACTCCCACAAACTATATTCTATAAATAATTTTTTAATCAATTTTTTTTATGAAGTTTGTGGTGAGTAAATTAAAGATTGATTGATTACTTCAGTATCTCAGAATTTTTTTATCATCGTTCCTACAGCCTTAGAGAAAAAATAAACCACGTTCAGTTCCAAAAAAAATCATTTCAAATTTGACAACCAATTTGGTTAAAAATAAAAAACCCGGCTGCTTAAAAATAGGATTTGTTCCCATTAGGGACCACGAAGTTACGGACTACATAAAAAATGCCAGAATGGACCATTTTATGTTCCCCTTACGGATCGAAATTTAATATGTCAAAATATATATTTCCATTGGCGGGACCGTTTAGTCAACTTATTAATCTGTTTACCAGGCACAATATCAACATGCTTTGGGCCGCGCCTAGGCGCGCTGTACGCCGCCTTTAGTTCGGCCCTTGTGCGGTACCTGCACAACCTGAGTGGGGCTCCCGCGTTCGCCTCCCTGCAACCGGCCCTGCACCAGCAGCTGGTGTCAGCCGGCGCTGAGAGGAGCAATCTGACCCCGCTACAGGTAATTTGTTATTCTTGTTTATACGTGAATGTAAGACAGTCTGCATATATTAAAATAAAAACTTGAGCGGCCCTGATGAATATAAATAATAATAATAATTTATATAACGTCCGTGTCGCATCCACCCCTCTAAAGGTTGGAGACTACGCTGGAAGTTGTTGATTAATATGTATACCTGGGACAAACAGTCCAGCTAGGTAGGTCCAACTTCAAGAAAGAGATCAATCGACGAATCCAACTCAGCTGGGCAGGGTTCGGGAATCTTTGCAATATCTTCACGTCCCAAATACCGCAGTGTCTCGCTCGACCAGTGTGTGTTGCCAGTGAAGACTTAGGAACTGAGACATTGTCGCTTACTATGGGCTTCATAAGAAGGTGTGACAAAAATAATGGTAACTAGGGAATTTGACACATATGACACGTAAAATTTAGAGGTTCAGGCCTAAACGGAGTTTTGAAGGAAAAAATATCATGGGGTAAATTAGAATATATTTTTAACAAAATAAAAAATAGCAATAAAATTTAAGTAAATCTAACTGAAGTTTCTTAGGTAAAACATAAAATTTAAATGTTAAAGAATTTAGTTAAATGGTGGTCAGAAAACGATCGTCGTTTTCCCAGTATCCAAATAAATTATCAACTATAAATTATCAATTATCCTTATAACTTCGGGGTACACAGAACAGTTGCTAATTAAAAAAAAACTAAAACATCCAAAGAACATAGGTAAGACATTTTAGAGGAGAACTCCGCACAGCAATAAAGTAAAGAAAAATAAAGGACTTCCCTCTATGCAGCTGGTACTGCGCCTGGCGTTGTATGGCGAATTCAACCTGTATTTGGTAGTGTGGTTGCTGTGTCCCAGGGCAAAACAATATTCTGCGGCTGTCTCGTGAAGTATTTGGAAGCACGGGAGCGGCAACCCGAGCGTACGGAAAACCCTACAAAATAATAGTACATGAAGCTCGCACCAGCACCAACCAAAAACGCACCATGGTTTCCGAACATAAATTACTTACCTCCGATTAACAATTAGGAGGGCTTTGTTTCAGAAATACCACTAATATAAACTTTGATAACCATTTTAGTAGAATCGGGATCTAAACTGTAGAAAAATAAAACAACAATCCCAAATACCCAAATTAAATAAAACTTGCAAAAATAGGCTTGGCCATCAGTCAATCAGAATAAATTTTGTTTTACACTTGTCAAAAAGTCACAAATATTTTCAAATTCAATTTCCATAGACGAACAAAATCTAACGAGAATTTAATTATGAAACGCAAAAAGGAGATTGGCTCGAAACGATAGTTTGCGTTTCAAAATCTCAAGATCACCCAAAGGGCAATGGAGCGTGCTATGCTCGGTGTTTCTCTGCGGGATCGAATCTGAAACGAGAACCAAAGTAACCGACATAGCTCACAGAATCGCTAAACTGAAGTGGCAGTGGGCAGGGTACATATCTTGTAGAACAGATGGCCGTTGGGGTAGTAAAGTTCTCGAGTGGCGACCGTGCACCGGAAAACGTAGCGTAGGCAGGCCTCCCACTCGGTGGACCGACGACCTGGTGAAGATCGCGGGAAGCCGATGGATGCGGGCATCGCAGGACCGGTCGTCGTGGAAATCGTTGAGGGAGGTCTTTGTCCAGCAGTGGACGTTTATGAGGACGTGATATGATAATAATGATGATGATTACTTCTAACATAAATTATGATCAAAACTAGATCACATATCAAATTATGAGAAACAAATCATTCCGTGTGAGACTGATGCCTAAACTAGAAAACTGTTAAGTACTTTTTAAAAAATTGACGAAAAAGTTATTTGAAATATTTGCGCCTGAAGTCTGTTTTTAACGTGCTTAGTGTTGACAATTATCTGCAGCAATTTCAATGGCTAGATAACAGTCAGATTATTTCATATAATTTATTCATATTATTCATAAATAAATAAATTAATTAATTAATTAATTCATATCAGTTACTTTGCTTAATTTAGATGTATAGAAATTACTTGCTTGGATCACATACATTCTAATATAAACATAATTGAAAAGGCTAAACACGTTAAAAAACCGACTTCCATCGCAACTTTTGCATTATTATTTTTTGTTTTTGATAATTTTCTAATAAAGTACTACACCGATTTTGATAAAATTTATATGAGACCACACGGGAAGAACTAGCTTTCGAATAAAAAAAGAATCATAAAAATCGGTTCACCCAGTCAAAAGTTCTGAGGTAACACACATGTCGCTTGAAAAGAACGATATTTACGGTCATGCGGTAAAAAGGTCAGAGGTGTACTTTCGCGTTTCTCCCTCTTTGTCTAACATAGCTATTTGAATATTTCTATCCTTGTCTTTTGACAAACAACTGTCCGGACGTTGCTTGAAGTTTGTTTTGTATGATATCGGGGAATTATTTCTTTTATAAGTGATCTAACTTAAGACCACCTTCACTTTTAAATGATGGGCTCAAATTCAAATTTGAGGGTGGGTAAGTACATGATGTTATAGAAGAAAGGAAACATGCATATTTAGCCATAGTCTAAAGCATGTAAATATAAAATCACACAATTATATTACCTATAATCTATCATCATTAAATGTCTAGAGAGTTCTGTGGTTTCAATTAACTGAAATAGTGGTCTGTGTACAATGTACAGAGGCCAGCACATCAAGCTAGACGCTAGTAGTGCGATTCTGATCCATACGCATACGGCATAAGAACGGTACAAAGTCCAAAGTGTCTAGCTAGATGTGCTGGCCTCTTTACATTGTTTGTCAATAAAATGATTGGTTTGTGGCGGCAACTGCAGTAACCCGCCACTGAACATTAACACAAGCGACGAGAGAACAAAAGAAATACGACACCTAGAACCGCGCTATTAGAATTTCTTCAGCGCTTAGTATATATACAGATACTGATCATCAACGATTGGTCTACGGCCGGACCCCAGGCATACCACCTCGCCTGGCGGAGATATCTCCCTTTGCTCTCGTCGAATAGGAACGCACCGTTCCTAAAGATTGATTGAGGGTTCAATTAATTAACATAGTATTATTTCGTAGGTAGGACCGCGCGTAGTGAAGCTAGTGGGTGGAATGGTGCTAAGCAAGCCAGCGGCGGAGAGAGAGAACAGCATCCTCGCGATGTGGCACAAGATCGTCAACACGCTGCAGGAGTGCGCACTACAGCCGCAGCCTTCTCAGGACCACGACTTCGAAGGTAGTTCTCAACATGTTGACATATCCGATTCACTAGCAAGTGTTTATCCATATACAAAAAAAAACGCATTTGCTTGCAGATTTGAATGTGGAGCACGCCCAACTGCTGGTTTATTTGTTCCACTCCTTGACGCTTATGCAGAAGAAATCAGTTCTGCTGATGACCGCCAACGCTATCATAAAAGTGAGTACCTACAGTTCGCCAGGCCCAGGCTCAGCTTTGCATTTGTGTGACTGTACACGGATAGTGTAGATAGAAAATAGAAAAGATAATTGAAAACGCTAAACACGTTAAAAAACCGACTTCCATCGCAACAAATTAGTAAATTTTTGCATTTTTATTTTTGGTTTTCGTTAATTTTCTACTAAATTTATATGGGACCACACATAAGGCACTAGCTTTCAAATAAAAAAAAATCATAAAAATCGGTCACAAGTTCTGAGGTAACACATATATAAAAAAAAACCAGACGAATTGAGAACCTCCTTCTTTTTGGAAGTAGCTTGAAAATACAAAATAGTTTTTTTCACCGAAGGTATTACATATTTCATGGCTGAGACCTCATTTTAGGTACGGAAGTACCTGTGTTAGGGGATCTCGCTCCTCCATTACTTAATCTATGGTATATCAAAGGTAAAAACAAAACATTAAGATACAAGGTGACTAACATTAAAAATTGATTGATTGAGATAGGGATACCGGCTTGAGGCGCCGCCCGTCCCTTACGCGTCACTTCCATACTAATTTTGGCGATCACTCGCACAAATGCAAAGCTGAGCTTAAGCCTCGCGAACTGTACCTACGTATTTAAAATCTGATATTTAATCGTGATGCGTCTTCCCTTGTTTATTTTTTAAGATTTTCTACTTATTTGGGCAGTGACAGTGGGAGCAAAAAAAACATTCTTGTTCACAAATTGTTTACAATGAACAAGCTGGACTTACAAGTCCTAAGTCTTTTAGTATCGACCGTTGTCGCCTACTTTCGCTGCCTGCTTCCACCCTGCTTACACCGTTGATGGGGGCCTAAATTTTAAATACATATTCCGTTTTAGGTGGTGGAAACCCTGGGCATTAATGACAGACAGCGAGCCATGAGCCTGGCGCCGCATCAGCTGATGCTAACCACGCGACTGATGCTCTTGATGGAGTATCTCATGCGGCACTTGTATGATGCGCCACAGACATTACTGCAACAGGTAAGTTAAATGTTTTTTCAATACAGTTGCTCGAAAAGTGGTCCTTTATATGCCAGTCAAGTGTGCGAAAAATTGATTTTACCGCACACGTGCTTTTACATTACCACTTTTTTTTAATTTATTGCTCGGAGGAACAAGACATTTCTAGCAAATAGAAAATAAAATAACCAAAATACAGAATCTTCTTTAATACTTTTGAAAGGAGAATTTTAAAATAGATTGATTGTAACTCCGTGAGGTTAGTACATAACGCTAGCTGATTAGATTCTCTTTGGGTTATATCTTTGTGAAGAAAGGAGAATAAATATGAGCGAAGTTGAACCGGTTACACCATGGAATAGGTCATCTTTTTCAAAGAGGTTAAGTATCCCAAGCCTTAATGGAGTATATTTATGATAATAAAAAAAAACTTACGCATGCGTACGTGTGCTAGCTTAAATATGGCGCAATTCGTAAAACTGAATTGAGATGTTTTAGTTGTATAATCTAATAAAATTAAGAATAGTTAGTATGAATGTAATAAAAAATTTACTTGTGTGTATGTATAAGAAAAAACAAAGTGAGATTACTCCCCGGACATATAAAATAAGCCATATGTTGCTTAAAATGAAATTTGGTTGCTGAAACCTTGATAGGTATGTACCTGTATTTTGTTTTTCTGTCACGGTCGTTTTTTCTATTTTCTCACAACTGTATTGAAAAACGTTGTATGATACATGGGTGTAAAAGGAAATAACAAACTCGTGACGATGGTAAACCCTCGCCAGCGGCTCGGGCTCACAAATGTCACTCGTTTGTTATTGACCTTTTTACAAACCTTGTATCATAAATAACTATTTTAGTTGTATAGAAAGACAATATCAAATGTGAATCTTCTTTCAAGTACCTACGTTTGTTACCCTACTGCTCAAAAAGGAGAGTCATGTATGTCTGTTTCTTTAGCTGCGTCTGTAGCCTAGACGGCTTGATGGTTTTTGGAGTACGAGGTGTCGTTAAATTCGTCTCGATCCCGAAATTTTTAACTGGACTGTCTAAAAGAGAGGTAATGTTTTTATGTACTCGGGATTTATATTTAAAAAAAATAAAAACGTTATTTCATTAAGTGTTGAAGTGCTGGACAATTCTTCTTGGCAGCCCTAGATCGCCACGGTTTGAGTTTGAATTATGGATCCTAATTTTATTCGGAGCATACATTTCCATCTTGTGAATTACCATAAAAAAACGTTTTATTTTTAATGGTAATTCCAATGACTAGGAGCGTAGTATCAACTACGGTACATCAATGTGTGTGAAATACGATAGATTCTAAAATCTTAAACATATTAATATGGCAATGAAATGAATAGGACATTCAGACCAAAAAGCACAACAAATCGTCGACGAGATGCTTGTTAAAAATTTTGTCATTGAATGAAAATCCCTTTTAATTAAACAGATCAAGGGTTCTGAAGTAACTTTCCTATTTCTTACAGATCGAATGGAACCTAGTCATCGCGCCAGGCCTTGCACAGCCTTCCACCGAGAACGGAGGCACCAACACCAAGACAGCTGACAACGGACAGCTAAAATCTCGCATCTTCTGCGAAGTGCCATACATTGAGAACGCGTATAGGCGACATTCGCAGGACGAGACCTCGATGAGGCCCAAGTTCTATGCGTTGACCAATTCCGAAATCAATAATCAGGTACGATTGAGCGTTGGGTGCTGCCCGTGGTAGTGCAAATTATTTTTCTGTTAAGGATTGTCGACATTGCCCCAAAGTCGCCTGCCTATCGGTGTTCTACAGGATTCAATTCCGGCGAGTGTGCCCAAGTGCTTCACGACCTCATACCCCCTTCTCCATTCCATTATCGGACCACAAGGCGCCGGGGGCGATTCCGCCCCTTTGTCGTTAATGTTCCACATATACGCACGAAGCTTTTTGCTTCATCGTTCATCATGCGAACGGCCAAGGAGTGGAATTCACTGCTGGTTCCCTGATCTGTGTTCCCAGATTCGTATAATTTAGGAATATTCAAGATGAGAGTGATTTTTTTGAGGAACTACGTGTTCCTACATAAAATTAAATACAAAAATAATTGTGTCGTCAGGCCCCCGTCACTCGGCCGAGAGGGCGAGATAAGTACCTACACAATGGCGCGGACTGTTGTCAACTCTTGCAGAAAGCGGAGCGATTATCGAGCGAGTGTGCAAGTTGAAACATGTTCGTCGCGCGGTCTCACAACCATTCACAACCCTGCCGGTTGATTATCAGTTGCGACAACACTGGACTGGCCAGCGCAAAAGAATCTCTCACGCGCATTGATTCGGTTCATTCTTGCATAAAAGCGCGATTGTTATCGGTGTATGTATACGTATGTTGAAGTAAAACTGGAGGCACTAATGCGGTTGCGAACTAGACTGTTCTTTAGTAGTTTCGTAGTGAGAGTTGCTATTTATTTAAAGCGTCATTGCGAGTACTTCATCTGTACTTGTACTATTACTGTCATCTGTGGTGTCGTTTCGCGTACACAAATGGCGGTCTTTCGTGCAATTAGGGAACGCGCGGGTTACGCGGGGGGCGTTCCTTGGTGCGCGTTCTTCGTTACTTCGATTGAGATCTGAAAACGTTAAACTTAGAAGTCGCAATCTATCGCATATTGTGGTCGCAACGTAGCAGAGAGTTATCAAGTGTTATGTTTTAGAAGTTATCGTAACAGTCTATTCCTTTTTTTATGGCCAGACCTGTCGTATCAGAACTGTCATATTTACTAGTGACTTTAGCCAGCGGCTTCGCTCGCGTCAACATAGTTTCTATGACTGTCTTTGAGGGTGCGCAGTGCGCGCTCTCGAAGATTCCACCCGTGCACCCCAAGCGCAAGCGGCTCGTGAGCGTGGAAAAAAGTAGCCTATATGTAAATCCAGGTCCTAATCTGTCTGCCTACTAAATTTCAGCCAGATAAGTTCAGTAGTTTTTACGTGTAAAAGTAACAAACATCCATACATACAAACTTTCACATTTAATGTGCTTTTGCGTGAAAGAGTAACAAACATCCATTAGTACATATACAAACTTTCACATTAAATGTTTGTTACTCTTTCACGCAAAAACTACTAAACGTAACTGGCTGAAATTTTCATTTCATTTCATTTATTTCTGCTTACATGTACTTAACATAAAGATGGAACAAAAACAGTAAAAATTGTAGTTTGTACACGCACCCTGTAAGGGCACTGCAGATGCATGCGGGGAGCAGACCGTCATGTTTAGCCTTTGCTCAAAAAGGTTACATTGAAAAATATAACTATTTAGATATAATTAACAAATTAATGAATTATTTTGTTTCGTTATTATTAAAAAGCAAATAAGCTAAATCAAATGTACAAAAATAATTAATATAAGTAAATAATAATAATTTAAAGTATATAATTGAATTGCCTAATGAATTATTATTGGTTAATTATTATAAACATGCGAATTATTTGTCATTATAATAGTCTTTAATCGAGTAGTAGCTTTTCTCAATTAGATATTCTTTTAATTTTTTATGAAATATTTTTGTCCTATTTTCGTTTTTTATTAATTTGGGCAGTTTGTTATATATCATTATTCCTCGGTAGTATGGACTATTTTTGTACAAGTCTAATTTTGGCTCTGGTAGGACTAGGTTGTCTTTACGACGTGCGCTAGAACAGAATGTAAACTGATTCATATTTTTTTTCACGAACAATGCTGTTTCCAAAATATAAATTGAGGGGAAAGTCAATATATTTTCTTTTTTGAAATATGGTTGACAACTTATTGTAGGCCCTACGTTAACCAAAATACGGAGGCATTTTTTTTGAAGGACAAATATATCAGTAGCATGGGTGCTGTGTCCCCACAACATGACCCCGTACCGGAGCCACGCGTACGCGTACGCGTAGTAAGCGGACAGGGCTGTCGGGAAATTTGTGTTAGACTTAAGGACTTTTGGTAGGTAGACAGATCTTAAAAATATTTATTTATTAAATTTTATAGGCTTTTTGAAGCTGACTGTACTTATCTCCCTTAGATTTTCACTGTCGGACGTAACGACGACAAGAAAAGTTGGTAAAATTGAAAGGTGCTGTTACGTCCATTCGGACGAAACTTTTTGGACGTTTTTTTTTTTATTAAAAATTTGAGTGCGTTTGGCTGCACCTCACCTGATGGTAAGTGCCGATGCAGCCGAGGATGTGACACGTAATGACGAACGACTCGGATTAACTTAAAAGCTAAACTTTCGCGTTTATAATATTAGTAGAATTGTAAACCAAATCATGTTTATCGTACCTGGTAAATATATGTGTGTGATACCAACACTTTCCTCCAGGAAAACCCAAAGTTCGACGGGCTTGCGTGCAACTTCGTGCTCGGCACGCCACACAAGCTCAAATACCCGTTACTGGTGGACGCACTGCTGTCGCTACTGAACGCGGCGTGCGTGTGCGACAGCCCGCAGCAGCGCGGCTCGCCCGTCGCGCTCGCCGCCGCGCACTACTGCTTCCAGACCGCGTGGAGGTGAGCCTGTTTGTTCAAGCAATGCTGAAACGAACGCCACCCACGTGCGTGTTTGGTCTTCTAGTTGAAGAAGGCGAAAAAAAATTATGGAGAATGAGAAAATTTGTGCACGTTTACGGGAACAACTTACATTAGAACTGCCTTCGACAGCATCGTTTCTTCTTGCTAGTAGCCGAGCTGACAATGATTTACTAAAAACATACCGATTTTTAAAGTTCTTGAGCGTTTTTAAAAAACGTAGCGTAGGCAGGCCTCCCACCGGTGGAACGAAGACCTGGTAAAGATCGCAGGAAGCCGATGGATGCGGGCAGCGCAGGACCGGTCGTCGTGGAAATCCTTGGGGGAGGCCTTTGTTCAGCAGTGGACGATTTTCGGCTTTTTCTTTTTTTTTATTCACAATTGGTAAGCCCTTGGCATCATCTCACCTGATGGTAAGTGACGATGATGCCGAAGATGGGAGCGGGCTTACCAAGATTCTCCAATGCAATGGAGAACTGGCTATCTTATCTTCAAGCCGCGTTGTTAACACTGATGTTTGGCTGATATGATGATACCGATTTTAGACATTTATAGAGAGATAACATGATTTATTTCCCACCAGGCTCGTAATAAGCATGCCGCCAGCGACCCCGCACATGGACCAACTGCAGGCCGGCTCGACAGCATGCTTGCCGTCGCCGCTGCCCCTTCACGCGGTCATATGGGCCCCGCGAGCTGATAACAAGAAGGTTTTCAACCCTTGGCTGAAGGATGCGCTTGTCAAACAGGGCATGTACACGCAGGTTAGTTCGAATATATCAATATATCCTACTTTGGGCCAGATGACCATGTGTGATTTGTCCCAGAATATTTTTTTTTAATATATCATACCTTCACTTTTATGGACCGACGTGCATTTTTTGTAACTTAAGTACCGACTTGAGACCTTAGAGGCTGCGTATATTATGTAGTTTTTTTAAAGTGATGATTTAAATTATGATGAAAAATAAAGGTTTTTAAGTAAAATTTATTTGGAGACCGTTGGGTCAGTAAAGTTCTCGAGTGGCGACCGCGCACCGAAAAACGTAACGTAGGCAGGCCTACCACACGGTGGACTGATGACTTGGTGAAGGTCGCGGGAAGCCGCTGGATGCGGGCAGCGCAGAACCAGTCGTTGTGGAGATCCTTGGAAGAGGCCTTTGTCCAGCAGTGGACTTTTTTCGGCTGGTATGATGATGATGAAGTAAAATTAAGTATAGAAAGAAAATCAACTTTGATTTTTTTGATAACACTACAATAGTATTTGGCTTCAAGTTAGGGGGAAAATCCGACAATTAGATGTAAGATCCGCTCAGAATATAAAAAATCTTACTAAAGACTAACAACTTTGAGAAAAAAAGGTACTTAAGCAGCGTCAGAATTACAAATCGTAATTACTCACCAAATGCGCGCGCGACGACACCACTTCCTGCTTCGATGTCAACGTGGGCACTATCCTTGCAGCTACTTAAAAGCGAGGATCGGTATTGCGCGGGAAAGGCGTAAGCTAGCAAGTCAAGTGCCTGCCGAGGCCCCTGAAACCACACGTCGGTACTTAAAGATCGAAATGTTTGTAGCACCAGCTGAAATGAGGGAAAAGCTGCGGTCTGACTACTGCTCTGGAGGACCATTTTGTCAACAGTTATTTATGATATAATGGTGGCAAAAAGGAAAATAACAAAGCAGACGAGAGTTTACCATCGTCACGAGTTTGTCATTTCCTTTTGCACCCATGTACCAAACGACATTTTTTAATACAGTTGTGTGAAAACAGGTGATTTAAAAAAACGTTCGTGACAGAAAATCAAAATACATTCCCTCAAGGTTTTGGCAATCAAAGTTCATTTTACGCGACTTTTGGCTCATTTTAAACATCCGGGTAGTAATCTCATTTTGTTTTTGCTATACATACACATAAGTATATTTTTATTACACGTATATTAACAATTCATAATTTTATTCGTCTTCACAACTAAATTCACTCAATTCAGTTTTACGGAAATTGCGCCATATTTAATTAAGCTAGCACGCGCACGCATGCGTATTTTTTAAAAATATTACCATAAATACATAACAACAAGGCTTGGTATAATATTATTGTAAGCATTAAAACCTCCTTGGAAAAGATGACCTATTCATTGGTTTAACCTAAGCGCTTCATTCATATTTATTCTCCTTTCTTCACAAAGCAAAACCAAAAGAGAATCTAAACTGATAGGTTATTTCTCTTCTCCTTTCTAAAATCTTAAAGAAGATTATGTATCTTTGGTTATAATTATATTTTTTTTTGGTACAAATGTCTTTTTTGTCAGAGCTAAAAATTAAAAAAAGTGACAAAGTAAAAAGCGCGTGTGCGGTAAAGTAAATTTTGCGCACAGTAAACTAGCATATATAAAGTACCACTTTTCGAGCAACTGTATTGAAAAATGTACGTAGCACTTCAGTAGGTCTAGTTTGTGTGTGCTATAAACTGAATAATTTTTTTGCAGTATGCGGAAAACTTGTTGTCCGGTGTAAGCGCGTCGTGCGATAACATCAAATACACAGCGTGGCTCGCCTCCGAGACTATCAAGCATTTGAAACAGAACCTTACCCGTAAGTTCTTCAACTGTTTGGTTTACGTCGGGGTCACCACTTTACCAAAGTATATATATTAGTACTAACATACAGTATCGACACTCCCTGCCGCTCTCTGGATTGCGACCTCACCCCCTCGTCACCCAGATTGATACAGATTGGTTACAGTTTGGTTGTCGAACGTATGGGATTTCGTCGCCATTTTGTTAGTTCCGTCATTCCTTTTTTGTAATGTCATTTCTGGCCCGTAGTATGAAGAGTCCAGGGTGTGACTTTAGGGTTATGTTGACGACTGATTAAATATACATCAGAAGGAATTACCGGTGATTTTATTATTCAGAATTTGTAAACCCTTGGCATCATCTCACCTGATGGAAAGTGACGATGATGCCGAAGATGGAAGCGGTCTTACCAAGATTCCCCAATGCAATGGAGAATTGGCTATCTTATCTTCAAGCCGGAACACATCAATGTTCTTAACACAGATTTTTGGCGGCAAGACTTAGATAAGATGGTGGTAGCTGGCCAGGCGGTCTTAGAAAATGCCAAACCGAGTTTTACAAGTTGACCCCACCGGGAATCGAACCCGCGACCTACTGTTGCGAAGCGAATGGACTAACCATTACACCACGGAGTCGGTTAAAATTATTGGATACAAATAAATGGTTATACACATTACGTTTGGGACGTGCGACGGGAAAAGATAGCTGACTTAAGCTAGTCGGCACGCGCCTGGATTTCCATTTTTCGTAATAAGTGTTATAATAAGTAATACCTATTGTATAATTTTATTTTCTGCCTGGAATGTAATCTTTTTTGTACACAATAAACTGTTAAATAAATAAATAAAATAAATAATGTGTCCCCACAATATGTTTATAGGCGAAGCCAAAAGTAACAAATTAAGTATTTTTTACACGATAAATTCTATTAAACAATAAATTAATACTTAAACGATAACTTAAAATAATATAAACGAAATTATATTAAGACTTTCAAAATTAATACAAATATCCATTTTATTTCATCATCATCATTACAGCTCATATACGTCCCCACCGAGGGGCTCGAGCCTACCCTGAATCAGGGCGATTAGGCCTTAGTCGACCACGCGGGCCCAGTGCGGGTTGGTCGACTTCACACACAACCTTCGAGTTTCCATTTTATTTATTAATATTAAAAAGCGTCGGTGGCTCAACCGGTAACGACTCGGTCCATCTAACCAGAGGTACCGGGTTCAAATCTGGACGGCCAATGTACCAATGAGTTTTTCAAAAACTTACGTACATATACTTACCGATTACTTTAACGATGAAGGAAAACATCGTGAGGAAACCTGCACACGCCTGCGAAGAAACTCGAAGGTTGTGTGTGAAGTCGACCAACCCGCACTGGGCCCGCGTGGTCGACTAAGGCCTAATCGCCTCGAGCCCCTCGGTGGGGACGTATATGAGCTGATATAATAATTGAACTATAGTGAAGTCCTTCAATCTTTGTGTCCAAACTGGTTCCATGAAGTACTTTTACTCTCTCTAACACACGTAAAACTTATGGATGCAATATCGAGTATGGATGATGGTGAGAGCAAAACAGCGGGCAGAAACAAGTCAACAACCATCGCAAGGTTTCGTACTCGGAATGCTTCTGATATTACAAACATTCATTCCAATTAATTTCTACAGGTGTTAGGTAAAATTGTGCATATTTTTTAAGGGCATTTAGGGGCCCTAGAACGGGACACAAATCAATAAAAACCGGCTTAGTGCGAGTCAGAACCACACACATAGGGTTCCGTACCAACATACTAGATGGCGCTTTCTTCATGTTTTAAAAACGCATTTTTTTGTACGGAGACCCCCTATTTTTGCACTTTTTCAAATTTTTAGTATTTGCTGTTATAGCGGCAACAGAAATACATAATCTTTGAAAATTTCGACTGTCTAGCTATCACGGTTCATGAAATACATTCTGGTGACAGACGGACGGACATCGAAGTCTTAAGCCGGGTCCGCAGCGCGTTGTTTTGAACAGAACATTGTTCGAAAACATTAAAAAGTTGCGTGGCCTAAATGTTTAGTGCAGCAAATACAGTTGAACGTGTTTACCGGAGTTTGCGGAAAACATCCCCCGCTTTCGTCTGCGGGTGGGGCGAATCGATCATTTTATGTTTGATTTTGTCGCAGGAAGACGTCGCTGTTAATTTTTAATGTGAAGTTTTGTTTAAAAACTGTGTTTACTGAACATTGCTAAAGTCGCAGCGGACGGGAAATGTTTTGAACGAACAATGTTCATGAACAATGTTCTGTTCAAAACATGGGCAGCGGTCACGCCTTTAGTAATAGAGTCCCGTTTTTACCCTTTGGGTACGGAACCCTAAAAAATTCTTCTTAATTTACGAGAAATAAAGATTTAGACAGACTCTCATTTTTCGAATTTCTTTTCCGAACCCACGATTTTAGACCAGAGTCAAGCACCCTGATTGCACAACAAAACTCTTGGTTTTTAAATTTATGAAAGCCCATTAAATACTTTGATCAAAGTTTCCGAAATTGATTGTAAAAAGAACACAGGGCTTTTTGATAATACTGTAACGCGGCAGACGTTATGCGTTCTTTTTTTCATATGACCCTTCTTCATTCCAATCTATTTCTTTTTCACGCATGCGCTGTCAATCTATGTGACAATATGATTTAGAATTCTTTCCGAACACAAAATTTAATAAATTATAAAATAAATTATATATTTACCGGCTGCTCCCTATAAAAGACCCATTTTGGGTAAGATATAATTATATGTATAATTAGTTTGTGTGTAGTGTAAATTTATTATATATAATGTTTTCTAATTCTCGTATATTTTTTTTAGGTCTTATTTTTACAAATAAATTAAATTCTGTAGCACGCATCTTCTTTTTAAACCCAAGCCCACTACCGTACCCGTACCTACCTACGAAGTCGTGCTACAATACTTAGTTTTTGATTTAAATTGCTTATTATATGGTGACGATATGTGCGCGTCCGCCGTGTTCGGGTCTAACGTGAGCTGAGTTGCGAAATGGCAATGGCAAGGTAAACTGCTGACAAAGCAAATTGATTGTTTGGTTGCACCATACAAATTTAGTTCTTGAAGTATAATTTGTTTCTGAAGGCCATCCCCCTACCTAACTAGCGCCAACATCAGTTAAAAAATAAATAATTACTCGCTGAGTACGTACTCGACCAAAATTTTAAAAGATGAAAATAGATATATGTGGCCACTTTTAGCACTTATTTTAACAGCGAACTATATTTCACAGAGTTAATAGTTTTTAGGGTTCCGTACCCAAAGGGTAAAAACGGGACCTTCTAACTAAGACTTCGCTGTCCGTCCGTACGTCTGTCTGTTTGTCCGTCTGTCAGCACGCTGTATTTCATAAACCGTGATAGCTAGACAGTTGAAATTTTCACAGATGATGTATTTATGTTGCCGCTAGATTAGAAAAAGTGAAAAAATAAGAGGTCTCCATACAAAAAATGTGTTTTTTTGAAACATGAAAATTTTATATCTAAACTATGATGGTACGGAACCCTTTGTGTGCGGTTCTGACTCGCACTGGGCTGGTTTTTTTAAATAAACTAACGTAACTACCTGTACTTCTTCATCAAGTAATGTACTCAGCGAGTGATTATTTTTTAATTGATGGCGGCTTTATTTAGCTAGGGCAAAGCGTTTAATTCCATACAAGCTGTCATAGCTTGTAGAAGTTTGAAAACACTTTATATGTAGTGCTCATAAAATGTTCTATTTTACCTAACACCCTTCATAGAAATTCACTGATCCCAATTGCGTTGGGGAATCTTGGCAAGCCCGCTTCCATCTTCGGCATCATCGTCACTTACCATCTGGTTAGTGAGATGGTGCTAAGGGCTTACCAATTGTGAATAAAAAAAAATCTATTTGATAAAATTGTTTTGTTGCAGCAAGCGGTCTTCCATCATTGCTCGACGTAATATCGTGCGACTCAGCGCTGGTCCGACTGAAAGTGTGCTTGGCGGATACTACTTCCGCCACCGAAGCTCACCAGTTCATGCCGGACTTGCTGGACTTGTTGGAGACAGTGCTGGAGTGCTGTCGGTGGGTTATGGAGTTTGTATTTTCACATTGCTCGTAGAACAGATGGCCGTTGGGTCAGTAAAGTTCTCGAGTGGCGACCACGCACCGGAAAGCGTAGTGTAGGCAGGCCTCCCACTCGGTGGACCGATGACTTGGTGAAGGTCGCGGGAAGCCGCTGGATGCGGGCAGCGCAGAACCGGTCATCGTGGAGATCCTTAGGGGAGGCCTATGTCCAGCAGTGGACATCCTTCGGCTGATATGATGAAGTTTTGTATTTAATTTATAGGAGTTAGATTCCCGAAAATAGATCGATACGGATTGATTAGCACACGGCGGTTCGTTTGACACACTAGCGCCGCCAATCGGAATAAATAAATTACTCATTCTTATGGACTTCAATCGAAATCATTGAGTATTTTGCGCACATACAAGGGTACAAGGTGTTTTTTCTACTCCCATTTGGTAATTTGCTTAATACATACCTCAAATCAGATCAAAAAAGTTTTTTTTCCGACTAGTCGTTTTACAATAATCATTTCAAAACGAAACAACTGTACTAATAATGAAACTTTTTCAATATTTTTTATGGCTGTGGCTTCAAAAATTCAATAATTATGATTATGACAAAATTGCAATGTATTTTATTTATTTCATGGTCGTAGAAAAAGTATTGCACGTAATTAGCCATTGTAACACTCGTGCTGTTAATTGTGTTACAATGGCTCTCATTACTTGGCAGTAGCATAAATAACTATTTTATTTAATTGTCATTTTATAACTTTACCTATCAGCAATAAGTTATGTTTGTCGATATTGTCAATGGTGCCCACTTAGCAGTTTTACAAAAATTACTTGTTCTTAATATTTACAGTCATAAAATAACAATTAAACAATATTTGATGCCGCCCTATATGCGCAAAATACTCAGTCCATAAGAATGAGTAAATTATTTATCCAGAAGATATTTTTATTGGCGGCGCTAGTGTGCTATCGAACCACCTTAACTGTTAGTCATTCTAGTTACTTACATCATTTGTCAAAATCAAGATATTGTTTTAAAATGTTTGTTAAGGCGAAATCGTCATAGTTTCTCAGCGTCATAGGTGTAGGTATTTAAAAATTTAAGATATGATAGTAACCTAAACGAGGTATTCCACAGACGGCACCCGCTCAAATGGCACCAGCGCTAATGGCATCTTAGGTATTCCACTTTGGGCACCCACCGTTTTTTTTGCAGGTGCCGTCAGAGGAATAATTTATACTTTATTCCACATACGGCACCTACGTGCTAGTGTTGAAACTCGTTTATTTTTGGGATGTTTTAAATGAAAGATTTTTGTCAAAATCAGTATAGTTTAATAACGTAAAAAACATAAGTTTTTTTTAGATTTTAATTATTTTATTTTATTGAGCGGGTGCCGTCTGTGGAATACCTCACCTAAACGGTTAAAGTTACTTTTAGTAGGAATGAAATTCAATTTAGTGAATCACCATCGCTATAGTTAACGTCCACTGCTGGACAAAGGCCTCCCCCACAGATGTACACGACGACCGGTCCTGCGTTGCCCGCAGCAATATTATAATATTTTATAATTCATTTTTTATGTAGTCAGCAGGACACGTTATCGCGTCGTGTTTGAGACTAGTTTCACGTGTTGTTTTTGCAGTTCGAATTTAGTGTCCGTTCTGAGCTGGCACTTGCCTATTTAATTTATTATTGAAATCCGTATTACTTTATTTATTTACTAGCTGTTTCCCGCGGCTTCACCCGCGTGGACA
This sequence comes from Coleophora flavipennella, assembly GCA_947284805.1. Taxonomy (NCBI): domain Eukaryota; kingdom Metazoa; phylum Arthropoda; class Insecta; order Lepidoptera; family Coleophoridae; genus Coleophora; species Coleophora flavipennella. Next base: position 1,786,668 of record OX369288.1, read on the forward strand.
ACGTTTCTATGACTTTTCGACGGTGCGCATTGCGCGAAGTAGCCTATGTATTAATCCAGGTCCTAATCTGTGTACCTACCAAATTTCAGCGAGATCCGTTTAGTAGTTTATGCGTGAAGAAGTAACAAACATACACACTCACAATCTTTCGCATTTATAATATTAGTGTGATTAGCTATTCGGAAGATTTACAGCTTAATATTTGACTAACAAAATTAAATAAATAAAAAAGATGCTAATTACACTATTCTAAATTCAGAAATTATAATCTAACAAAAGGGATAAAACTGTAGGTTAGAGACAAGGACATACTTACATCACTTGTCTACATAATAAAGCATTCTACCTTTTGTGAGGAAATTACGACTCCTGAATTCAGGGTAATGTAATACGCACGTAATTTTTATTTCTTCGCCATTCAGCGTGAGCGCGTGGGCAGAGCTCAAATGGCACCTGCGCTAATGGCATCTTAGGTATTCCACTTTGGGCACCCACCGTTTTTTTTGCAGGTGCCGTCAGAGGAATAATTTATACTATGTTTTGGATATTATTTTAGAAGCTTACAGAGAAACGACTTTTTCCCAACTGACACATATGTTTTATTTGTTGCTATGGTATTTTTGTGACACTCCCGGCCAGGGAGGACCGGAAGGTCCAAAGATCATACATAAAGGGTAAATAGAACATACAAAATTACATAAAATTAAACCGTGCGGGTGGCCTAGACAAACGTCCAAAACGAGTCACAGTCGGTTGTCCAATTACGTCAGTGTTTGAGGCTCCCACGCTAGTGTCTGTCTGAGTCGTAGTAAGTGGTACTAATCCCTCAACGTCCTTGGGTGCTTGATGAAGCTCGAGAGGATACAGCCTCTGAAATGGTCGTACTTTATGGCCGGAAGCTGTACGAACCTTCGCAACACGATCATGTCCATCACGACCAATGTATGTTTCTTCAACGATACCTAGTGGCCACAACAAACGTTTGCAGTCGGACTCAATGAGCACCACGTCACCGACCTTCAGTGATTGTGAGGTGTTCCACTTGGAACCCTTCTGTATGAGGTGACTAATGTATTCACTGCGGAAGCGTTGTCTAAAATTATCCCTCAATGTCTGGCAGTACTTGGCTCGTACATTCAGGGACGTATTATCGACCTCATCTATATCCCCGACATCATTGCCCCTGAGAGGCTAAATAAATTACGAGGGGGTTAAAGGCCTTAGCTCATCGGTATTGTTAGCGAAGTAAGTAAGAGGTCTATTGTTCATAGTTGCTTCACAATCGCATAGAACACTATAAAATTCGGTCAGTGTAAGCGATGCACGACCCATAACTCTAACTAACATCTGTTTGACAACACCAATAAGTCTCTCGTAGAACCCTCCCCACCAAGGAGCGCTGGGAGGCAAGGAATTCCATCTGATTTTCCTCATATTGGAAAATGCAACAACATTGTTCCAGTCCACAGAATTTAGCATGTTGCTAAAATTATAAATATTAATTTAAATTATAAATTATAATTATAATTATTAATTCGATCAGATTAGCGCTTTTCTCAAGACAGCTATTTAACGAGACACCATTAATGTCTTTCGCAGAGGCGTCAAAAACGGGTCTAATCTTAGTTGTAGCACTCGACTCCTTTATTACGGCGTCATGTGGCATGAAATGCCCAGTTTTTGAATCTTGACATGGGGCTTTTTCAATTATTCCTAGTGCCAGCCATTCTTTAAAAGCAGCATCGTATGCACCTGCCCTACCTAAGGATTCTAGTCGCTTCGTAGTCGACAGAAGTCGTTTCCTAGCTACCTCGTAGTTGGGCTCAGGTTTGAGAATATTTTCGCGCCATGCGAGACAAACCTCGTACCTGGTCTCTTCATTTACAGAGATAGTTTCATTGAAACGTTGTAATACTTCCTTGTCACGAGACTGCTTTGAAACTTGTTCACTGGGGTCCCGGATACCCAGAATTTCTAAATCCCACAAGTCCGATATTTCTGGTCTAAAAGAGCTGTGAAGGTTCGTCATCATCGACGTCGTATAGACACCAGTCGTGACGGGACCTTGAATCGTCCAGCCCATTTTAGTCTGAACTGCGGTTAATTGACTGTCGAGTTGTAAAAAATTACCAGTCATTAGCATACCTGAGAAGTCAGCACCAATAAGAAGAGTCACATCGTCAGGAGTTGCCGTCGATTCCGTCAAAATTATACCCTTCTGTCGTAGTTGCTCAATCAAAACATCAGACCTAACTTTAGGCAAAATACCGCAAATATTTTCTTGTCCTAAAACAGAAATTTGTAAAGAAAAGTCATTACACAGGCTTTTTAGACAGACATCGTAGACCGAATGATTTTCAGTACAAGTTTCGATGCCACCAAATAAGCAGTGCGTAAGTTTCTCCACACGAACGGGCTTTAAACCTAGTTGTCTAGCTAAATCTTTTTTGATGTACGAACGTTGAGCCCCAGAATCGATAAGTACTCTTACAAAAATCTCCTTGTTGTCCGAAATGAGTTTTATCGCTAAAGTTTGCAACAAGGTAGTCGATTTGAGTTGACATAGTAAATTATTCGATCTTCTTTCGGGTTCTGACGAATCCTTTCTCTCTGGCAGAGTTTGACACATAAGGGTGACGTGACGTTTCTTACAAAACAAACATTTTGGAAAATATCTGCATCTTTTTGTAATGTGCGACTGTTTTAAACAAATTAGGCATGCTTTCTTGGATTTTACGAATTCGATTCGTTCTTTTGGCGACATTCTCGACGCTTTGTAGCATTCAGTGCTTGTATGAGTTTCTTTGTCGCACCACAAACATAATATTGGATAAGTTCCAGCATTTGAACAAGAAGCATGAACATCTTTTTTAGTTTCCGAGACAAAACAGGCGGTTGGCTGCGAAACGGAAGGAATATTAGTTGAGTCAGATTGCGAAACCCTTGCCGAGCCATATTTATGAGTTCCTCTGATTCTACTTCTGATCTGAGGAAGGACATGAGTCTGCTAAGTTCATCATCTACCTCTTCACGGGGAAACTCGCGTTTAGACCGAATGCGATTCCATGATCTAAGTATGTCTTCGGGTAGCGCACTTTCTATCATCGGATATAGAATAGAGGCAAACTTATCTGTAGTAACATTCAGTGTTTCCAAAGCTTGAAGATGCGTTTGTAGGTTGTCGTAGAGGCGTGATAAATTGCACAAGTATCACCTTTCAACTGTGACCAAACCAAACTGAGTAGGCCTCGCACATATGTTTCTATCAACATGTCATTCCGGGCAAAGCGAGCCTTGAGAGCATCAATAGCTTTTGGATAGTTGGCTGCACTCGGTGGGTAGCTTATAACAAGTTGACGAGCAGGGCTATTCTCTGTAGTCGACTGTATAAGATATTGAAATTTATCTATGGCGTCAGTATCGGCGTCCTCGTGAATCTTGCTGAACTGGCCCCAAAACTGTATCCAGTTTTTGACATCTCCATCAAACTTGGCCAACTCGAGCTTGGGCATCTTCACGTTCTTAGTGTTCACATGTCGATTTGAGCGCACTGTGTTAACGTCGACCGAAGCATCCGATTTCAATGAAACTTGGCTGTTACATCTTGAAGTTGAAACGATAGGTGTCGGCTTGAGAGATTTGTACTTGGTGCTAATCACGTCCCATCGTAACTTGTACTCCAAAGCCTTGTCCTGATCCTCTTCGAAGGCAGCTTCATCGAAATCTTTCGATTCGCAAAACGCGTCCGTTAATTTCATTAATACATCGAACAAGGCTGTTGCGACTCCATTTAGGGTCGTAAAGATAGGTTCTATGACTTCCTCGGCGCTGTCAAATGCGGACAAAAATGTCTTTTCCAATTTTGTGAATTCGCGACGGAGTTGAGTACGTTTACGCTTCAAACAATCCATTGTAATTTTTTAATGTAGATTGCAGCTTCAGGAAGCTACCACGGTCGCCACGATGTTTTGGATATTATTTTAGAAGCTTATAGAGAAACGACTTTTTCCCAACTGACACATATGTTTTATTTGTTGCTATGGTATTTTTGTGACAACTTTATTCCACATACGGCACCTACGTGCTAGTGTTGAAACTTGTTTATTTTTGGGATGTTTTAAATGAAAGATTTTTGTCAAAATCAGTATAGTTTAATAACGTAAAAAACATAAGTTTTTTTTAGATTTTAATTATTTTATTTTATTGAGCGGGTGCCGTCTGTGGAATACCTCACCTAAACGGTTAAAGTTACTTTTAGTAGGAATGAAATTCAATTTAGTGAATCACCATCGCTATAGTTAACGTCCACTGCTGGACAAAGGCCTCCCCCACAGATGTACACGACGACCGGTCCTGCGTTGCCCGCAGCAATATTATAATATTTTATAATTCATTTTTTATGTAGTCAGCAGGACACGTTATCGCGTCGTGTTTGAGACTAGTTTCACGTGTTGTTTTTGCAGTTCGAATTTAGTGTCCGTTCTGAGCTGGCACTTGCCTATTTAATTTATTATTGAAATCCGTATTACTTTATTTATTTACTAGCTGTTTCCCGCGGCTTCACCCGCGTGGACAACGTTTCTATGACTTTTCGACGGTGCGCATTGCGCGAAGTAGCCTATGTATTAATCCAGGTCCTAATCTGTGTACCTACCAAATTTCAGCGAGATCCGTTTAGTAGTTTATGCGTGAAGAAGTAACAAACATACACACTCACAATCTTTCGCATTTATAATATTAGTGTGATTAGCTATTCGGAAGATTTACAGCTTAATATTTGACTAACAAAATTAAATAAATAAAAAAGATGCTAATTACACTATTCTAAATTCAGAAATTATAATCTAACAAAAGGGATAAAACTGTAGGTTAGAGACAAGGACATACTTACATCACTTGTCTACATAATAAAGCATTCTACCTTTTGTGAGGAAATTACGACTCCTGAATTCAGGGTAATGTAATACGCACGTAATTTTTATTTCTTCGCCATTCAGCGTGAGCGCGTGGGCAGAGCTCGAGAGCACCGCCCCACAATCAGACGCAAATCAAAGCAACGACCCGCACGAGAAGGCCGTTGTTATAGCGCGGCTGAAGGTTATGGGAGGAGCTGCGGCTGCGGGCGGAGCTCCGTTGGGCTCTTGGTTGCGCGCGCACCAGCCTCCGCACCACGCCGCCGTGCTGGACCGCCTAGCCGCGCCGCCGCCGCGCGCCACCATCAACCTGGTAAGTGCTTTATCACAGCAGCTAAATCGCAGTCAGCTACTTCGAGCTCGATTAGGGATCGCACCGCTGGAAAAACGTTCGCAAATAGCCTTAAAGTACTACTACAGACAAAACTTTTCAAGCGACTTCCAAAAAGGAGGAGCTTCTCAATTCGTCTGTATGTTTTTTTTTATGTGTGTGTTACCTCGTAACTTTTGACTGGGTGAACCCATTTTTATGATTCTTTTTTATTTGAAAGCTAGTGCTTTCTGTGTGGTCCCATATAAATTTTATCAAAATCGGTGCAGTACTTTATAAGAAAATTAACAAAAACCAAAAATAATAACGCATAAATGTACTGAGTTGTTGCGATGGAAGTCGGTTTTTTAACGTGTTTAGCGTTTTCAATTATTACAAATTCAACTGCACGTCGTAAGTTGGTCGACTATTACTCCTAAACTAAGAAAGCATACTTAGCCGTGATATTTTTTGTAAATGTCATTTCTGGCCCGTTGTATGAAGTGTCCAGGGTGTGACATGGCACGCCAGGTTAAATTGGCAGCGGTTCGTATATTTTTACATTTTATCGTTTTCCAGGCATTCTACGCCGATCAGATCATCCCTTCTGAGAGCGCGGTTTTGAACCTCGTCTCTTCCCACTGCGAGCTCATCACTAGCTCGAACAAATACTCCATAGGCCCTTCCCTGATGATGCTGGCGTATTCCGCGGCCAAACTGCTGGAGGTCGGAGCCAGCAAGTTGGCTGATAATCCCGATCTGATGAAAAAAACGCTGGATCTCATTGTGCCGGCTTTGGTATGTATGATCAAAGATCCCACTGACAATTTAAGAGTAATATGACGTTTCTCCTAATGAATTGAGTTTTAAAATTAGGTATTTATTAAAAATAGGTGAAATTATACTCTGATAGTATAAAAATAATAATAACAATGTCATTTGTGTAAAATCAAGAAATAAACAATCATTAGTTAATACGTCAAAATTAAATCCCCGAAATAAACCAGATTATGTCATTAGAACATGAAAACAATATGACACGAAAAGTTATACATAAAAATCGTTGAATGTCATTAATGCCTTTGACAAGAGTTACGCAACTCAGAGATTGTCGGTCTTCCTGTAATTAATATTTTGGAAGAAGTAACATGTAAAAATAAGTCTCAACAGATTTTGAATATTTCACTTTATATTGGTAAAGTGAAAGACGCGATAAAGATTTTTAACACAACTGTCCAAAAAGGAGGGTAATCTTTTTGGATTACACGCATAATGACATATCCTTACACGTGGATTTAAATAAAAAAACTTAATTGATTTATAATTGTTTTTTAAATGATTTTATCAACTTGCGTGCGTCGTTTTGCGTGTGTGTCGTTTTGCGTATTCAAAATGTGTCATTATGTGTGTAATTAATCTTTTTGGATTACATGCATAATGACATATCTACGCATAATGACGTTTACGCGAAATGACACATACGCATAACGACACATCATCATCATCATATCGGCCGAAGGACGTCCACTGCTGGACATAGGCCTCCCCCAAGGCATAACGACACACATGCACCCCCCTCCTTACACTTTGATTTAAATAAAAAAACTTAATTGATTTATAATTGTTTTTTAAATTATTTTATTAACTTATTTTTAAAATTTTATTTCTAAGTTTTTTTAAAATTATTTTTTTTTCTCATTCCACGTGTGTATGTGTGGGGGGTGTGTGCGCGTCGTTTTGCGTGTATGTCGTTTTGCGTATTAAAAATGTGTCATTATGCGTGTAATCCATCTTTTTCGGGTATATGTATGTTAGAAGTATGTATGATACATTTTACCTGACTGCCTAAAAAGAGGGGTAATGTTTTATGCAGTCGGATTTTGAATGAAATTGACTGGGTTTGACAATATTATTTATTTCCAGTGTTCTGAGAGAGTCGCCAATTTATTCTTCTTCTTAGCTATTATGGCGATTAAATTGAGAAGTTAAATAATATGTCTATAAGAACGCTATGGGGTAGTTGATCGCTAGTAATTGAGTTACTTTTCAACCGACTTCAAAAAGGAGGAGGTTCTCGATTCGACTGTTATGTTTTTTTTTGTATGTTTGTTACGCGATATCTCCGCCGATTGTGAACCTATTTTCAAAATTATTTTTTTATTCGAAAGAGTATACTCCCGAGGGGGTCCCATTGTCACCAAGTTAGGATCTGATGATTGGATCTCAGGGAAATCGAGAACAACCCTCAAATTTTATAGGCACATATTACGTGATGCATGTATTTCCTAAAACTATTCAAATTTTGGCGTCTATTAGTCATCATCTCATGTTGATGAGCTGATGAAGGAAGGTACAACTCCTTAACGGTTAGGAGTTGGAGGATAATTCTTCAAATATTTTGTGTAGATACATAGGTAAGTATAGACCGATAGTTGTATTCTTTCAGGTTATTCAGATGAGCTGATGATGGAAGATTTAATTCCTTAACTTTAATTCTTTTAAGATGATAATGGAAGCTACAGGAATCTGTATCTGTTAACGAAACACATGCTTTATGATTTGATGGTTCCTATTGGCGAGTGGGTGATTGGGTATAACGTTGTTAGATAGATAGCATTATCACTTAAAATAAATAAAATAAAAATAAAAGTTTAAAACACTTGAAAACCGACTTCAAAATGAAATTCACTCAAAAGTATGAAATAATATTATTATACTTAGATACACGACAATAACTAACTATAAAGAAATCAAAAGTAGGTACGAATTGAATTAGGGGCCTAACATTTTTTTTGAGGTCGGTGTCAGCAATGCCATCGAATCTAAAACATTTGATACGTAAGTAACTGTGTGCTGGTGCCGATCTCAAAAATAAATTTAAGCCCCTAATTTAGTTCGTACCTACCTTTGATTTCGTTATTGTTGGTTAATGTCGTATATCTAAGTATAATAATATTATTTCATACTTTTGAGTGAATTTCATTTTGAAGTCGGTTTTCAAGTTTTCTAAACTTTTATTTTTTTGTCAATTTGTTAATTTGTGATGTTGAATATTTAAAAATTTAAGACTTGATGGGTTTTTGAAGTTTCAGTCGGAGGTTAATTATGTTTTATACAAGTAGTGTAATTTTGTAATTTATTTTTTATATAGTCAATGTCCTTGTTACAATCATTTTCCTTGTTCCAGACTGACGGGCGACTGGAGTTCATGTCAGAGCCCCTGACGGCGACACTCAACACGTTAGTGCCGCAAGCCCAGAAAGCCGAGCAGCTGGTACACGAACACATCCTGAAGACAACCTACGCCGTGCTGGTGGAACACCTGCAGCCGTCCACTGAGAAGACTCTGAAGCATATGGTAAGAAACTATCTGCCGCAAACGTACTTCCGCATTAAAGGGTGTCCCAAAGCCTAATAAGTATTCCATATGATCAAACATTTTTGATCATATGGAAGAATTATTAAGGTCTTTTTTTGACATATTTTAAATAATGATAATTTTTATTCTTAGTAATGAAATTATTATATTGTATTCGTAACAAGTGCATTGATATTGTGATATATTTTTTTATAATGAATGGATGTGGAAAAGGTTTTTAATTGCAAATTATATTTGTATATTGATTTATAAAGTATACAGTGTCGGGTTTGTATAGAACAGTGTAGGTAAATGACCTCCATAGCTTCGTTGGTATTTACGCACTCATTTGTCTATTAAGACAAACCTGAGCGCTGTATCAACGAAATTCAGCAAAATTTATGTAAAAAAGGTCATGGAAAAAAAAATCCATAAAAGTTGATACAGCGCTTAATATATTCTGTATTGGCGTGAGTGGTCGTAGGTTTTTTAACATTAAAAAAAATTCTAACGGCGTTAAATCGTTTTATCTAGCTAGGCTGTTGATTCTGACCACCTGAGCGTTAATCAAACGAGCACCTACTTACTTACTTATCACCATCAGTAATGAAAAGAATTATTTATTACTAACAAAATAACCAGTAGGTACTAAAAATAATATCTCATTTAATTAAAAATTACACCTATAATAAAATGCCTAAAATTACATCTAAAATACCTTACATAAAACACCTAAAATAACCCGTCACTCGTCTTCCCCGGTGCAAAAGTGTCCATAACACTAGCTGTATTATTGTATTGTTTCTCAGACTGTATGGTATGTGGCACCTTCTTATTATATTCCATACATAATCCTATAGGTACTGTATACTCTTTATGTATTAACAAAAAACTAAACATTTGCAATTGAAAACATGTGTTTATCTATCTACAACTTCAGGCGTGATTTTAGGACACCCATTAGTAGAAAATTCAGGACTTCGCAACCCTTTTCAAGCGACTTCCAAAAAGGAGGAGGTTCTCAATTCGTCCGTATGTTTTTTTTATGTGTGTTACCTCAGAACTTTTGACTGGGTGAACTAATTTTTATGATTCTTTTTTCATTTGAAAGCTAGTGCTTCCCGTGTGGTCCCATATAAATTTTATCAAAATCGGTGTAGTATTTTATTAGAAACTTAACAAAAACCAAAAATATTAACGCAAAAATTGTACTAAGTAGTTGCGGTGGAAGTCGGTTTTTTAACGTGTTTAGCGTTTTCAATTATTATTCAGCGATTAGCTTGATGAACCAAACAAGACAAAATGTGGTGGCAATTCTTCCTATCGTATCATCTCCACTATCTCGGAAATATTAAGCTCCAGTTATACTGAGAATATTGCTCTTGTATTGTTAAGCTGTTAATTTTCTTTAATTTAGTACAGTTAAGACTATTGTAAAACTAATTATAATGAATGCTCTGACCAGATAAAACCGATTAGCACTGTTCTCAGTCGTATTTGCCCTGTCCGGGACCCACTGTATTCAATTTTTCCACTAATTCTCACTGGGTTTTTTTTGTAATTTTTGCAGTTTTTAGCATTAAATTTTGTTTTCGATAAAAAATTGTTACTCTTGTAGCGCAGAGTCGATAAGTGATTTCAGCTCCCTCTGTAGGTGAATCGGCGGAGTAGAGTTAAAGCTGAAGCGTTAGCTTCCGTAATGACGGCTGAGTAATTTGGAACCCCTATCTAAATTTTTCGTTTCGTTGTAATTTTATAACTCAAGAACTGCTGGACCGATTGCGCTAATTCTTTTGTTGTCGAGTTCGTTATTGTCAGGAGAAGTTTCTTATGTAGGGTAGGGTAAGGTAGTTTAGTGTAGGGTAGGGTAGGGTAGTGTAGTGTAGGGTAAGGTAGGGTAGTTTAGAGTAGTGTAGGGTAGGGTAGGGTAGTGTAGGGTAGGGTAGGGTAGTGTAGTGTAGGGGTAGGGTAGTGTAGTGTAGTGTAGGGTAGGGTAGGGCAGTGTAGTGTAGTGAAAGGCGGAACGTAGTTCGCCAGGACAGCTAGTAAGTTTATAAATGAAAAACTAAACAAAACTGCTCTATAAAAAAAATTTGTAAAATTCAGAATTAAAACTCTTTGTACACAGGTAAAATACTGGGAAAAGATTCTGGAACGTCCAGCTGGAAGATTGGCTTACGAATCGGTGTTCACTCAAAACACTGTATGTTCCCTTGGGAAGATATTGCTATCCGCAACAAACGCCAGAAGCACTTACTCTGAAAGAGTTATCAAGTAAGTATACTTTTTTTATTGCGTCAATTCAAAAATTTTGGAAGTGAAAACTTGTTTAGGCGCGTTGACCAGGAACACTCGGAGGGTCAAATTTTTAAAACTGTTTTTGAGATGGAAATAAAACCATTGAACACGCGACACTGTTACCGTTACCTGATTTGTGAGATAGTTACTTAAAACACTGAAACTATTTCTACATTGTATTGGGTATTTTTTTATCCAGAATTTATTTTCTCATATTTTTTTTCTAGGTTATTCATCAAGATATTTTCCGGCTGTGACAGCTCTGAGCTGAGCAGTGCTATATGCATTTCGGTTTGCACATATATCGGCGTTGCAGACCAGCAGAAATTGGCGAGTTTGCTGGCCCATCTGTGTTTGGGATCGCCGAGTGAGTTTCACATTTATATACATAGATAAGAACTGATCGTGAACTGTCCTTTAGATATATGTATTAAAATAAAAGACAATTTTAACGATAGAAAATAAGGGTTTTTCTTTTTAAAGACATTTCAAGACAAGTGTACTCATAAATATAGTATTTCACAAATGTACTTTTATTAACTGCAGTTAAAATTGTCTTTTAATATATTCATTTGAATTCTTTTATTAACTACTACCGCCGCGCCTCTATAGTGCGGTTAGCACAAGCCGGGTCGCTCCGCGTCGCGCAAATGCGGTTCTACTTTAACAGAGACAAACTTAAATGTGATAATTTGACATCGATGTCAGTTGGCCTTAGCACAAAAAAACAAAAAAAAACCTATTATTAACAATGCAATCTCTTTGTACAGTTGTCATTGTTTGTACAAAGATATCACAGAGTTATCAGAATCTCAAACAACATTTTATTCAACTTGGATGTATACTGTATTGTTCGAAATTTAAAACAGGCCATTTCATTCAACTTAGATGGTATTCAATTTCCATTATATTACCGCGCTTGCGTAAAAAAAAGATATCATATTACATTTCTGGTTTATCGCGAAGCGTAAATCAAACTGTTGTCTCTCTACTACAGCAGCATCACCAAACGGTGGGACCGCCAGCGGTTCGCCCACTGAGACCGAACTACCCACACCGACATCGTCAGCACCCGAACCAGCGCCTAACCCTTCTTTGGCCCTGCGCAACGCACTGCGCAGCGTGTTCCGCGCAGACAGCGACGCGCCCAGAAACGACCCACCCGCGCATCGCGAGCAACGCAATGACAGGAGCGAAGACCTGCCTGTGTTTGACACCCCGTGAGTTTCTTATCATTGTCCTAAAGCCTAGAATCACCAAATGGCACAGATGGCTAAGCTACTTGCTTACTGTAACCAAAGTACATTTATTTATTAGGTAAGTACTAACATACATACAGTACTGTACAGGGCTGTTTGATAAGTCCTTTTAGAAAGTAAAAAAAAATATACAATTTTCATTTTTTCAACATAGTCTCTTTTAAGGGCCATATTCCAGCGTGTTTCCAATTTTTCATCCCCTCCAAAAAATACGATTTGTTGAGGTCTGCAAAAAAGCCGTTTACACCTGCGATGCAGTCCTCATTTGTCAGAAATTGTTGTCCTCTAAGCTAGCTTTTCAAATTTGGGAATAGGTAGTAATCACACGGAGCTAAGGTCCGGTGAATACGGAGCATGCGGAACCAGCTCGAAGCCCAACTCTTGTATTTTGGCCATTGCTATGATTGGCGTGTGCACTGGGGCATTGTCTTGGTGAAAGAGGACTTTCTTGGGGGACAATTTTGGTAGTTTTTTTCAACAATTCGGCATTAAACGGTCCAATAACTCGGCGTAATGAGGGCCAGTAATAGTCTTCCCCTTTTCCAAGTAGTCAATAATGATGATTCCTTCGCCATCCCAGAAAACTGTCACCATCACTTTCTCAACCGACAAAACAGTCTTAGCCTTCTTTGGGACACGTTCACCAGTAGCCATCCATTGTTTGGATTGCTGTTTTGACTCGGATGTATAACGGTGGACCCATGTTTCGTTACGCTTCATCATATCCAAACACAGCTTTCAAATTAGCTTTCGTTCGCGTTTTTGTTCGATCGTCAACAAAAGTGGCACCCATCGTGCAGACAGCTTTGTCATAGCCAAATCTTCGTGAAGTTATTTTATGTACTCGCTCAGTGGAAATGCCTACGATCTCAGCTATTTCACGCACCTTCACTCGGCGGTCGTCGAGTACAATATTATGAACTTCTTCAACAGTTGGTGCGTTAGTGCCATGAACAGAATCAAGTTCGGTTTTATATTGTGGCAGCTCTGGAACCCTTCATAAAAAAATGTTTTATAACGGCATGAAATTCCGATTTTTCCATAGTTGTGGAAAATTTAGAAGTGATCACATTCAAGCAATGGAAAGTGTCAATTTCTTGTTGTTTTTTTTACTAAATTTTTGACAGTCTTCATTTGAAAGATTGTGCCTGCCAGTGTTAATGCCATTTACCAAAAAAGGTTTTACAAATAGTTTTTAAAAGGACTAATCAATCAGCCCTCGTATGGACACTCCATGTCGCTCTCTAGTTTCCGACCTCACCCGCTCGTCACCCAGATTGATACATATTGGTTATAGTTTGGTTCTCGAACATAAACAATTTCGCCGTGATTTTGTGTTCTCCGGCATTTGTTTTTAGAAATGTCACTCCACGACCGTTGTATGCAGTGTCCGGGGTGTGCTGTAACCAAACTACCCACATTATCATATCCGATCCCGCACCCACCCCATCGCTAGTACAGGAACAACACACACATCTGTAGTACAAAAGTACTGACAAAAGGATGCTTGGGTCAAAACATAAACTTGATTTAAAAAACATAAAATTCATTTTACGACGGTCGAAAGCTTTTGCCCGCGGCTTCGCTCGCGTGGGCATCGTTTTTATGACTGCCTTTGAGGGTGAGTGGTGCTGTAAGCGGGAGCCTGGAAGTGAGTTTTCCTTAGATCCCACGGCGACTGTCTCATGTTATGCTTATTATTGTCTATGTCTTTTCGTAACAAATATCTCTGTGCCAAAAATCACAACAATACGTTGCTCCGTTGCGATGTTAAAGAAATCAACCAAAAAAGAGTACTTTTTTAAGTTCCCTCAGGAACTGCATCGGATTATGCTATTTTGTGACACAGGATACCTGCATGCCAAATTTTATCAACATTGACTGAGATGTTATAATATAACGCTATCAACATAATGATAGGCAAAGATGACCTATCATTTCTAGCGATCGATTTGCACCAACTGTTTTCCCTTACTGTGTTGGATTCAGATGATAAATAAATGACAACATACTCTGAATGGGAATGACGAATGCTAGTCATCTGATTTACTTTTTATCATCTGTCAAAAACGTCATTTTGTTTGAAAAAACTAAAAAAAAACACGTTTTTAAAGCACATCAAACTAAAAAGTGCGAAAATAATTCTTAATATAAGATGTAAACAGTAATGAACGAAAAATACTAGTATTATTGTGAAAAAAGCGTGGGTTGCTCGATATACAAAAAATATGGCACAAATATGATCTAGACTGATTAATTACAAAACGCGTGAATTGTTTAGTGTTACAGGATCAGAGGAGAAAACCATGAATTCTAGATTTAAGTATCTTTTTATCAAAAACACTATTTCTCGTTTTTTACAAGCTTTTATTTAGTTGACCTGTCCCGGTGTCTGTAATGAAATCTTACATTAAATTTGACCCCACTCCCGGTTTCTGCTTGAGGAGAAATTTTCCATGCATACGTTTAAGCTTGTACCTAAAAGTTTTTAGAACCATCTTATCTAAGTCTTGCCGCCAAATATCAATGTTGATATCATTGGTGTGGTCCGGAATGAAGATAAGATAGCCAGTTCCCCATTGCGTTGGGGAATCTTGGTAAGCCCGCTTCCATCTTCGGCAACATCGTCACTTACCACCAGGTGAGATGTTGTCAAGGGTTTACCAATTGTGAATAATAAAAAAAATTTTAGATTATCAATCAACTCACAAAAAAACATTTTAATAAATATTATATATTTTTCGTACAGATCGCCTGCACCCAGAGCGCAATCTGAAACAATAAGTAAGTATCTGATTTTATATTATTCTAGCCTATTTTATTTATCTTTCTTTCTTACGTAAAGGTCTCTATGCGTACAAAATAATAGGTTACACTTTTTCTTTGCCTCCTTTTTTTAGTTTCCAATTCATTTCCTTGTTGTCTTTGTCCTTAATTTTTGTTTATATTCACTTATTTGCTATCAACAAACGTCTCGAATTTTGGACTCTAAAAATAGATAGACGTGGCTCATAGTACACTTGGACGCATATCACTGGTAACACTAAGACCTTTATAGTGTAGTTCAGTGTATTTTAATTTATGTACTGTATGTTTACCAGAAACTCGTGAGACTATTCTATCAATCAATTAGCCAAATTAATGTACACACTTTATCAAAATGTTTTTTTTTACAATTTAAGGTTATACCAGATAAAACTCGATCGACTTTTGTTTTAGGACTTTGCTTAAATTGCAAAAAAATGTACTTCACATACAAATTTAAAAAAACTGACAAAACTGATAAGTTAAGAGACTCTTTATCAAAGTCTTAGAATACAAAATAGTATTAACGGGTCCTACGCCAATTATTTTTTTAAATTAAAATTTGAGTGAGTTTGACTATATTTCATCTGATGGTAAGTGACGATGTAGTCGAGGATGGTACACGCAAACTCAAATAACTGCACCTGTATATCTATTAACAATCGAGTAAATTTCCAATAGCGAGCTGCAGCTGGTCGGACGGCAGCAAGAAAGGCGCGGCCGCCGCGGAGTCGACGCCCGCGCCCGCGCCGCTCTCCGACACGAACGACAACGCGGCGCTCTTGGCCGCTCTGTGCAAGCATGCGCAGATGCATTGGTGAGTTTGTGTCAAGTCCAAAAGCGGTCGTACAATCAGCATCAAAAATATGTATATACATCAACAAGGTTTCAGAAATATGTGGTCTCACTTCGATTTCAGAAACATCTATCAATATCTGACACCATAAAGTTGGATACATCAGCTGTTTCAGAATGGCGTAAACATAAAATACTTCATAAATATGTCTTCATAAATGTGTTCAGCAGGGGACCTCATAAACGAGCTACGACTTAAAATCTTGTGTACCCCTTGTTTCAGTAGACATTATATATTTTATGTTTACGCCATTCTGAAACAGCTGATGTATCCAATTTTATTGTGTCAGATATTGATAGATGTTTCTGAAATCGAAGTGAGACCAAATATTTCTGAAACCTTGTTGATGTATACATATTTTTGATGCTGACTGTACCTCACACTTTCGTGTTCGCGTCGATCACCGTTAACCGCCTCCGTAGAGTAATAGTCCATTCGCTTCACACAGGAGGTCGCGGGTTCTATTCCCACCAGAACCTTATTTTGTAAGACTCGGTTTGGTTGAAGGTAGGGCATTTTCTAAGCCCGTCTGGCTAGCTACCACCATCTTATCTAAGTCTTGCCGCCAAACACCAATATTAACAGCACTGATGTGTTCCAGAATGAATATAATAAAGTCAGTTCCCTGTTGCGTTGGGGAATAGGGAATCGGCGTCATAGTCACTTGCCATCGCGTGAGAAGATGCCACGGGCTTATCAATTTTGTATTTGACTACCACAACGGTTATAACCGCACTGGGTTTTTAGAATTTATCTGTTTCGTGCTCGCAAGGCTCATTAAGCCGTTGGTGTCGGTTTGCTATAATTACATGTCGGTCTTTAAGCCGTGTCAGAGGCCTTGGCGTTACCGCACACTGCGCGATCCGGTTATCGGTAAGAACGCCCCCGTGTATGGAGTGGATCTAATCTTCCCGAGTTATGGTAGAAGAGCGTCGGTGGCGTAATGGCAAGGGCCGCTACCTCCTGTCCGGGGAAGTTCGTGGTTCGATCCTGCCACGTATGTGTTTTAGAATTTCGATTTCATATGTACGTTTATCCGACGCTCTTACGGTAAAGGAAAACATCGTGAGGAAACCTGCATACGCCTGTACAAACCTGTTGTGTGTGAATTCGACCAACCCGCACTGGGCCCGTGTGGTCGACTAAGGCCCGATCGCCCTAATTCAGGGTAGGCTCGAGCCCCTCGGTGAGGACGTATATGAGCTGATGTGATGATGGTAGAAGAGATTCGTGCAGTGTGGATGAAAGCTTCTGCCGTTTGTTGGCCGTATGCGAGCAATAAAAGCGCGGTGCTTTTGTTTTACATCATAGTTGCAGCCGCAGAAAAAAAACAATCGTAAAATCCAGCTCGACTGGGCAGCGTTGGTGAAGCTTCGCAATATCTTCACGTTCCAAAAACCGCAGTCTGAAGACTAAGGTCTTTGACCAGTGTATGTTGCCAGTGATGACTTACTAGGGGCTTCATACGAAGACTCAGGGTAACCCAAAAGGCGGAAGCGAGCTATGCTCGGGAGTTCCCATTCGTGACCAAGTGGCAGTGGATGGGGCACAGCTTGTAGACAGATGGGGACATTAACGTTTTCGAGTGGCGACCGCAAGCCGGAAGATGTAGTGTAGGCAGGCCTCCTACACGGTGGTCCCACGACCTGATATAGGACGCGATAAGTCGCTGGATGCGGGCAGCGCAAGACCGGTCCTTGTGAAAATCCTTGGAAGAAGCTTTTGTCAAGCAGTGGACGTCTTTCGGCTGATGTGATCGTATATTTACAAAATAATTTAACTATTTTGGGTAATCTGATAAAGCTGTACCGGCTGCTACCTTCCTACAGTGCCTGGCCACCTTGAGCATTCCCTCTCGTATATCTACCAGATACGCTAAACTACCAGGTTTATAATATAGCGTCCACACTCACCGACAGCTAGGTCACCGCCACCTTGAGCAATCCCTCTCGTATATCTTCGTTTATGATATAGCGTCCCCACTTAATTACCCTTGGGCATAACAGTGAGGGCCGCTATTCCTGTCAACACCGTAAGGTGAAGACAAGGACCAGTTACGGTAGGTCTTGCCGCCAAGACGCTTGTCCCGGTACTCTGCAAGGCGAGTGTCTCGTGGAAGAGAACCACTACCACGCTACCTTGAGCATTCCCCTCTCGTATATCTACCAGATACGCTAAACTACCAGGTTTATGATATAGCGTCCCCACTCACCTGCTTACCTTGAGCAGTCGAGTTTTTATAATAGCTGTTAATAACTAAGCTATCGCCCGTGCAAATATTTTGAGTCGCTATTTACGATGATGCGACATCGTGCCAATCGCAGTGAGCATTTCATAACTACTGATACAGCATGTTACAGACACAATGTTGCGCACATTTGACCACGACCTGAGGTCACAAATTAAAAGATATGGTTAGTCATACAAAGGAGCGGTCGCTGGCTTCCGCAGGGGTCAAGCAGATGAGGGAGGATCGTGGTTAATCAAATGTCAACTTTATCCTTCTGACACATTTATTATGTATCTGTTGGCACATATTACAAACTAGCTGTTTCCCGCAGCTTCACTCGCGTGGACAACGTTTCTATGACTTTTCGAGGGTGGAAAGAAGTAGCCTATGTGTTAATCCAGGTCCTAATCTGTCTACCTACTAAATTTCAGCTAGATCCGTTCAGTAGTTTTTGCGTGAAAGAGTAACAAACATACATCCATACATTCTTACAAACTTTCGCGTTTATAATATTAAGTAGGATAGCGGGTCTAAAATTATTGCATAAATATAAAGTTCAATTTACAAAATTTTTGTTTTAGAATTGTGAGCGAATATACTGTATAGAACTATATTGCACATTAGGCCCGCCGATCCATTCGAAGGCCGCCAGTGTTTCTCAAATCGATGTTATAACTAAGCTTTTGCCAGCAGCGAGGAAGTCAGCGAGCACATGCTGGCCACACTGATCGGCGTGTTTGAAGACACAGTAGTATCGCCGCTTCTGCTGCGCGAGATGTGTCGCCTGGCCGACGCGAGCAATGGCGCCGATCACAAGCAGCTGCTGACTGCTGCCGTCAACTGGCTGTCGTCTTGGTAACTGTGTATTACAATACAATATTCTTTGTAGCATCACAACATAAAAAAAAGAAGAAATTAACAATATAGAAGAAAGCCTATACAAAAGTTTGCGCTGGCTGTTGCAACTTTGATCTATTTCCTGTCTTGCTTATGTGTATGAAGTTTCATTAGAATCGGCTTATCCATTTTCAAGAAATTGTTACCTTTAATTTTTATTGAAAACGAGTTTTAGTAAGGCCCCATGCTTGGGCCACAAATGTAAGTATCTATAACATATAAAATATTCGTGGTAGAATTTTTGTATATAGGTTGCACACTAATCTCCATAATAGCTAAACCAATTTGGATATGTTTTACATTTAGCGTATGTTTCATTTAAAACAGTTTATAAATAAAATAAGACATGTCAAGTTTCTAACGGAGAGGAATATAGTGCATACTAGAAAGATCGTATTTAATGTATGGTAAAAACCTAATTAAAATAAAATTCTATCATCTACTATTTCATCAGCGTGGACAACTTGAGCAGTCAAGAAGTTTTGGAGAGGTTGGAAGAAGGACAGGTGGACGGAAACTTAGCGCCACAAATAGAATCCGCTTGCGTGCTGCTTTCCTACTTGGCAGACGCGCTGCACGCCATCAACCCGGCACAACCTCACAGTAAGCCTTTTATCATGATCCTTCGTTTTCTACTTCGCATATTTTTTTTTATTCACAATTGGTAAGCCCTTGGCATCATCTCACCTGATGGTATTACACTTAAAGTGACGATGATGCTGAAGATGGAAGCGGGCTTACCAAGATTCTCCAACGTAATGGAGAACTGGCTATCTTATCTTCAAGTCGGATCACATCAATGTTGTTAACACTGATATTTGGCGGCAAGACTTAGATAAGATGGTGGTAGCTAGCCAGGCGGCCTTAGAAAATGCCCTACCACTAACCAAACCGAGTCTTACAAGTTGACCCCACCGGGAATCGAACCCGCGACCTCCTAGTGTGAAGTGAATGGACTAACCATTACGCCACGGAGGCGGTTAAAAACTTGTTTTTTGCCTTATTTTCGGGGAAATCAGTAACAGTATATCACTGCTTATTTTATTAAGTATCGAATGAACATCACATGCTGTTAACCTTTTCACCGCCAACGTCGGCCGTAGCCGACTGCGAGTAAACGTCACGTGTACGCCAATGTCGGGACGTCACGTTAAGAACCGTGTTTGTTGTGTCTTTGTAGCGTGTAGCCACACCCCGGACACTGCATACAACGGTCGTGAAATGACATTTCTAACAAGAAATGACGGAGCAAACAAAAAACTACAACCAATCTGTATCAGTCTAGGTGACGAGGGGGTGAGGTCGGAATCTAGAGAGCGGCAGGGAGTGTCCATACTGTATGTTAGTACTATTATATATACTTTGGTGTAGCTACCATGAACGCACAAGTTACACGCAGTTAACGGCAACACATACCAAGAAAAGCGACGAATGAACATTTTTTTTGCAATGTGTGTCATGTATGGTGGCATGGATCATACGGTGCACACTTTGAGGTGCGTAGCGGGCAAAACTCAAAAGGTGTTCTCGAAAATGATATAATCAGTTTTTATTTGGTTTAGGTTGGCGATCGGTGAGCCCTTCTTGGGAGTCTCCTTCAGATCTCGGCTTCGACTTCGATTACACGGACGACCAACAGGACGAAGAGGACACAAGCGCCGACGACTCCGTGCGTATTGTTATCCATTCGATTAGTTTTTCAGTGTCAAACCAAACAAAAGTAGCGATAGCCACATCAGCTCATATATACGTCTCCACCGAGGAGCTCGAGCCTACCCTGAATTAGGACGATCGGGCCTTAGTCGACCACGCGGGCCCAGTGCGGGTTGGTCGACTTCACGCACACCCTTCGAGATTCTTCGCAGATGTGTGCAGGTTTCCTCACGATGTTTTCCTTTACCGTAAGAGCGTCGGATAAACCTACATATGAGTCGAAATTCGCAAAAAACACTGGTACGTGGCAGGACTCGAACCACGACCTCCCGGATATGAGGTAGCGTCCCTTGCCGACGCGATAGTGCGCCTGGATAAAGTGAGGAGTTGTCCTGATAGATGCCGAATCGCAAGAGGCAAACTAGTGTATTCCTTAAGACAAGTCGTGATCTCATAATAATGATCTCGTCGCTAAGTCGCGCTTTCGTCGCGTTAATAAGGACCTAATACAACTGCTACGCCTAACACTGCAATGGATAAAAGTGCGCTTATTTTTTAAGAAAGGCCCTTAACACCCGGCTTTAAATTTGGTAAACATGTAGCAGCCGTTATGTAGAATCCGCCGTTTTGCAAAACAGCGCGCTGCTTTACAAATCGGTGGCGTTTTATAAAACGGCTGATTTTGCGCCGCTTTGTAAACTGGAACTGAGTAAAAAACTCCGAATAAAACTGATTATTTTTTTCTAATGCGAAGAAAAACTGCTTCCTGGGGGGGGGGGGGGAGGAGGCTTTGCGATGCGGCTGAACATGATGTCGCCGCATTACAAACGCCGTCGTTTTACAATCCGGCGTTATTCAGCGCGCTGTTTTGCAAAACGGCGGATTCTACAATACGGCTTCCACAACACATCACCTGTATTTCTTTTTTTTGGCAGGACGAAGACGCAATGCTCCAATACAAACTCTGCACCTTCACTGTAACCCAACGCGAGTTCATGAACCAGCATTGGTACCACTGCCACACGTGCAAGATGGTGGACGGTGTGGGCGTGTGCACGGTGTGCGCGCGCGTGTGCCACCGCGGCCACGACGTCTCCTACGCCAAGTTTGGCAACTTCTTCTGCGATTGCGGCGCCAAGCCCGACTCGAGGTGAGTTTGATCGTGTGTTTGTGGCCAGATCTGCTTTAATTGATGCGAATGTGTGTTTCGATTTTCTTTTCAAGCGACTTCCAAAAAGGAGGAGGTTCTCGATTTTTTTTATGTGTGTTACCTCAGAACTTTTGACTGGGTAAACCGATTTTGATGATTATTTTTTTATTTGAAAGCTAGTGCTTCCCGTGTGGTCCCATATAAATTTTATCAAAATCCGTGTAGTACTTTATTAGAAAATTAAAAAAAACCATAAATCATGTTGCAAAATTGTACAAAGTTGTTGCGATGGAAGTCGGTTTTTTAACGTGTTTAGCGTTTTCAATTATAGGTTTGTATTTACAGTGGTTCTGTAAACTTTGTTGCAGTTGTCAAGCTCTAGTCAAACGCTCAGTCACTCTGGGGGGTGCGCGTGGCGGCGCCACAGGTGCGAACGAAGAAGCGGCCCCGGCGCCGTCCATCCGGCGTCGCCCTTCCAGCCCCGCGCCCCCTGCGATCCTGGCGTCTCCGCGCCGCCCCGTGCTCGCTGCTAACATACAAGGTAAGCACGTTGAAGCACGTGGAGGAACTGCCAAAGGTTATCAAGATGATCTCTTAAGAATGAGATAACTAGATGTTTATAAATGATTTCTTTGCACGTCTGTAGGCAGGCAGCCTTTGTAATGTTCCTAGATGATATCAAATGGTACACCAACAATATTAACGAATGTTCCTAGCGATTAAGCTATCGGTAATTATTCTGCTTATAATCTATTTCTATACTCATAAAATTGTTTATCCTGACGATTATCAACGCATACCTCATACCACTTTTTTTTAATTCACAATTGGTAAGCCCTTGGTATCATCTCACCTGATGGTAAGTGACGATGATGAGGATCGGGCTGAAATTTGGCATAGGGATAGCAATTATGACGTAGTCATCAGCTAATAAAGGATTTTAGGAAAATCCCACGGGAACGGCAAAACACGGGATCTGCGCGGGCAACGCCTCTGGGCATCCGCCAGTCGATAAATAAGCATACTGTACTATTGGTAATTACAACTGTCATCTCCATTCTAACTTTGAATCGAGCTACTACATCAATTTTCTGTTCTATTCCCAGGATGCCGCGCATTTCTTCTCGCATACCCCGGCTGGGCCTCTTGCCTGGAACGCGTGCGCAAACTGCTCGACGCGCTGTGCGGCGGCGTGCGAGCAGCGTGTTCCCGCGCCTCGGCCGTGGGCGCGCACTCCCGCGCGCAGAGGGCCTTGGCACAGCTACATTTGGGAGACAAGAAATTCTCGCATACTGATACGCTCATGCTGCCTACACTTGGTAAGTTGACCAAAATGTAAAAATCCTTCGTACTGTATATAGAGGCGTGCATCATATCCGTTAGCTATTTATACTTGCAGGCCTCTTTAGACATTATCATCCTATCAACTGTCTATCTATCGAACGACACGCTAGGAGACTCATTGGCGACGAGGAACTTGTACCAAAGTAGCTTCAAATCCTCGAGCGTCGTCGCCTGTCTATCGGTGTTCTACAAGTTTCATTTCGGACTGTGCCCAGGAACTTCACCACCTCATACCCCCTTCTGCATTACATCATCAGGCGACCAGGCTTAAGGAGGGCTTATACACTTTTGTCGTCGATATTCCATCCAGACGCACGAAACTTTTTGCTTCGTCATTTATCATGCGGAAGGCCATGGGAGTGGATTCCCTGCCGGCGGGCGTTCGTGTTCTCCGATTCGTTTATTTAGGAATCTTCAAGGCGAGAAAATATAGAACTATTTAAGATCGCGTGTAACATCTTCGGATACATCGGCACTTACCATCAGGTGAGGTGCAGGAGGTCGGTGGCGTAATGGTGACAGCCGCTACCTCCTGTCCGAAAGGCCGTGGTTCGAATCCTGCCACTTACCTATGTGTTTTCGAATTCATACGTACGTTTATGCGACGCTCTTACGGTGAAGGAAAACATCGTGAGGAAACCTGCACACGCCTGCGAAGAAACTCGAAGGTTGTGTGTGAAGTCGATCAACCGTAGCGTGGTCGACTAAGGTCCGATCGCCCTAATTCAGGTTAGGCTCGAGCCCCTCGGTGGGGACGTATACGAGCTGATAAGGTGCAGCCAAATACACTCAAATTTTTAATTATAAAAATAGTATAGACTTAGTAAATATTTATAATATTATAGGTCTAGCGACTCTAGCGCTTACGTTCCCGCTGTAGTAGAGTAGTGCGGGAGGAGTATGGTGACGTCACGTTATTGACTCGAGACTTCAGTCGGACGTCGGCATCCCAGTGCTGTTACGTCAAATAACACCGCTCCCCAGCTGGAACCTATTCGAGTTGAGCGTATCCTTACTAATGGTATAAATGTGAAAATGTGCTTGTTTGTTACCTTTTCACGCTTCAACACGTCGACCAATCTTGAATGCAGGTAGCCTGTGTCACGAGAAAGGACATAGGCTACTTTTTATCCCGTGAAAATAGCATAGTCCAATGCAGTTTCTGAGGGAACTGAAAAAATACTCTTTTTTTTCGTTAATTTTCTTAACATCGCAACGGAACAGGAGATTATTATGATTTTTTGCACAGAAATGGTTGAGGGGCTGGGAAATTACGAATTAGCATATCCTGTCATAGTTCCCGAGGGATCTGGGGAAAACTCATTTCACGGTGGCGTCGCAACGGAGCAACGGATTGAATCGATTTTTTGTATAGAATTGGTTGAGGGGGTAGGAAGTGACATAAACTGCTAATCAGAATAGCCCGATATAGTTACTGAGGGGATATGGAGAAAAGTCATTTGCGGCTCGCACACTACTCACCCTCAAAGATAGTCATAAAACTGGCCAAGTTCGAGTCAGAACCGCACACAAAGGGTTCCGTACCATCATAGTAGATGGCGCTAGTACAAAGGGTTCCGTACCATCATACTATATGGCGCTAGTTTCTTTAAAAAACATGTTTTTGTAAGGAGACCCCCCCTTATTTTATCACTTTTTTCTAATTTTGAGTATTTTTTGTTATAGCGGCAACAGAAATACAATATCTGTGAAAATTTCAACTGTCTCGCTATCACGTTTCATTAAATACAGCCTGGTGACAGACGGACAGACAAACAGACGGACGGACAGCGAAGTCTTAGTAATAGGGTCCCGTTTTTACCCTTTGGGTACGGAACCCTAAAGACTATGTCCACGCGGGTGAAGCCGCAGGCCAAAGCTAGTACGTTAAATTTCTAATAAAAGTGGTAAACACAAATGTTAATGCTGCAGGGTCCCAGGAAGGCGCATTCGAGAACGTGCGCATGTCGTACACGGGCGAGAACGGACAGACTATCCGCCAGCTGATGTCGGCGCACAAGCTGAGGCGGGTCGCCATGTGCTGCCTGGCCTCCCCGCACGGGAGGAGGCAACATCTCGCCGTGTCCCACGAGAAAGGTAATCGAGATGCAAAAATAGAAATAGCTATGTCGATATTATAAAGCCTATCGTCACAACTTGGGTGCTATGACGAAAGGTATTCAGATTTGTTTCTACTACGGCTGGTAAACATAGTGAGACCAGGCCTATCCTTACGATAGATGTTTTACCCGTCTCCGTGGCGTAATAGTTAGTCCATTAGCTTCACATCAGGAGGTCGCGGATTCGTTTCCCGGCGGAGTCTAACTTTGTAAGACTCGGTTTGGTTCGTGTTTTCTAAGCTACTAACAGCCGTTCCGGCTTGAAGATAAGATAGCCAGGCCTCATTGCGTTGGGGAATCTCGGTAAGCCCGCTTTCATCTTCGGCTTCATCGTCACTTACCATCCAGATGAGATGATGCCAAGGGCTTACCAATTGTAAATAAAAACAAAATCTGCCTATTTACTGAACTTTTTAAGGCTTGAAAGAAAGCAGCAAACATAACTTCGTCCCTATATAGTGCGTTCGGTCATTTAACTACATCTTTGATAAAAGCTGCGAGCCGGCAGCGGCGACATTCAAACACTCCTACAAAGAGGCCGTGCTGAGTTCAATCGCGCTGCCTGCCCCGGAAAGGCGACCTCTTAACAGAATGTTTGTCACGAGCCTTCAAAGCTGCAGTTAATTCGCAAATGAACTTTATAATTAGTGATTAAACGTACTTACCAAAGTGAAGTTCTATCATAATTATACGCATGCGCGTATGTGCTAACACTCCTTGCACTTTGTTGAGGGTAAATGTAAATTTACTTTTTTTTTCTCTTTTGAGGGTGATTGGGGAGTTTCAGGGTGGGAGGGTGGTACCAATCTCTTCGGACGAAGCATTCGTATAATTATCTGTTAGGTATTCACACATGTAGACTTTGAGAGCGTTTTGGAAACGCCACTACATGTGTGAATACCTAATAGATATTTCTTCCAGGTACCAATCTCGAGGACGAAGCATGAAGTATAATAATTGACACTTTCACAGGAAAAATCACCGTTCTGCAACTGTCGGCGCTTCTCAAACAAGCTGACTCGACGAAGCACAAGTTGACACTGACGCGTCTGTCCTCGGCGCCTATTCCTTTCACTGTGTTGAGTCTCAGTGGGAACTCGTGGAATGAGGACTTGTTGGCCGTTTGTGGATTGAAGGAGTGTCACGTGCTGACCTTCAATAGTGGTGGTAAGTTTATATAGTTGTTACTTTTACTTAAACACGCTATGTAATATTCGCTTTAGATTCTTAAAAAGAAGACAGGAAATACGTGATTACAAGATCTTCAAAAAAATTAAAAATAACTGGTTGTCTGTAAAGTTGGTTTACGGACGATAATTTTACGTGATAACCTGTCACAAGCCGAACGCTTAGGCGGATCGTGCCTCTCTATCGATTGTTCCGCGGTCTCGCTTGCACGCTCAGCTCAGGCGGGACGTGACAAATGAGGACGTGACACTTTTTCGTGAGTTCAGCCGGCGTTCATCGACTTATAAGATTTTATCACGTCAAAAAAACTACTTACTATGTAATTTCATTACTGGAGAGTCTTTTTTATTGCAACAATCTTATAAAATACACTGAGAGGCACAGAACACAAATCTCATACAATCAAGTGACAACACCATAGTCCGATAAATAAAAGCTGCTTGGTCTGAGCTTCGCTAGCTGCTTTTTTAAAATTTTAAACGGACCGGAGTCAGCGCAATTACGGCGGCATTGTGATGAAAAAAAAGTGAATTGGTGTAAAAGCAAAAGTGTGCGTCACGGCATTCCCTAATTTTTGGTCACGGTTTTAAACATCGAGTGTATTTTACTTAAAATTATATTAATTTATTTTTTTAATTTCCTTGCTTTGTTTGAGTAAAGCACTATACGCGCCTCGGCCGGAACGGAAATTGCTGCATTCGTATTATTAAATCACTATACAGGCCTCGGCCGGGACGGCAATTGCTGCATTCGTATTACTAAAGCACTATACAGGCCTCGGCCGGAACGGCAATTGCTGCAATCGTATTACTAAAGCACTATACAGGCCTCGGCCGGAACGGCAATTGCTGCATTCGTATTATTAAAGCACTATACAGGCCTCGGCCGGAACGGCAATTGCTGCATTCGTATTACTAAAGCACTATACAGGCCTCGGCCGGACCGGCAATTGCTGCATTCGTGTTATTTAAGCACTATACACCTCGGTTGCGGTTCTTCGCCCTTTAAAATCTACTCATCCAGTAATCACTTACTTACCCGGCCTCTGCAGTAATGTACAAATACGAATCAGGGTCAGCTCTTACGAAGTGTCCAGACAAATAACATACTAATCTGCTATTTTGAATGAACCTGACAAACAAAATTCGATTTTCTTGTGAAATACAATTTCAAATGTCAACAAAAGGTGGTCAGTATCCCGATTTCCTATCAGACCCTTAATCTACTTGGTTAATATAATAACTATTATAGTGCGGCCGTCCAGAGAATGCTGATTTGACACTTCAAGACAGCGATAGAATGTAACATTCGATGCATCTCCGAAATTGTAAACGAATCAATATTTAGTTTCTAAGCTTAAACAATTTTTTTTAACTAAATAATAGTAACGGAACACTTAAATAGTTTTATGTTTATGTATAAAGACAGCGGAATGTGTATTTTGTAATTGCATGAAATGGTAGAACGTTTCCGTTCTATGGTCATTTCTTCTTAATAATAGTGATGTCACCACATGTAACCATTGATAACGTATTTGTATCTGTTGTGAATATATTATGAATTATTCATTACCACACAAACAATTATTTCTTATTGCGTCAATCAACCAACCATAAAAGTTTCAGGCATAAAATTGATATGTTTAAGTAATAACAATAGTAGATTGTACAACAAGAGAATAACACAAGCCATTTTATCTCAGACGTTCATTTAGCTAACCGAGTCGGTACGGCGAGGGTGGATAGTCACGTCGAGGGTAAAATGGGTTTCATGCTCGAGTTTTAGACTCTGATTTTCGCTTCTATTGCAAGGAAGTAATAAATACTCAACCGCAATACAACAAATTTGGTTAATTTTGGCGAATAATTAGTTTCCCGCCACACAATTTTTCTTATTTTCCACCCCCTTCACCCATTACAATCGACGCTCCACAAAGTACACTTTAGCCTCGGGTTTGGTAATGGTTATTTTATTTCGTTATATGTTACATCTACATGATAGGTACAAAGTATTTACTATGGATGTGGACACATCACTAGTTACGTCAAACTAGCATATGTCAAATCAGCATTCTCTGGACGGCCGCAGTATATCAATGATCATAAATTAAATCTGATAAGAAATAGAGCTACATCGAATTGCTGAACAAACAAGTTCTCGTGGATTCCTTATTTTTGTGTCGTGCCCATGAAGTTCGTTCCCACATTAACATAACCTAAACATAACATTAACAAAACCTATGTTCGTACATAAAGATACTCGTAAAATAAATTATGATACGCTGTGGATGGGAACATCATATTTATTTACCATATATATAAAACAATCAATCATACCTGCATGGTTTGTCTAGCTAGTAGGTGCTCACAGCCGTCTATTTATCCACTAAAGGCTTCATCCAAAAACTCCGTAAATTTTTACCTTCCCCCGTTTCTGTTTAGGTGCTGTAGCCGATCACTTAGTACTTACCACTGGGCTGGAAGGGAACAACTACATTATAAAATCAATATGGCTGCCCGGCTCTCAGACGCAACTCGCGCTCGTCACGTCCGACTTCGTTAAGATATTTGACTTGAGCAAGGACCTCAGCAACCCGCTGCATCACTTCTTAGTGCCTAGCGGAAAGGTAAGAATACATGAAAATATTATAGGCGAGTTTTTTGTTTGTTTGTACGGTGAAAATCTTGCAATCGCTTTTAGAGTGACTTCCAGAGGTCCTAATTTTGTATGAAGACGTATTCCCGGCTACAACCGGTGTCGATTCGATGTAACACAACTTAACTTATTTGACAGGATTTAACTAAATAATACGCATTCTGTGTTTTTCTTTTTGTATCGAAATAACAAGAACGGAATGCTTAGTTTAGTCCTGTCCCAATAAGTTTAATTGTGTTACATCGAATTGACACCAATAGAACCCTTTGGGTCATTTTAAATTTTATCTAGTAATAAACTTTGGAGGTGCAATTAAGGTCTCATAATCGTGCAAATACTGTGCCCGCCTTTTTGAATTTGGAAACATGAATTACAGGGTTCTAATAAAACCCGACCCGATAATGCACGACCCATGCGTGTACATCACGGTAATGGCCAGCTAAAAACTCGTGTCTTGGACTTGAATTATTGATACACTGAAATAAAGACTTATACCGAAAAAAAAATAGTGTGATTAATGTATAGTATGCTTCTAAACTGAAGTGGCAGTGGGCAGAGCACATAGCTCATAGAACAGATGGCTGTTGGGGCAGTAAAGTTCCCGAGTGGCGACTGCGCACCGCAAAACGTAGCGTAGACAGGCCTACCACGCGGTGGACCGACGACCTGGTGAAGGTCGCGGGAAACCGCTGGATGCGGGCAGCTCAAGACCGGTCGTCGTGGAAATCCTTGGGGGAGGCCTTTGTCCAGCAGTGGACGTTTTTCGGCTGATACAACGATGATGCTTTTAAGGGGTTGTCGTATTATTATATTTTCAAGCTAACATCATACTGTTGTGTTACTTAGCTTCAAATGTTGATCGAAGCTCTTTGTGGGACCCACTTATCTAATAAATATTTTCTAACATGTGTTCACAAGTATTTGCGGAAATATTTGCCAAAGTATATTTCAGTCTGCCAAAGAGCTACTTTCCAAAAGAAATATTTGTCAAAGTATTTTTCCGTCTGCCAAAGAGCTACTTTCCTAAAGAAATATTTGCCAAAGTATTTTTCATTATGCCAAAGAGCTACTTTCCAAAAGAAATATTTGCCAAAGTGTTTTTCCGTCTGCCAAAGAGCTACTTTGCTAGAGAAATATTTGCCAATAGAAGTTTCTATTAATATTTGAACATCTTATTTGTCATAAATATCTCAGCAGATTTTTCAATATATAGCGTTGTAGGAAAAAGTGCCTTACGTGATTGTGTGTAAATATATTGAAAAATCTGCTGCTCAGATATTTGACAAATAAGATGTTCAGATATTAATAGCAACTTCTATTGTACATTATATAATTTATTCAAATTAAACACTGCTCAGAAATATTTAAATACCTCGCCCGCTACAACTAAAAACTTAAAATATGACACATAGGTATTTTGGGGCATTGCAATTTAGATAACATGATAAAATTTAAAGTTTAATTAAGTGTGATTAAAAATATATTTAAAAAAACTCCAATAAATCTTCTGTGAAGTTCTAGCGGAGGGTTCTAAAACAACATTACAGTTCAATGTTTCACTGATGTTGCTTCAGGTGCGAGATGTAACCTTCGTGTACCAAGATGGCGTCATGCAAATGCTTTGCATGAGCTCAGCTGGACACATTTACTGGCAGCCGCTCAGTGAGGAATCCCGCGCTTCTCTCGGCACCTTCTACGTCACCAACACTCTTGAAGTGCTGCATCCCGAGATTCAGGTGAGAGCAAAGTATATATTTTTAAAACTTAAAATTCAATAATGTTTATTACAAAAAAAAAATATTATTTTGATTTTCTGTACTTTATTATTATTATTATTTATTTTTTATCGCGTTAGCTAAGTAGTAGAAATAGAAACTGTTTTTGTGTAACAATAAGTTTGGGATCTACTAGGTCTTTAAGTAATCAGTATTTCTTATTCTATTTTTGTATGTGACTGTTTGAATCCTGAATATAAATAAATATTAGTACTAACATACAGTATGGACACACCCTGCCGCTCTCTAGATTGCGACCTCATCCTCTCGTCACCCTGATTGATACATATTGGTAACAGTTTGGTTGTCGAACGTATAGGATTTCGCCGCCATTTTGTTTGTTCCGTCATTCCTTTTTTGAAATGTCATTTTTTGGCCCGTTGTATGAAGTGTCCAGGGTGTGGTAAGAGTTCAAGAATATTCTGTCAGACATCAGGTGCATGTAATTCGTTAAACATTGATTTCGTTACAACAACACGATACAGCTTTTACGGGTCTCTGATTATATACTACATAGAGAGTTTGGTCGTACTTCACACAGTATAGAGGGCAAGTCCGGATAATCCAAAACAATATAATAACCTTGTAATGATAATGATGATGATGATGATGATCTATCCGACCGATTTCGGTCATGGCGACCACTTCGACTCCTAGTCGGTTTGCCGCGCGTGCGCTCGAAGGTAGTTTATAACCTTGTAATATTGAGAGGATCATCACACCAGCTCATAAATACGTCCCCAACAAGGGGCTCGAGCCTACCCTGAATTAGGGCAATCGGGCTTTAGTCGACCACGTGGGCCCAGTGCGGGTTGGTCAACTTCACACACAACCTTCGAGTTTCTTAGCAGATGTGTGCAGGTTTCCTCACGATGTTTTCCTTCACCGTAAGAGCGTCGGATAAACGTACATATTAGATCGAAATTCGAAAACACATTGGTACGTGGCAGGAGTCGAATCACGACCTCCAGGATATGAGGTAGCGGTCCTTCCCGTTGCGCCACCGACGCTTAAGAGGATAGTTGAGTAAAAATCAATTAGAGTTATGTTCTATCAGTGAAATTTTGATTTAAAAATGTTTGAAATAGCAAGGTGGCACATAGCAGGGTCACAGTTTTTTCAGCGTCATTTTGATTACGTAATTACAAACTTATATTCGCGTTGCTGGGTTTTGGAAAGGGGGAGTATCTGAGTTTTCTGTCGCCTTGAAAAGAAGAAGAATTACAAATTAAGTGACGTGATACAAAATAAAGCTAGGAAGATGTTTGAAATTTCAGTAGAAGGACATTTTAGTGAAAAGTAGTTTTTATCTTTTGATTTAGCTTTTGTTTGCTCTTGCAAATTTTCGGGCTTCTTTTCTCGGTTAATCGCATATTTCTGTTGTACAGGACGTGGCCGGGCTGGTGGGCGGTGGAGGCGTGTCCATCTACTACTCGCACACGCTCAAGATGCTGTTCTTCTCCTACGCACACGGCAAGAGCTTCTTAGCTCCCCTCAACACAGTTGAAGATAGTGTCAAAGGTAATTTATAAATTAAAGTAATTATTGATTTTCCTAAGTTTATGAAGGATTCATCATATCAGCTCATAAACGACCCCACCGAGGGGCTCGAGCCTACCCTGAATTAGGGTGATCGGGCCTTAGTCGACCACGCGGGCCCAGTGCAGGTTGGCCGACTTCACACACAACCTGCGAGTTTCTTCGCAGGCGTGTGCAGGTTTCCTCACGATGTTTTTCCTTTACCGTTAAAGCAATCGGTAAGTATGTACGTAAGTTTTTTGAAAAACTCATTGGTACATTGGCCGTCCAGATTTGAACCCAGTACCTCTGCTTAGAAGGACCGAGTCGTTACCAGTTGAGCCACCGACGCTTTTTTTAAATTAAGTACCTAATATTGTAATTATTTTTCTATTTATTTTTTGCCGAATAAGCTTTATTTCTTTCTTCCTTTCTTTCTTTCTTTTTAATTAACTTAATTACTATTTCATGATCTTCATCATATCAGCTCATATACAGGGTGTAACATAAAGGTGTGGTGATACTTTAAGGTGGGCTTTTACCCATCAAACTGAACAACTTTCTCCATGGAACCCATAGTCAAAGCGCAAAAAAAAATTTGGCTCTCCCATACTAACTCGATCAGCTGATCAACCAACTTAGTATGGGAAGTTCAAATTTTTTTTTGCGATTTGACTATGGGTTCCATGGAGAAAGTTGTTCAGTTTGATGGGTACAAGCCCACCTTAAAGTATCACCACACCTTTATGTTACACCCTGTATACGTCTCCGCCGAGGGTCTCGAGCCTACCCTGAACTAGGCAGATCGGGCCTTAGTCGACCACGCGGGCCCAGTGCGGGTTGGTCGTTTTCTCACACAACCTTCGAGTTTCTTCGCAGGTGTCTTTCTTTACCGTAAGAGCGTCGGATAAACGTACATATAAAATCGAAATTCGAAAACGCATTGGTAAGTGGCAGGATTCGAACCACGACCTCCCTGACAGAAGGTTCGAGGTAGCGGCCCTTGCCATTACGCCATCGACGCTCTACTTCATGATCTTAATTACTATTTATTCTCAACTACCCTCAATTGAAGATATTGTCAAAGGGAATTTATAAATTCCTGATTGATTTTCCTGCGCTTATGGATGACGCAATTACTATTTTCTGACCACTTTTGCACCTATATCAAATAACAAATTTTGTAAGTAGCTATGTTATAAATTATCAGCGTCCGTGGCGTAATTGTTAATTCTATTAGCTTCACATCAGGAGTTCTCGGGGTGTGATAAACTCTTGGTAAGCCCTTGGCATCATCTCACCTGATTGTAAGTGACGATGATGCCGAAGATTGAAGCGGGCTTACCCAGACACCCTACGGAATGAAGAAACTGGCTACATTGTAAAGACAATGTAAACACAACAATAAACAATGCTAACAATGCTATTAAGATGGTCTTTACCACCAACCAAACCGAGTCTTACAAAGTTTACAAAATTAGACCTCGCCGGGAATCAAACCCGCGACCTCCTGGTGTGAAGCGAATGGACCAACTATTACGCCACGGAGGTTCATCGATTTTAATAAACGACGCGTTGTTTACTGAGGTGGCTACATGAAGCCAATGATAGCGAACGCCAGTGGAGTTTCATTTTTGCGTTATTCATTTTTACATAGATAGATAGATAGATAAAACGTTTATTCAAAGCTACATTACAATTGATACACAAAAACAAAACAAAATATAACAATAACTTCTATTAATTAAGCTTAAATGTAAAAAGAGGGCAGATACATAAAATTGTGCCATAGCTGTGGCTCCGACTCAGCATATGCTGCAGGTAATAGGGATGACGAATGCTAGTCATGTGATTTACTTTTTATCATCTGTCAAAAACGGCATTTTGTTCTAAAAATGTTAGAAATACCTAGGCGTGACGTCATAGTTTTGCAGCGTCATTTAGGTACTCACTTTGTGATTTTGGTGACTTAAAAATCGTAGACTTGATGAAAAACAAAACGAGTAAGGTTTTCCAAAGTTTAAGTAGGAGGGCAGTTTAATGATCAAGAGTTCATAATTTATTTCTGATGCTGTCGTCATCCCTATAATATACCTACAGCGCTGATATTCTGCTTTTATTAATATAATAAGTTTTTGTTTGATACAGGTACAGCAATGATCACTCTGTCGGCCAACGCGACTCAGAAGGAAGGAGGCGGTCGCGGCGGCGGCAAGCAGGGCGGCGTGCAGTCCCTGTGCCAGTGGGCGGAGGTGGCCGGCCATCCCGGTCTAGTTACTGCTGTCATGCAAGCGTCCAACAACCCGGTGGTGTTGATGCTGACGCCCACCAACATATTCGTGCAGGAGATCAAGGTTAGTGGACACCCTGGACACTTCATACAACGGGCCAGAAATGACATTTCATAAAAAGAATGACGGAACAAACAAAATGGCTGCGATATCCTATACGTTCGACAACCAAACTGTTACCAATCTGTATCAATCTGGGTGACGAGGGGGTGAGATCGCAATCTAGAGAGCGGCAGAGAGTGTCCATATTGTATGTTAATATATATACTTTGGTATAAGTATATCTTCAGATTTCATCTACGATGGCAGCTGAAGCAGAAATGCTTCACTATACTGCACACCCTTTTCATTGACAATTGGTTTAGCCCTTGGCATCATCTTACCAGATTGGCCTTACCAAGATTCCCCCAACGCAATGGGAACTGGCTATCTTGTCATCAACCTGGAACACATTACTGTTGTTGGCATTGATGTGTGGCTGCCTTAGATAAGATGGTGGTAGCTACCCAGGCGGCTTTATAAAATGCCCTTCCACGAACCAAACCGAGTCTTACAAAGTTAGACTCCGTCGGGAATTGTACCCTCGACCTCCTGATGTGAAGCTAATTGACTTGACCACTACGCCACGGCGGAGGTGGTTATAATCTTTCTTTTATCCCAGCGGTTTTCAAATTTCATGACTCAGTATTTTAGAAGAGACTTGTTACATACTTGTTGTCAAGTGCTTAGCTCGGTAGGTCGCTGCGGTAGGGAGCGGTGCGGAAAGTGGCATTTGACGTAGCAGGACTGGGATGCGGGCGCCCTATTAGCCCGACTGAATTCTCGCATTATGCCAGGTTACCCTACTGATCGTTAAAACGACCAAAATTGCATGAATTGTTTTTTTTTATTAAATACTTTTTCCAAGGCAAGAAAAATATAACAAATCACGTGCAATTCTAAATTAATTGTACAGCCACGCTGTGCATACTTTCTCGCGAAGCTTTCACTATCTGTCGTAGTCGGCCATATTCAAATCTATAAATATATAAAACTCAAAGGTGACTGACTGACATATTGATCTATCAACGCACAGCCCAAACCACTGGACGGATCGGACTGAAATTTGGCATGCAGGTAGATGTTATGACGTAAGCATCCGCTAAGAAAGGACTTCGGGAATTTCCCACGGGAACACCAAAAAATGGGAACTGCGCGGGCTAAGCCGCGAGCACCCACTAGTATTTTATAAACATACACTTACTTGTACCTATCTAGTAGCATAGCATACAGTAAGGTGTATGTATATAAAAAAATAACAAATAATTTGAGGGTGAAGCTCCACTAACGAAGGCACCTAACGAATTAGCCGTTATTATCGAATCGATAAGCGGCCCAATTCCTAGCACACTGTACAGGATATGATCTTGTACAGGAATGCAATGTCAATGTGTCAGTGAGTGTCCTAGAGGTGGTCCCAAATAAAATGCAATGCAACAGTCAGCCGGTGTCGGGCAACCGAACAACAGTGCGCGTGTGAACTACTGTGAAAAATGGCGCAAATCGATACCAAAGTGCTTCATAGTGCGATTCTAAGTATTGTACAACCATTAGAACAAAAAATATGTGATATTTATGATAAAATTAGTGAAATAGTTGACGAAATACGTGAATTAAAAACAATGACGATAGCCCAAAACGGCGAGAGATCCCCGACGCTGGACGGCAGCCGTCCTACCAACGTAACTACGACTGCGCCGCCGCGCACCCGTCTCGCTCCCACCCGTGAGCCGGCATCTGCAGCTCCACGCGTTATACGCGCTAGCGCTGCAAGAGCGAAGGAGACCATTAAATCATTGCAGACCAAACGCCCAAACCGGCTGCCATCAAAACATGACCCCTCACCGAAATCACTGCTACCGCCTCGTAACGAACTAATTTCAAATTTTACTTTGAATTCTTCAAAACTGATGAGCGTCAAACCCCAAAACGACAATGGGAACAAGGATATTTCTCAGGCTTCTACCTCAACACCGATAACAGGTTTGTCAAAACCATCAATACCGGGAAACTCAAACAAATTTGACGAAAAACTGCGGGAAACCACCAATATCAACGACGGCGAATGGACAACGGTTGACAGGCGTCGGCCTAGGAAAAACCCAACAAAAATAATGGGATCTGCAACCAATACCAAATTAGCTGGAATCGAACATTACAAATTCTTTCATGGGTGCTATTTTACAAAACAAACAACAAAAGACGACATCCTAATGCACCTAAAAGGGATACGAAATGATTTTGAATATAAAGTGGAACAAATTCAATCCAAACGTGATACCTATAACTCCTACAAAATAGGTATTCCTACTACCATAGTCTCTGAGTTCCTGACAGCTGCAGCATGGCCAGTAAACACGAGAATAACGGAGTGGTGGCCCT
The DNA here is from genome assembly GCA_947284805.1 of Coleophora flavipennella. Classification (NCBI taxonomy): domain Eukaryota; kingdom Metazoa; phylum Arthropoda; class Insecta; order Lepidoptera; family Coleophoridae; genus Coleophora; species Coleophora flavipennella. The sequence goes on from OX369288.1 coordinate 1,823,709, forward strand.
TTCTCCTTAACAGAGGAAGCAAAACACCTCATAAAGCCGGCAGCCCCATCACCGGCACCACCTCGTGAATCACACGCGGACATTACCCTGACCGTTCTTCATCAGAACATCAACCGACTAAAAAACAAAACCCACAAACTGGAATGCGAACTTCAGATACATGACAACGTGGATGTTCTGTGCGTGACGGAGTTGTTCCTGCAGTCAGACCAGCTTGCCAGCGTCCACATTATGAACTACAAACTCGTGGCCCAGTACTGCAGGTCCAACCGCGGCGGAGGCGGGGCGTGCATCTACGTGAAGGAGTCACCACTGGCGATCGAGCGCAAGGAGGTAGCCCAGCTGTCTCAAGAAAGCAACTTCGAGGCCTGTGCTATTGAGTGTGTGGGTTTGGACACTATCATAATCTGCATCTATAGACCGCCTAACAATCAACTAAATAATACTGGTAATGTAGATATTTTCTTTTCTAAATTAGATCAACTAATGCAATTACAGTGTACAAAAAATTATAAGGTTATTATTACCGGAGACATTAATATTGATCTACTAGTAAAATGTAATAACAGCAAACGCTTAGCTGAACTGTTAAAACAGTCTGGCTTGACGATATTGGTTAAGTTCCCTACCAGGATTACTGAAAAAACAAAGACTTGTTTGGACCACGCCTATACAAACATAGCTTCGTCGGATGTGATGACGGTGGCTCCGTGCGAAATGTTTGTATCTGACCACCTGGGTATTGTTGTAACAATTAAATTTACTAACAAAAAGACACTATTCAATAATGTTATTTTAAAAAGGATATTTACCCAATGTAATATTAATAATTTTACCCTAAGCTTGACATTGTATGACTGGGAAAATTTAATTAACAAATCAGAAAATCCTGATAGATTATTTCAATTATTACTTAACGTAATTAAAAATTTTTATGACATTAACTTCCCTGTAAAAAAATATCCTGTACGTCACTCGCTGAGCACTTGGGTCACTAACTCTATTCGTTACAATAGAAGTAAAATTCGTAATATAAAAATGACACTTGCTAATAATTCCTCTATTCATAGTGACGCATTGACCAACAAACTACTACAACTTGAAATTCAGCACAATCAGGACCTACGAATCGCACGAAAAGGTCACATAAACTCACAATTGTCAAAATGTAATCCATCGGACATGTGTCGGGGCATGTGGCGAGTTATTGCGTCGGAGACCGGGCGGGCGAGCGGCGGCGGCGGCGCCTTGGACGTGCTGGTGAGCAGCGCGCCGGGCGCGGACGCCGCGGAGCGCACGCGTGCCGCCGCTGCTACGCTCAACCGCTTCTACATAGAGGCCAACGATAGTTCGGGAGCCTGCTCCGACCCTACTAAAGCGACCACCTACCTGAATAAGTTTCTAGAAAGTACACCTACCCAGATGTACGCGCATGAACCGTTTTCATTGGGCGAGTTTTTGAAAATCGTAGGAGGTATAAAACGTAAGCACTCTAAAGACATCAATGACATGTCAACGTATGTACTGGACTACCTACCACCAGTTGTACTATCCTTGATATGCATGCTATGTGACCGATGCATCCAGTCCGGTGTCTATCCTGATAGTTTAAAAAATGTAAAAGTGCAACCTATTTACAAAGGAAAAGGGGCAATGAACTTGTACAAGAATTTCCGCCCAATATCCCTCATACCTGTAATATCGAAAATCTTTGAAAATATGCTCAGCAAGAGGCTCATGTCATTCTTCACTACTAACAACCTGTTGAATAAACAACAATACGCGTACCAAATGGGCCGGTCCACAGTAGACGCGACTCGCGACGTGCTGGAGCGGGTGATTGGTCACCTCGAGGGCGGGCGGCAGGTCGCAGCGATCTTCTGCGACCTTTCGCGCGCCTTCGAACTGGTTAGTCACCCGCTGCTCCTACAAAAACTGTACGCGTACGGTATACAGGGAAACTTCCTTCATACAGTTGCCGCCTTCCTAAGACATCGCAAACAGAGCACACAGGTACACGAACATAGGTCGAATCTCGAAGTGATGGGTGACAGCGCTGTCCCCCAGGGCTCAGTGATGGGAAACAACCTATTTTTAATATTGGTAAATGACATCACAGCTGCTACCGATGAAAGTGAATTTGTAATGTTTGCTGATGATACTTGTATCATAGTAGCAGCTGACAACTTTGATAGACTTAAAGGTAAGTTATCCCTGGTAATGAATAACATATCTGACTGGTTTACAGCAAACGGTATGATGTTAAATCTTGACAAAACTAATATAATGCATTTTCAGCTTAGAAAAACTAACACTGACGCCTTAAACATTTCATGTAAGGGCTTCAATGTACCGCAAGTCGAAAAAACTAAATACTTGGGCTTTACGATTGATTCTGGCCTGTCGTGGTCCGACCATATTGATGTCATCTGTGGCCGACTATCCTCCGCCTGCTTCGCCTTGTCTAGGCTAACTCCAACCTCGACCACTGAAAACGTCATGAAAGCTTATTACGGGTACTTTAGCTCAATACTTACCTACGGCCTTGACCTGTGGGGTGATGCTGCGGATAGGCTACGGGTATTCAGACTACAAAAACGTGCTATACGCATAATTGCAGGTGTTCCAAATGACCATCCGGCTCGGGAATTATTTAGAACCTACAAAGTACTCACGATGCCGAGTCTGTACATCCAAGAACTAGCTAAATACGCTAGGAAACATATACACATGTTCGAAACCGTCGGCCAATCGCATCAATTTAATACTAGGCACCAAAATCGACTTCGATTACCGATGCACCGACTAGTTAAGTCGAAGATTTGTATAAAAGCAATGGCACCGAAGGTTTACAACAAACTACCGCAAGGAGTGAGAGACAGCCCTACTCGTAGCTACGCGACCTTTATGACTAAATAAAGGAAATCTTAGTTAATGCGGCATTATATGACACAAATGAATTCCTTAATAAAAAGTGGTCCAAGTGACTCAGCACTACGAAGGTAGAATAGATAAATTATTTTTTAATTAATCATAATTTTATATTTTATTTTTAACTAATATTATGTTTTAAATTGTGACGTGTAAATTTATTTAAATTTATAAATAAATGATTGATTGATTGATTGAATGGTCTTGTCAGAAGGATCTCTAATTGAGCACTGAATTTAAAAACTAATAAAATTATGCTAAGTTGTCTTGTGTCAACGCACTCTTAACTGGGTCGCGGGCAAAGTACACAGTACAAGCGCGACTGCTTCCAAATCTTAACAAAATAATATAAAAATAAATTACATGTACGTATGTAATTCGTACACACACAGATAGTTTATTGCCCCGCGTGCGGCGACCGTTTCATACCGGTATAGACCTGTTATCTGTATATCAACACCAGTTCAGTGCCAATAAATCTTATCTAACTTACAGCCAGAGTTCCAGAATCACAACGACTGACCCTATATTACCAATAAATGTAAAGCTGGTGTACATCACAACAGGTGGTGCCAGCCAAAGCAAAGATCACTGACATGGTGGCTGTCCGACACTGGTGCGGCGGCGGCGATGAACAGAAGAGTACCCTCATTTTGCTGTGTGAAGACGGCAGCCTGCGCATGTACGCGGCAAACGCAGAGTCCACTGGATACTGGTTATCGCCAGCTATACAGCCCACACATCCGCGCCGGCGCGCGAGGCTGACCTCGCATCATGCCAAGGGCAAGGCTCAACAGGTAACCATTGCAAACATTATAAACTTTGGAGTACCCTCATTTTATTTAGTTATAATTTAGTACAATCATATCAGCCGAAGGACGTCCACTGCTGGACCGGTTCTGCGCTGCCCGCTTCCAGTCTGACCTTCACCAGGTCATCGGTCCACCGAGTGGGAGGTCTGCCTATGCTACGCTTTCCGGTGCGCGGTCACCACTCGAGAACTTTACTGTCCCAACGGCCATCCGTTCTACGAGCTGTGTGCCCCGCCCACTGCCACTTAAGTTTAGCAACTCTGAGAGCTATGTCGGTTACTTTGGTTCTCCTACGGATCTCCTCGTTTCTGATTCGATCACAATGTTGTACAAACAGATAGTATACTTCATGTAGAAGTACGCTAAGCTTGCTTTGCGTAGACGGTCTCTTCCGAATGTGTGCGCTTAACGCTGTAAGCACTGGTTTCAGACTGGCTGTCGCCTACCATGCTGTTTTTGGGGTTCAGTACCCAAAGGGTAAGAACGGGACCCTATTACTAAGACTCCGCTGTCCGTCCGTCTGTCTGTCTGTCTGTCACCAGGCTGTATTTCATAAACCGTGATAGCTATACAATTTAAATTTTTACAGATGATTTCATTCTGTTGCCGCTATAACAACAAATACTAAAAAATAGAAAAAGTGAAGGTCTCCATACAAAAAACGTGTTTTTTTTTTAAACTTGAAGAAACTAGCGCCATCTAGTATGATGGTACGGAACCCTTTGTGCGCGGTTCTGACTCGCACTTTACCGTTTTTGTAATTATCGGAATATGGCTAGGCTCCTACTTATAATTACAGTGTAAACTCTGTATAACGTCACTCGATATAATCATTCAATTTTCGGGCTACAGTTGGTTTACTTTAACGCTAATTTCTTTCTGTATAACGAAAACTCTCAGTAACGTCACAAAATGCCCGGTCCCTTGAGTGTCGCTAAATATAGACTTTATACTGTATTTCATTTGTGCGCGGAAGTACTGCCCCTTCATCTCTTAGATTCCTTAAGAGCGTACCGAACTCACAGTAGCGCCGCCATCATTAAAAAAAATATATTTTATTTTGTAACAAAACCAACTTTGTTAAAAGTAAAACACCTGACTGCAAAAGTATATACTCTATCAGGGAATTCAAGTCGGGGTACACCCCAGACACTTTATACAACGGGCGAGATGACATTTCTTAAAAACAAATGAAATCATGGCGAATTTCTTAACGTTCGAGAACCAAACTTAAACCAATCTGTATCAATCTGGGTGACGAGGGGGTGAGGTCGCAATCTAGAGAGCGGCAGGGAGTGTCCATACTGTATGTTAGCACTAATATGTATACTTTGCTCAGGGGGTCAAAACGAATCTAACGACGTGACGTCTCGCAGTTCAAAATCTATCAAGCCAATTAGTGTAGGCTACAGGCTCAGCCATAGAAACAGACTTTACCCTTCTTCTCGGGCATGGGATAAAAAACGAAAATGCAAATAGTACCTCGCACTAATTGTGGTCCACGCGGTAAAATTATTATGAAAAACCAAACAAGTGGGAGTCAGACTCGCACATTATTTCATCATCGGACGACCAGGCGCTGAGAGCGGTTCCACCCCCTTTTCGTCAATGTTCCACTTTTTCGCACGAAGCGTTTTGCTTTTTCGTTCATCATGCGAACGGCCAAGGAGTCGAATTCCCTTCCGGCGTCTGTATTCCCCGATTCGTATAATTTAGGAAGACAAGAGTGAATAGGCACTATTTGAGCTTGCGTGTTACATCCTCGACTGCATCGGCACTTACCGTCAGGTGAGGTGCATCCAAACGCACTCGAATTTTTTATTAAAAAAAATATATGGGTTCAAACACGTTTGATTTTATTTTTATTTATTTGTTATAGCGGCAATAGAAAAAAAACACTCTGTGAAAATTGCAACTGTCTACCTGTTATAGTTTATGAAATACAGCTTGCTGACAGAGAGACGGACGGATGGACAGCGAAGGTTTAGTAATAATAGGGTCCCGTTGGCACCGCAACCGTTTGGTACAGAAACCTTAAAACAGGCACACCTTGAGAACCGTAAAAACAGGCACACCTTGAACTCTCTAGTCCAGACACACCTTGAAGACTCTAGTCACTATCCACATAAGTGACATTGGTGTTCACTTTTCTCCATCTAAAGGCGTGACCGCTGCGCCATGTTTTGAACAGAACATTATTTTTGAACATTGTTTGTTCAAAACATTTCCCGTCCGCTGCGACTTTAGCAATGTTCAGTCAACATAGTTTTTTAAACAAAACTTTACATTTTATTCCGAGCGAAACGTCTTCCTGCGTCAAAATCAAACATAAAATGAACGATTCCCCCCGCCCCGCAGACGAACGCGGGGGATGTTTTCCACAAACTCCGGCAAACACGTTCAAGTGTATTTGCTGCACAAAACATTTAGGCCACGCACCTTTTTTATGTTTTCTAACAATGTCCTGTTCAAAACATCGCGCGTAGTAACTAATTAGTAATCTGTGATCGCGCTTTAAGGAGCACAATAAGTGCGACGTATTTTTTAAGAAAACAAACTTGACACTTTCAGGCCGCCACGAAATCTCACGCAAGTGGCGCACCGCAGTTCCCGATAGACTTCTTCGAACACTGCGTAGCCATGAGCGACATTGAGTTCGGCGGGAACGATCTCCTGCAGGTGTATAACGTCGCGCAGATCAAGCACAGACTCAATACCACTGGTAAGACTTTAAGAAAATCACGTTTTTATCCAACTTCAGAAAAGGAGGAGGATTTCCATTCGGTTGTATTTTTTATGTTAGTGACTTCGTCATTTATAAACAGTTTTGGAAAATCTTTTTCTTATTTGATAGGATATACTTTCAGATTGGTGCCATAAAAATCTCATCAGAATTGATTCAGTACTTTTCTAGGAAATTAGTGAAAACGATACAAAGTAGCAATATTGTACTTGGTTCTTGTGATTGAAGTCGTTTTTTTATCGTAAAAACATATTTTAGTAAAATCGAACATATTTCTACTCATGAAACTAGTTTCTACAAGTTCCCTGAAATCACAAAAAAATCGACTTCCCATATGAATTTCAACCGCCCCTGTGGCATAAAGATAAAGTTCATTAGCTTCACATAAGAAGATTGCGGATTCAATGCCCTGCGGAAACGAATTTTGTAAGACTCGGTTTTGGTTATATGGTGTTTAGTTTTGGGCATTTTCTAAGCCCGCCTGGCTAGCTACCACCATCTTATTTAAGTCTAGCCGCCAAACATCAATGCTAACAGCATTCCGGCTTGAAGATATTTAAGATAAAAGGAATCTTGGTAAGCCCGCTTTCATCTTCGGCATCATCTTCACATATCATCAGGTAAGATGATGTCAAGTGTTTACCAAATGGTTAAAAAAAGTTAGTGAATGTCTTTTTTTTTGTAAAAATTTGTAAAGTTAGAAAACAAAAGTTAGTCAGTTTCATGCGCACAAAATTTGTTCTTTTTAAGTAAATAAAAAAAATATCTTGCTCTCCTGCTTGCTGGGCCTATGGTCATGGGTTTGATCCGATGTTTAAGTTTAAGTGGTTTAAGGCGATGTTTTTGCAATTTCAGAAAAGCTGTACAACAAAAGTTGGTCAGTTTCATGAGTAACCGCCTCCGTAGCTCAGAGGCAAAGTTCACTGGCTTTACACAGGAGGTCGCGGGTTCGATTCCCGGCGGGGTCAATAGTAAGACTCGGTTTGGTTGGTGGTAGGGCATTTTCTAAGCCCGCCTGGCTAGCTACCACCATCTTATCTAAGTCTTGCCGCCAAATATCAATGTTGATATCATTGGTGTGTTCCGGCATGAAGATAAGATAGCCAGTTCCCCATTGCGTTGGGGAATCTTGGTAAACCCGCTTCCATCTTCGGCGACATCGTCACTTAACACCAGGTGAGATGTTGTCAAGGGTTTACCGATTATGCATAAAAAAAAAAGTACAAAATGTGTTCTATTTAAGTAAATAAAAAAAAATCTTGCACTTCTGCCTGCTAGACCTAGGGCCGTGGGTTTGATCCCCACTCAGGGCAACCATTCGTATTATGAAAAGGTTTGTTTGCTCTGTGTCGTGGTGTTTTATAATATCTATATATGTATTTAAACGTAATACAGGGAATCCTATATTGAGGCCAGATGACCGTGTGTGATTTGTGCCTAATTATTGTTATTGTTTAGACATCCTTAGTAAATTTAATTAGCCTAATAGGCTTACAACCAGGTTAGTTAAGACGACAAAAATCTATAACTAGCCCATTGGATCGTTCTTCCACTCTTGATGGGAAAATCCTTAGGATGCTTGTTGCCAATGCAATCCTAGTCTGAGCATCATGGAGGCAGTTTTTTTTCGCATCCACGAACATGCCAGATAAACTTTAAGCGTTTGAGGATGTGTGTATGGGTAGATCAATGAATTAACACTCTCAGCTCGATGGTAAAATTTTAATGTCTTCCAAAATCGCCTTCACACACAACCCAATAACTACAAACAAAAGGAGTGACGAACACACTGAATAATAATATCATTAGAAACTTAAGGGAGGTCCGGATCACAGCCAAGAAAGTACTAAAGACTAAGATCATGAGGAAAAATGGTAAAGATCAGCTTACTATTACTTCAAGGCGCGAGTGAATAGGCATTATTTAAGTTTGCGTGTACCATCCTCGACTAATCGTCACTTATCATCAGGTGAGATGTAGTCATACGCACTAAAATTTTTTATATAAAAAAAGCGCGTGGGACATGTGACTAGCGTTTTGAGTAGCTGTAGATTGATGAAGTATAAAAATACAGGTTGTAACAAAATTGGTGTAGAACCCGTTAACTGGTGGTTCTACTCATCATACTGAACAACTTACCCCAAGGTATCCATAGTCAATTCTGACAAAAATTTTGGACCCTCAATACAAAAAATTAGTTGATCAGCTGATCGATTTGAATGAAGTGTATTTTTTTATTGTTTCGATTTCAGCAAAGTCATAGAACAAAAGTTGTTCAGTATGATGAGTAGAAGCCCCAATTAACCAGACCTACACAAATTTTCAACAGCCTGTATAACTTAGCACCCTGTGTTAATAGGGGATCGGACTGCTAGTCATTTGAGTTACTTTTTATGATCTGTCAAGAACTAAATTTAGTTCTAAAAATTTTTGAAATACTAACAAGTGACCTCATAGATTTTTAGCGTCATTGACGAACTTATTTTGTGAATATGATCGATCAATTAAAAATTTAAGACGTGTTGGAAAAACAAAACATGTTAGGTTTCTTTTTGTTTTTCCAACACGTCTTCAATTTCAAGAGGAGAGCAATTTAGGAAATCATATTTCAGAATTTATTTTTGATGTAGTCTGATCCCCTGTTATGTACTTTAGTTTCAAAAGATTTTGAGATAAATTGACCATTTTTAAAACGACTTCAAAAAAAGAAGGAGGTTTCTCAATTCGACCGTATATATATATTTTTTTATGTTTGTTCGCGGATAACTTCGGTTTATGAACCGATTTTGATGATTATTTTTTTGTTGGAAAGAAGATATCCCAAGGGTGGTACCATGATAAGGAAACCAGGATCTGATGATGTCATCTCAGAGAAATCGATAGGAACCTTCAAGTTCCTAGTGCGTTTGAAGTCGTTTTTTTTTGTTTAAAATTATAAGTTGAATGTAAAGTTAATTCTCTCGCGCAGGATTATACGTGGTCTCCACCAAAATGAGTGGATTCTCGATGGAAGTGAACAACTCCGACCCTAACATGGTAATCTGCGGTATAAGGGTTCTGCTCGGAAGCCAAGACGTGGCTAGGACTCCATCCTACGTCGAGGTAAGTGTCTTTTAGTAAATCTTTCTTTCTTATCATGTGGCACAATTAACTGTGCTATCAATCAGAGATATAACGGCGGTTGCCTGGTGTTGCACTTAGCATCACCCGCGGTCACGTGTAGGGCATCTTTTGTAATTGAACATATATCATCATATCAGTTTCACGACTACCGGTCCTGCGCTGCCCGCATCCAGTGGCTTCCCGCGATCTTCACCAGGTTGTCGGTCCACCGCGTGAGAGGCCTGCCTATGCTACGTTTTCCGGTGCGCGGTCGCCACTTGAGATCTTTACTGCCCCAACGGCCATCTGTTCTACGAGCTATGTGCCCTTGCCCACTGTCACTTCAGTTTAGCTATTCTGTGAGCTATGTCGGTTACTTTGGTTCTCCTGCGGATCTCCTTATTTCTTAACATACATATATATGTTTTATTTCGTCACATAGCTCATAGAACAGATGTCCTATGGGATACTAAATTTCTCTAGTGGCGACCGCACACCGGAAGAGCTAGTGTAGACAGGCCTTTTACTTAGTAGACCAACTGCCTAGTGAAAGTGGCGGGAATCAGGGTAGGTCGTTGTGGAAATCCTCCCGGAGTTTGTCCAGCAGTGGACGTTCTTTGGCTGGTTTGATGTTTAACACTTTATATTTTTTTGTGTTTATTTTCTTTCTTAGATCTACGGGCGCACAATACAAACGGTAGTGCTTCGGAACCGCTGGTTCGACATACCACTGACACGCGAGGAATCTCTTCAATCCGACAAAAAGTTGATAATTAACTTTGGACCGTCCCAAGACCCTGATGGTGTGACCATGGTTGACTCTGTCAAGGTTGGTATTATAAATATTGGAGTCAAGGTTCACGTTTTTGTGTATACGGTTTGTAATACATGCGTTGGATTTTTTGTAGGTTTACGGCAAAAACAAGGAGCAATTCGGATGGCCGGAAGAAAATGAAGACCCCTCCGCTTGTCCATCGTCCAGCAAAATAGCGCAGGTAAGATGTACCGCACCGATGAAAGTACAGAATAGGGATGACGAATGCTAGTCATCTGAGTTACTTTTTATCATCTGTCATAAACGACATTTTGTTCTAAGAATGTTTGAAATACCTAGGCGTGACGTCACAGTTTTGCAGTATCATTTATGTACTCATTTTGTGAAAACAAAACGATTAAGGTTTTCCGAAGTTTGATTAGAAGGGCAATTTAGTGGTCAAGTGTTCATAATTTATTTCTGATGGTATCGTTGTTTCGTCATCATCAGATCAGATCAGAAAACAGATCCTTTAGTTTGTTCATATCATCTGTGTCTATATCTATGATTTTAAACCAGCCAATCGTGTGTGTCAGTGTCTTTGACTCACTGCGAGTGGACGTACAAAAAACGATCGAATCTAACCTTGCTTCGTGTGACAAAATACAAAATCTATCGACGACAACTGTGCCAGTAAAAGTGGAGATAAGGCAGTGTCACGGGCCCGTGGACCATCACCGTCATCGCCACGAGGTACGTACACCACTCTATACCACCTTTTGGCTGGCCACCCCTTTTTCCATCTTACCCAAATTGTCCTTGCTGACACATTTTTATGGTGCCGAAACCCGGGAACTCCCATTGAAGAAGCTATTGCCTTCAATCCTACTCTTTAAAATATATTTTTCCAAATTTATCAATCTATTTCCGATCATTGCGCATCAAAATACGTAGATATTGGTATTTTTCAGCAGTGTTTGATGTGTGTCATTGTTTTGTTTTTACCAAAGATGGGAGAACAATATTTCGCCATACTGAATACCTTAATGCAATTTCTATAACTGTCATGTAATTGCTCTATCTTATCAATGCAAATCTAACAATCTTTTAATCTTAAAACATACCGGTTGCATTGACCAAGTGAGCAAGCTATTTACAAGTAACGAATTTAGCTACTGGTGTCTCTTGAAAATTGGTTCACATCAAAATCATCGTAACGGAACTTAGTGATTGCCGGTTCTTATTTTTGTAAACAACGTCGTCGTCGAACCGTTCATATCGTATCGTATTTTTTGGGAACAAACCTTATCGGCTAGAACGTTGCAAGAGTTGGAATAAATAGGTACCTATCTATTTATTCGATTACTAGCGTTCTAGAACATCCTCAAGTTCTCGAATTTTTCATTCTTAGTATTCATCGAAAGCAAGGCGTAAACATCGTTTGCATAAAATCTTTTATATCGTTCAATTCAATATAGCGTTTCCATTTTGCAGCTCATTAAAAACTTTTCTAACGTCAAAGACCAAATATTTCTTGTAAGAAGTTTTTTACGTCTAAGATTAACTTCTCTGTCGTACCGAATTGGATCTAATCTTTTTTAAATAACCAACTTGAATTTCGTTGATTCGTAAAACGTCAAAACCAACAACAACAACAAACGTTACGATGCCTACGACTAGAAAAATACGAAAACCAACTTCTGGCCCTAAAAATGACGAGTTTTCTGTAAAAGACTTACCTTTGTTAAGGCGTAAAAGAACTCTCGCATTTAACCGCATCGAGAAAACGTTGGGTATAGCTGTAAAAGCAAAGAACGATGCAACCTTTCGTGAGCTGTTTCTAGCGTACTACTCTGAAGTCAGGCAACTCAAAACTTCATTTGATGAATCAAACATCTTAATCATTTCGCTTGATGAGTCTAATCTTGTAGAAAGTGAACAGTTGCAAGAAACTTGTGATGAAAATTACTATTCTGTATTAGCTACTCATCAAATTTTAGTCCCTGAGTGTTCAACTCCGAATAGCGGTCATAGCTTTGTATCAGCAAATGGAAAAAATTCTAACATCAAACTACCGAAAATAGCTCTTCCTAGTTTCTCAGGTGAAATTAAGGCTTGGTTACCTTTTATCGATAGCTTTAATAACATCATACATAATAATGACACGCTCTCCAATACTGAGCGTATGCACTACTTAGTTTCTAGTTTACGTGGTGACGCCCTCAAGCTGATTAACACGTTTCCTATGACAGGTACATATTACATAGAAGCGTATGAAGCTTTAGTTGCTAGGTATCAGAATAAACGTAACTTAGCTTACACCTGTTGGAGAGAACTATTGAACATAGGTTTTAAGGCGAACACACCACAGGATTTTAGGAGAATCTTAGATCTATTCGCTGAGAATCTGTCCATACTAAAAACATTAGCATTACCAGTTCATGAGTGGGACTTTGTATTAACTTACCACATTTTATCAAGATTAGACACAAAAATACGTTGTGAATTCGAGGAATCGAACCCAGATGTAGAGTTTCCTACGTACCAGTCCTTGAAGGATTTTTTGAACATGAAGTGTGAAGCTCAGCTAAGAGATTATCATTTCAGAGAGTCAACCAAACTAAGCAATACAAAGTCTTGTGAGGTAAAGCCAAGATTTTCCAACTATAAACAGTCACAACCGACCACAGCTTTAGTGAGTGCTCAAGTGTATACTTACAAATGTTCGTATTGTCAAGAAGCTCATTCAATAAACAATTGCAAGGATTTTACTAATAAAACCGTACAAGATCGACTAAGTTACGCGACAAAGAATAATTGGTGTTTCAATTGTTTAAAGCCATCTCACCAGTTAAAAGACTGTCGGTCAATATTCACTTGTCAAAAATGTAAGAAACCACATCACACTCTGTTACATGAATATAGAGACCAACATTTAGTTGCAATGCCAAGTACTAGTTCTTCCAGCTCTAATGAAGTCGTGAACGATCAAACTCATGAATCCAATGTCAACGTGTTGACTAACATTACAATAAATTCATCTGTCGTGTTACTGTCAACTGCTTGCGTTCAAGTGCTGGACTCCAAGGGCAATTTTCAAAATCTCAGAGCTTTGATAGACTCTGGTAGTCAGGCTCATTTTATTTCAGAAAATGCAGCTACTAAACTAGGTTTTAAACCAAGGTCAACTTCAAAGAATATTTTTGGTTTGGGTACAACAGCGTCAAAAGTCACAGGGAGTTTACAATGTTCTGTAGGCACGCAAAACAACATTCACTTCAAGATTGAAGCATACATATTGCCTAGCATTTGCGGAGTTATGCCTTCAGTTCGTCTGAACAAATCCATTTGGAAGCACATTCAGAACTTTAAGCTTGCTGATCCGGACTGTGATATACCTGGACCCATCGATATGCTACTGGGCGCAGAAGTTTTTAATAACATCATGCTACCCGGTATAATAAACGGTCAAGAAGATCAGCCTTCAGCGCTAAATTCCATCTTCGGATGGGTTCTGCTGGGAAAAACGCATTGTTCGGGGAAAATTGACAGTAGTAGAGCACGAAATCTCCTATCTTTTGTGTGTCAAGACAAAGACCGGTTAAATGAAGACATAAAACTGCTGTGGGAGCTCGAACCACTACCCCATCACAACACAACAACACCTGATGACATGTTATGTGAAACGAAGTATTTAGCTGGTACCTCAAGAACAGAAGAAGGACGGTACATTGTGCCATTACCCTTTAAGTCTCAAGAAGCTCCTGAGTTTCCAGGAATTCGTGACATAGCCTTGCGAAGGTTTCACTTACTCGAGCGTAGACTTTTGAAGGATCCAGACCTTTATCAAGCATATAAGAATTTCCTGCGTGATTATAGCGACTGTGGACATATGAGTCGTGTTTCTGTTGAAGAAGTTGGAAGTGGAAAGTATTACATTCCTCATCATTGCGTGCTTAGACCAGACAGCGAAACTACTAAAACACGAGTGGTTTTCGATGCATCAGCTCGAGCAGCAAATGGCAAATCGTTGAATGAAACTCTACTTATTGGAGGAAAGTTACAAACTGATGTCTCAATCATTCTACTAAGATTCAGACTACACAACGTCGTTTTCATCGCTGACATGAAACAAATGTATAGACAGATTTGGATCAGACCTGAAGATCAAGAGTATTTAAGAATTATTTTTCGATTCAATTCAAATGAACCTATCAATGAATATAGACTTCACACCGTAACATACGGAACGTCTGCAGCACCATTTCAGGCTTGCAGAACAATCAAGCAATTGGTCGCTGATGAAGGCGAAGCTTATCCTTTGGCATCAAAGGTCCTTACCAACGATCTCTACGTTGATGATGTCACTTCTGGTGCAGCAAGCTTAGAAGAGGCACGTCATGTTAAAACTGAACTTATTCAGCTCCTTCGAAAAGGAGGCTTTGAGCTCAGAAAATGGGCTTCAAACGAATCTGATCTTCTTTCAGATCTTCCAGACGAATATCGGCTCAGTGGCGTATCATCATTTGACAACTCAAGAATATTCAAAATTCTTGGTTTGAAATGGAAGTCTGACAGTTTTCTGTTTGAAGTTGTACCATCAGATAAACCATGCACCAAGAGAAATATACTAAGCGAAGTAGCAAGGATTTTTGATCCTTTAGGTTTCTTATCACCAGTTACCTTTCTAGCCAAGGGCATACTACAAAAATTGTGGCTTCTTGGCATAGACTGGGATGCAACACCGCCTCAAGAGATCACACAGATTTGGCAAGAGTACAATGAAGGTTTTCATCTGCTTCAACAGATAAACGTCAAACGAAGGATCACTGTTGATAGTGCCAAATCGTATCAGCTGCACGGTTTTGCAGATAGCTCTGAAGCAGGATACGGCGCTGTCATTTTCCTCCGCGGTATCAACGCTAATGGAGACATATCTACATCACTGGTTTGTGCTAAGGCTAGAGTGGCTCCACTCAAAAAACAAACAATTCCCAGACTGGAATTGTGCGCTGCTGTACTACTTGCCAATCTCATGAGAATTGTCATTGACACATATGAACCAGATATTCCGATAGAAGGAACTTTCGCTTGGACAGATTCTACAATCGTTTTGGCTTGGCTAGACTCGCACTGTTCACGGTGGAAAACTTTTGTTGCAAATAGGGTTGCACAGATTCAAGAAAAGTTACCAGACACTCCTTGGAGACATGTTCCTACCAGCCAGAATCCAGCCGATATTGCTTCGAGAGGAGCTCTTCCTGAATCTCTTATCAACAACGAACTTTAGTGGGTTGGTCCACACTGGCTTATCGAACCAGAACCTAACTGGCCAGTAGCTCCAAATCAACTATCTAACTCTGAAACCATTTCTCAAGCAGAAGAACGCGTGTTTTTAACAGCCAAATCTTTATGCTTCGTAAATACCCTGCTGGAAAGATTCTCATCATTGAGAAAGGTAATTAACGTGTTGTCCTATTGCATGCGTTTCGTCAAACATTGCAGGTGCTCTGCTCAACGGAACACAGACTCTTTAAGTTTGACAATCAAGGAAAGAAATGAAGCGTTGAATACTATTGTAGGAGTCACACAGAATGAAGCCTTTTCTGATGAAATAAACAACTTAAAACATAAAAGGATAGTACCTAAATCATTCCGGAAGCTAAATTTGTTTGTCGACGAACATGGTATTCTCAGGGTGGGCGGACGCATTTCACGCTCTGGTTTAGAGTTTGAACACAAATTTCCAGCCCTGCTACCCCGCAAACATCGTCTCACCGAGCTAATAGTCAAATCAACTCATGAGCAATACCTTCATCCAGGTTTAAACACAACTCACTATTTGATTTTGCAGAGGTTTTGGATACTTTCAGCTAAACGAGCAATTCGTTCATATCTATCCCAATGTATCCAGTGTTATCGAACTAACCCGAAACCTCTTCAACCATATATGAGTGACCTACCTTCAACTCGTTTGAAGGCCGTAAAGCCTTTTTCTATTGTAGGTGTGGACTTCGGCGGTCCATTCTCTATCAAATTAGGTAAATATCGTGGCGCGAAAACAGGTAAAGCTTACCTCTGTCTGTTCGTATGCTTTGCTACCAAGTCAGTTCACCTTGAAGTGGTCTCTGACCTCTCTGCGGAAGCTTTTATCGCTGCTTTACGTCGTTTCGTGGCTCGTCGTGGTAGATGTAACCTCATACATTCTGACTGCGGAACGAATTTCATCGGAGCTAGAAATCAATTGGCTGACTTAATGCGTACTGCGGCAGAAAGGGACCAAATTGAATTCCGCTTCAATCCTCCTTCAGCCCCACACTTTGGCGGTGTATGGGAAATTCAAATTAAGGCAGCTAAGTCTTTGCTATATAGGGCGATTGGTTCCCAAACGCTTACATTCGAAGAACTAACTACACTTTTCACGCAAATAGAATCGACTCTTAATTCGAGACCGTTGTGTCCACTTAGTTCCGATCCCAATGATTTCAACGTTTTAACGCCGGGTCATTTTTTAACAATGGAACCTTTGACATCTGTTCCTGATAATATTCTAGCACCAGATGTTAAGTTATACAGATTAAATCGGTGGCAGCTTCTCCAACAGCTACATCAGGGTTTTTGGAGACGTTGGCATCACGAGTACCTAAATTCGTTAATGCAAAGAGCTAAATGGACTACTTTATCTAAGCCTTTGAAACTTAATTCAATTGTTATCATCAAGGAAAACGACAGCTTTCCCCTTCACTGGCCTTTGGCTCGTGTTGTGGAGCTACACACAAGTCCAGATGGCATTGTGCGACAAGCAACTGTGAAAACTTCGAAGGGAAACCTCATCAAGAGGCCCTTAGTGAAGTTGTGTCCGTTACCGGACAACTGTGATTAGTTTTATCATATCCTTACTCGGAAGCTTTACTTTATGTTTTGTTTTCATAATTTTATCTTTTTTACATCACTATCGGTGAAACTGAAAATACCAATCAGTATTTTGGTGGGCGGAATGTTTCGTCATCATCAATCGTCCTAATAAACCTTTTCCTTACCAAACAGATCCTTTAGTTTGTTCATATCATCTGTGTCTATATCTATGATTTTAAACCAGCCAATCGTGTGTGTCAGTGTCTTTGACTCACTGCGAGTGGACGTACAAAAAACGATCGAATCTAACCTTGCTTCGTGTGACAAAATACAAAATCTATCGACGACAACTGTGCCAGTAAAAGTGGAGATAAGGCAGTGTCACGGGCCCGTGGACCATCACCGTCATCGCCACGAGGTACGTACACCACTCTATACCACCTTTTGGCTGGCCACCCCTTTTTCCATCTTACCCAAATTGTCCTTGCTGACACAATCGTCATCCCTATACTCATTCATTACATGCATAGACTGGCAGTAAATCAGGGTTACAGCTCGCGCCAAACATTATTATTAAGCTATTGTATAGCTTTTATCGCGGGCTTTGAGGGGACCGAATTAGGAAATTTCGTAACGAAAATAAAACCTGACAACCCAAAAAAAAATATTGAGTTCTAAAAAACTTACAGTGCCATCTATGATGGCAATTGATGATGGCGATGGCGATTGATGAAGGCGATTGATAATGATGATGAACTTTCTTAGAATTAATTTATTTCATAAACATCCCGCGCCCCAAGGACTATGTGGTACTGGTAAATACTGCATAAATAAAAAATAAATAAATAATAATAATTGCATAGGTTGATAAAAAATGCTATGCAATAGCTTTACCGCGGCAGTCCCCGAGTGCCACACGTCTTTTTTATCTGAACTGTGATGCGAGTGCTAACTGCGCCGGTATAACCGAGTACTAGGTGACTTTACTACTAGTACTAACACCCAAAGTTTGCTACTGCGAAGTGTCTTGCGACCAACTTCAGAGCCGTAATAAAGTTTAAAGTGTCTTGTTTTGTACGCAATAAACTGTTAAATAAATAAATAAATAAAGTTTGGCGCGATCTGTACATGGGTTTAAATATTTTGCTGTGTGTTCGTCGATGAGACGTGGTCAAGTCTACGCCGCCTGTCTGTATATCTGCCCGACTTTTCAAGGGCTGTATCTTTTGAATCTTCATAGATAGCCGGCTGAATTTTTTAACAGAATATGTGTTATTATGTTGGATTTACTAACTAGTATTCAAAATTTTAAAAGGGTTATTAATTTTTTTTTATCGGCCAAGTGCGAGTCTGACTCGCACAAAGTAGGGTTCCCTAGTCTTTTCATTAAATAAATGTTTATTTTAAAAAACAGAATTATATTTGCAGTTGGTAATAGAACGTATTGTATTGTATTGTAAAAATCTATACATCATATTGTATACATCTTAAGTTGGTCGACTATTACTCCTAAACTAAGAAAGCCTACTTAACCGTGATAGTTTTCCTTTTAAATTCATTATATATACTACTTTCATTATTTGTTTTAAATTTCTCTCCGCGTTATTATTCATCATATATATCTTTGCCAAATTTCAGCTCTTAACTACTAATAGTCTAGGAGCTAGGCCGCAGACAGCCAAGCAGACAGACATGACGAAACTATAACTATAAGGGTTCCTTGTTTGTACTACGGAAACAACAAAAAACATGTTTTTCATATGCGAGAAAAGTTTTTGTTTTTGCTCTATCGTAAAAACAGTAATACATACAAGGTTAAATCTTAATGTGATTATAGAACAAATCCTAAAGTAAAAGAACAAATAATAAAAAACTGGCCAAAAGTGAGTCTTACTTTTGCAAGGTGCCCGAACTAAAATTAAATTATCCTGGCGCTCTCGTTGATATCTTTCGATTGAAATAAATATGTATCATTGTTGTACCGTGTGGAGGGGGAGGTGTGGTGGAATGGAACCCTCGGTGCACCAGTCCGACTCGCACTTGGCCGGCTTTTACTTTTCGATATTACCTTCAACAAGTACAACAGAACTACTTGTTCACCGAATTTTTCAAGTGTATAATAACGATTATAGCTTTCTGCCTTTCTTTCAACTATGTTTGTCGTAAAGTTGGATTGAACCGCCTCCGTGGCGTAATGGTAGTCCATTCGCTTCACACCAGGAGGTCGCGGGTTCGATTGACGGTGGGGTCAACTTATAAGACTCGGTTTGGTGGGTAGAAGGGCATTTTCTAAGCCCGCCTGTTAAGTCGGAAGACTTGAAGATAAGATAGCCCATTCTCCACTGCGTTGGGGAATCTTGGTAATCTCGCTTCCATTTTCGGCATCATCGTCACTTACCATCAGGTGAGATGATGCCAAGGGCTTACCAATAGTGAATTAAAAAAAAGATGTTTTTTTTCTAATCGAACGTGTCCTCCAGGAGGCGGAAGGAAACGGTGGCGCTTGGAAGCCCAGCTCCCTTGAACGGCTCGCTTGCGCAGCCCTAGAGGCCCTTGAACTCGGGGCCGGCGCGGGGGGAGCAGTGAGTGCGGGGGCGGAAGGCGGCGCCGACGCTGCGAGACGTCTGCTATGTGCCCCCGCTAGTGCCACGCTGCATGCGCGTGCCCAGTGCTTGCTGAGAGCTGTCCATCACACGCACTACCATCAGTACAAGGTTAGTAAAGATACAATAGAAACACTAGAACTCGCGGGGTCGCAATAAGCGGTTGCTTTGAGACGTCTGTTGTGTGCAAATACCAGTACCACTGTGCCTGCGGGTCGCAATAAGCGGTCGGTTGCGGTTACTTCGAGACGTCTGTTGTGTGCACATGCCAGTACCACTGTGCCTGCGGGTCGCAATAAGCGGGCGGTTGCTGTTACTTCGAGACGTCTGTTGTGTGCACATGCCAGTACCACTGCCTGCGGGTCGCAATAAGCGGGCGGTTGCGGTTGCTTCGAGACGTCTATTGTGTGCACATGTCAGTACCGCTTTGCATACGCGTAGCAATAAGCGGGCGGTTGCGGTTACTTCGAGACGTCTATTGTGTGCACATGTCAGTACCACTTTGCATGCGGGTCGCCATAAGCGGGAGGTTGCGGTTGCTTCGAGACGTCTATTGTGTGCACATGTCAGTACCGCTTTGCATACGCGTAGCAATAAGCGGGCGGTTGCGGTTACTTCGGACGTCTATTGTGTGCACATGTCAGTACCACTTTGCATGCGGGTCGCCATAAGCGGGAGGTTGCGGTTGCTTCGAGACGTCTATTGTGTGCACATGTCAGTACCACTTTGCATGCGGGTCGCCATAAGCGGGAGGTTGCGGTTGCTTCGAGACGTCTATTGTGTGCACATGTCAGTACCACTTTGCATGCGGGTCGCCATAAGCGGGAGGTTGCGGTTGCTTCCAGACGTCTGTTGTGTGCACATGCCAGTACCATTATGCATGCGCGCACCCAGTGTTTGCTGATAGTTGTGCATCGCACGCAATGTCATCAGTACAAAGTCAGTTGGTATTGTCGTCTGCAACCCATAAACGTCTCAACTGCTGGGGCATGTGCCTCCTCGCAAACCCGGAAAGATCAGCCATTCTACACACATGGAGAGGGGGCAAGTAGTAATCCTCACAGTCAAAGCCGCCTAAAAGGCATCCGACACGACTAGTTAACAGCCAAACTCGTCTAGAAAATGACCGGTCTTCAGGTCAGTTAACTTGCGTGATCAACCCAAACACGCAAGTCTCACTAAGCTACACCGCTTTGACACTATGTTAAAGGCTACGGTTGGTAATTGTAAGATAGTCTAACTCCTTCAGCAGAAGAAGTACGACAGGATAGAAATATATATTTTTTAAACTAGCTGTTCCGGCGAACTTCGTTCCGCCTTATACTACACTACACTGCAATACACTGCACTGCACTATACTACACTGCACTACACTAAACTACACTGCACTACACCACGCTTCACTGTACTACACTACACTGCACTGCCATACTAGTCATTGCGCGGCGACGGTGTTTACTTTCCTAAATTCGTAATATCTTCTGAATGAAATGTCCGATTTAAGTAATTCAATAAGTTATCTATAGGTATCGAAAGATTTTTGATTATGAAATGATTTATTTGGATAAGGGTTAATATGAAGGTATGTTTATCGTTGTCTGATTTTGGTCAGTTTTTTATTAACTTTTAAAATGTAAAAAGTGGTTATAGTGAAATAACTACAATAGTTGGACATATAGTATCGCTAATATTTTTGTTGGTATTGATATGTTCTCTAATATTGTAGAACATTTTTCTGTTCTATTATTAATGGTTTCCGTAGCGTATGCGATGAAAGAAATTTTTAAGCATATATTTTTACACCTTGGTTCCCGTTACTGAAGTTTTATCAACGATCCCTTAATTTTTCTAGTAATAAATATAGCCTATGTTACTCAGCGATAATGTAGCATTCAAATGGTGAAAGAATATTCAATATCGGTTCAGTAGTTTCTGAGTTTATTCGTTACAAACATACAAAAATACAAAGCTCTTTCCTCTTTATAATATTAGTATAAGTAGATAAAATAAAAACGCACATGATTTGTAACATCTGACATAATAAGTATTCGTGACTAAAAAAATTAAAAGCCGGCATGGCCATGTTTCCTTAGCCTTCGTAACTAAATAAACGCGCATTTCCTGGTATACACTTCCGTCCATTTTCACGAAATCACTCCTACAAATTGCAGGAAAGTGAGAAGAAAGATGTTACTGTTCCACCACTAATTCCAATTCATTACCAATTCTTACGATCCTTCGCTGTAGAGGAAGCAATAAAAGGTGATCAGTTAGCGCACATCGCTTGTACTTATTATTATTATTATTGTTGGGTGGGACGCCTGCGGGGTACAGGCGGGTGTTCAAGTCACTAGGTGGACTCATTACACCCTATTCCCATAGTGGTACAATGGTTACTGTGACCCCGGTGGCGTCCCCCCCTCAAACCTTGAGCTCCTTCTACAATACTCCGCTATGTGACTGATTTCCAGGCTGCATAGTTCCTCTTCCGTGATTCTATCGGCGCCAAAAGTCTCCCACCTTAGCCTGCTGTAGAGTACACACTCAGCTAAATAGTGTTGGCTGGTCTCCGGTTCTCCGCAATTGGGACAGGAGGGGTTCATGTTCCTATCTATTAGGGACATATGTCTGTTTAGCCTGCAATGTCCTGTTACTATGCCCATTACCATTGCCAGACTTTTCCGGCCTAGGGATAGTAATGTTCTGCTCCTCCTGCGATTCCTTCCCTTCAGGAACATTTTCGCTTGTCTACAGCTATTACTTCCTACCCATACTTCCTGGGCTTCGCGCTTCATGAGCTCTGCGATCACTCCCTTTGTGACGCTTGCTGATATTGGAAGTCGAGGCTCCGGTCCTATAAATCTTGAGCTGGCACCCTCTCGTGCTAGCATGTTTGCTCTTTCATTGCCTAAATTTCCTTGATGTCCTGGAACCCATGCTAATGTGACCGCCATTCTCTCTGCCAGTTTATTGAGTGTGTCTTTGCACTCCATAACTAGCCTTGATGAGGTCTCTGCCTTGGCCAGTGCTTTGATTGCTGCCTGGCTGTCTGAATAGATTATAGTGCTGTTGAACTCTTCCCATGAGTCCGCCAGTACTTCTTCTGCACATTCCTTAATTGCAAATACCTCCGCTTGAAAGACACTGGTGTAAGTTCCCAGGGCCAGAGCCTTGTCCCTTTCTGGGTTGCTAGGTATGTGAATCCCTGCTCCTGCTAGCCCAGTGCCTTTCATTCTAGATCCATCTGTGTAGCAGTTAAGCTGGGATTCTGGGGCTTCCAGCTCCCAATTTGTTCTTTCTCCTATATGTATTCTAAACTTTTTGTTGAAGGTCCTTTGTTTCTTGATGAGGTCGTTATTTGTCATTAATAGCGACATATCTCTACCCAGAGCATCTTCTATTGAGGCATGACCTGTGTCCGTAGGGTTTGCCTTCCATTCTTTGCACGCTGTGATCCTGTACCATTGCTCTGCTGCTCTTTTCTTAGCCTCGATCTGGATCGGGTTCAGTCCCAAAGCCACGTCTAGTGCCATCGTTGGTGTGGATGACATGGCACCTGTGGTCATTAGGTTGGCAGCTCTTTGTACTTTCCTTAACTCTCGAACGTTTGACGATATGTTGGCTCTGTGCCACCACACTATCGCACCATACAGTAGTCTTGGAAGTATGATTGCTTTGTATATCCACTGGCAGATATGAGGTTTTAGCCCCCAGATCTTACCTACTGCCCTCCTGCATTGCATCAGAGTCATAATGGCCTTCTTACTCTGCTCTTTTATGTGCTTATTAAAGCACAGAGTTCTGTCCAGAGTTACGCCTAGATATTTTATTTCTTCAGTGGTTTCTAATATTGTGCCCCCCAACGCTATCGGCGCCAAGTCTATGTTTTTGAAGTGAAAACTTCTTTAGCGGCGTTGTGCACTTTTTTTGTAATGGGTAAAAAATGTTAAACTCGCGTCAGGACACGTGACCTGATCGAAAATTCGTAAGACGGGTGGAGTAGTGAAAACTTCTTTAGCGGCGGCGTTGTGCACTTGTTTTGTAATGGGTAAAAAATGTTAAACTCGCGTCAGGACACGTAACCTGATCGAAAATTCGTAAGACGGATGGAGTTGTTTTTTGTTGATTTTTCTGAGATATAAACTTTTTAATTGTAATATAAATTGTCATGTTTGTGTACGACAGCGCAATAAATAAATATTGTATTCTACCACATAAATGATAGTACTTTTATACTGACAATCAAAGCAATTCGTGCAAAACTATTCCCTAACCATTCCAAAATATCAAAAATGCACAACGTTAATATTCAAGTTTTCACTTCTGCCGGCACTCCCGGAGTGCAACCCGTCGTTTTTTTTCTCTTCTTGGTGAAGAGAATCACTTTTGTTTTGTCTGGGTTGAGGCCAAGCCCCTTGTCCTGACACCAGTCTGCGACAATCTTCAGTCCTCTCATTGTTATGTCTCTAACGGTACTTAGCACCTTTCCTGAGACTAGAATTACTCCGTCGTCTGAGTAGGCTTGCATGTATATATGCTGCTTGTTGATGTAACTTACCAGGCCGTTTATGAGGAGGCACCACAGGAGTGGGGATAAACAGCCTCCCTGTGGGAATCCTCTCCTGGCCACTACAGTTTTTGTATCTGTACCTAATGTCATTGTAATAATGCGATTCTTCAGCATAGTTGTAGCCCATCTAGATAGTGCTAGCGGTATATCTTCCCTGTGCAGGGCGCTTTCTACTGCACTAAAGTGTGCTTTATCAAAAGCACCCTCTATGTCGAAGAAGCATCCAATAGCATAAGCCTTGTCTCTACTAATCGCTCTTTCAATTCTTAATGTAAGATTGTGTAGGGCTGTCTCCGTAGACTTACCCTCCATGTAGGCGTGTTGGTTGCCGTGTAGAGGTAAGTTGCTTGTCCTTATGCAGGCTCGCATCGTCGCGTCTATTATCTTTTCTAAAGTTTTCAGTACAAACGATGAGAGGCTGATGCATCGGAAAGATTTAACTTCCCGGTAGCACTTTTTACCCGGTTTTGGTATGAAAACTGCCTTTACTTTCCTCCATCTAGGAGGAATGTATCCTATAGCCACGCTGCTTTGTAGGAGATTGCACAGTAAGTGCTTTATGTGGTCCCATGCTTTTTGCAGGAGCATGGGAAAGATTCCATCAGGTCCTGCCGCTTTCATGGGTCCAAAGGTCGCTTGTACTTGAACGAGCATAGTGATCTGAACGTAGTTTTTACCTGCTCGGCCTGAGCGTTTGATTTTCCCGTTCATAGCAACTGATCGTAAGGACTATACCTGTTGAGGCTGTGTAATTCACACCCAGAGCGACAATTAAAAATGCTATTTCTGCCCGGAGACAATTTAAAATGCTATTTCTGCCCGGAGACAACTGAATAATTTTGTCAGCATCAATGGCTCCTACAGGATAATAATTTTGAAATTTAAAACGAAAATCTTTTGTTACCAGGACCAAGCTATCTTAAAATACGTGTGTACCTCGCTGCGTGAACTACGCGACACGGCCGATGCTCGCAACATCGATCCCGAGGCGTTCTTCCGGTTGGTTGTGATGGCGCGAGGCGTGGCTGTGACGAGGCCCAACCATCTCGTCAAGTATACAGCACCTACGCCGCACAAACCTGCTTCTGGTAAGTGTCTAAACAATACCAAGGTACCACGTTACAAAGTTCCCCCATAGAACCCATAGAATATCCGAAAAATAAGTTTTTGCACTTTTCATACAAACTCCTGTACAGCGCAGACTGAACTAATCAAAGCGGAGACATTTTTAAAATACGATGTTTTCGCAGGCGACTGGTCAGCCCTGTGGAAAGGCGATAACCAAGATGAAAAGGACAAAGAACCTCACCTGATCGCTCTGATAGTGAGCGTGTTGTGGCGCCTAGCGGGCTGCAAGTCCAGCATGGGCGGCGCGCCCGGCGTGCTGGCGTATGGGCTGCGGCACACCGAGCACGCGCTTCACGCGCTGGCGGACGTAGTGCACGCGTTCCAGCTGCACGCGGAGCCCGACTGCGTGAGTAATAATTCGAGTTTCCAGTTTACCACAAAATATACAGGCTGTGTGTAAAATAGAGCATATTATCTTCTATTAATGGAACGGGAAAATTTTTGTTCTGTACAACTTTGCTCAAATCGCTAGGAAATTTTAGATTTTTCGTAACAATCGATCTGATTAAACCAACTTTGTTAGTATGGTAAGTCCAACATTTTTTTGTTACGATTTCAGCAAAGTTGTATTTTTTTTTTACTCCCATTTGGTAATTTGCTTAATACATAACCTCAAATCATATCACAAAAGTATTCATTCCTACAAGTCGTTTTACAATGATCATTTCAAAACGAGACAAGTGTCAAACTACAATGAAACTTTTTAAATATTTTTATGGCTTTGGCTTCAAAAATTCAAAATATGATTATGACAAAATTTCACAATTTACTGCACACAGAAATAGGGACAAACAAACATTAAACTAGATAAGAACATACAAAAGGTACAGCTTATTTCTATTAGAAATATCAATGTATTTTTATTTATTTCATTGGCATAAACAATTATTATTTTTCGGATTAAATTTTATGAATAACACTTGCAACTAGTCGGAATGAAAATAATTTACTATTGATAATCTAAGGTCTGCGCAACCTAGAATATAAACATTTTAAAAACAAATTAAGCAGAAGCCCCTCAAAAACATGCTCTATTTTGCCACACATCCTGTATAAAGAAAATCGGTCGCAAATGGCATTTGTAAGTCACACGTTAACGTAGCACACAAACCCTTCTTATTGACGGGTATTTGAATTTAACGTCTAATAATCATCTGTGTCTATGTAGGAGGGTATAACAAAATTGGTGTAGGTCCCGTTAACTGGGGCTTCTACCCATCATACTGAACAACTTTTGTTCTACGACTTTGCTGAATTTTTTTAACTCTTCATACAAATCGATCAGCTGATCGACCAATTTTGTGCATTTTAGTATGGAGCGTATATATTTTGGAAAATTGACTATAGGTTCCTTGGGGAAAGTTGTTCAGTATGATGAGTAGAAGCCTCAGTTAATGGGTTCTACACCAATTATTTATACCCTGTATATGTAATAAGTTAGTTTTTTTAATCCACAATTGACGATTAACCGCCTCCGTAGCGTAATGGTTAGTCAATTCGCTTCACACCGGGAGGTCGCGGGTTCGATTCCCGGTGGTGTCAACTTTTTCAAGTTGACCCGGTTTGGTTGGTGGTAGGGCAAAGTCTTACCAATCTTACCAAGAGCTTACCAATTGTAAATAAATAAAAAAATAAAATAAGATCCGTTAAGGTAAGTGACGATGATATGGTGTCGAAGACAGGTGGAATAAGGTGTTAAAATGCCCTACCATCAATCAAACCGAGTCGAAGGTCTGAAGCTACTGGCAAAGTATATATCTTCTTTACATAGTATACAATGAAATCTTTTAAAGTACTCAACTGATCTTAATGCAGTTTTCAGCAATAGATAGAGTGATTTAAGAGGAAGGTTTATATGTATAATACATACACATTGTAGTACAGAAAAGCCGAAAAATTCAAAGATTTATGATGAGACATCTTTATCTTTCATACATATTACAAAAATTATGTCGCTTCCGCTGTCTGTTCGCTTAGATCTTTTAAAGTACCCAACCGATTTTAATGCAGTTCTCAGCAATAGATAGAGTGATTAATGAGGAAGGTTTATATGTATAATACGTACATATTATGGTACAGAAAAACTGAAAAATTTAAAGATTTGTAATATTTTTTACTTCTTTTCTTTACATAGTATAAAATGAAGGCGCTTCCGCTGTCTGTTCGCTTAGATCTTTTAAACTACGAAACCGATTTTAATGCAGTTTTCAGCAATAGATAGTGATTCAAGAGGAAGGTTTATATGAATAATACGAACATATTATAGTACAGAAAAACTAAAAAATACAAAGATTTGTAATATTTTCTTCTTCTTTTCTTTACAAAGTATAAAATGAAGGCGCTTTCGTTTTCTGTTCGCTTATATCTTTTAAATTACTCAACCGATTTTAATGCAGTTTTCAGCAATAGATAGAGTGATTAATGAGGAAGGTTTATATGTATAATACGTACATATTATGGTACAGAAAAACTGAAAAATTCAAAGATTTGTAATATTTTTTACTTCTTTTCTTTAAATAGTATAAAATGAAGGCGCTTCCGCTGTCTGTTCGCTTAGATCTTTTAAACTACTCAACCGATTTTAATGCAGTTCTCAGCAGTAGATAGAGTGATCCAAGAGGAAGGTTTATATGTAAAACACAATCAGTCAAACATATTATAGTACAGAAAAACTGAAAAATTCAAAGATTTGTAATATTTTCGTTTTTTTTCTTTATTTACTTTTCTTTACATATCTTTGCATAGTATAATTTGTGCGCTTAAATCGCAAACGCTGGCTAAACCCTACGAGATGGATCAAATTAATGTACTACGGAATTATATATTATCTTTAAAAAAGTCCGCAATAGCATATATTTATCTCTTAAGGATAACTCACAGTAACCATTTTTATCTTAAAAGTTAAAAATATGTGTTATATACCGAGCTATTTTATAAAATTCAGTATTCTTAACCCAACTAAATACATTATTTAATGTAGATCAAAACAGTCCTTAACAACATTTCATTAAAAATTTTAATTGATAAATTATCTTAGAAGATATCAGAGATTTAAAAATGCGGAGGCACAGCGGCTGGCGGGCCGTACGTTTCGCCCCGGTTGGCAGCGGTCGGTGGTAATATTGTATACAAAGATATCCTGTAGTATAGACTAATCATTAATCACTCCAAACTGCCCCACATAGTATCTACACTGCAACCGTGCGAAGCCGGGGCGGGTCGCTATTATATATATATATATATATATATATATATATAGTACTAACACAGTATGGACACTCCCTGTCGCTCTCTAGATTGCGACCTCATCCCCTCGTCTTCCAGATTCATACAGATTGGTTACAGTTTGGTTGTCGAACGTATAGGATTTCGCCGCCATTTTGTTTGTTCCGTCATTCGTTTTTTGAAATGTCATTTCTGGCCCTGTCCAGGGTGTGCTAATGGACTAACTATTGCGCCACGGAGGTGGCTAAAACATTTATAGATACAGTTCGACATATAATTGGTGTTCTCGCAGGTGGAGTTCGGCAACCACATGTACTTATCGCTACTGCTGGCTGAAGATCAAAGCATTAGCTTTGGTGCCAAAGCTGCCTTGATGAGAGTGCTACGGCCTAAAGTGAAGCGGCGACGCGTCTACATCCCCTCACCACCTAACACTCCAGGTACTATCAGTTTAAAATACAAAAATTTGCACTGAAGCATGCTCCAATTTCTTAGCTAAGAAATTAAATTTAAATCATTTATTATTAACTAGCTGTTTCCCGCGGTTTCACCCGCGTGGACAACGTTTCTATGACTTTTCGAGGGTGCGCAGTGCGCGAGCCGCAAGCAGCTCGCGAGCGTGGTAAAAAGTAGCCTATGTCTGAATCCAGGTCCTAATCTGTCTACCTACCAAATTTCAGCCAAATCCGTTCAGTAGTTTTTGCGGGAAAGCGTAACAGACAGACAGAGTTACTTTCACATTTATAATATTAGTAGGGATAAACAATTTAATTTCTTTGCTTAAAAGTGTAGCATGCTTCAGTGCGAATGTCGAATATTTTTGAATCTGTGTTAATTCATACTTTAAATGAGCTTTTTAGAATCATTATTTTAAGGTTGCTTAAAAATTAATTTGTTTTTTGGTAGCTTATTATTTTTTTGTTTGTTGTTGATTACGTTTTGGCATATCGATTTTTAAGTAATTTCTATTGTTAAGGCGGTTCGACCGCTCATTAGCGCCGCCAATACAGGATTCATTTCGGAGAGTGTGCCCAGGAGCTTCACCACCTCATATCCCTTCTCCATTTCATCATCAGACGACCAGGCGCGGGAGGCGATCCCACTCCTTTGTCTTCAATATTCCACTCATACGCACGAAGCGTTTTGCTTAATCGTTTATCATGCGAACGTCCAGTGAGTGGAATATCCTGCCGGCGTCTGTGTTCCCCGATTCGTTTAATTTAGGAATCTTCAAGGCAAGAGTGAATAGGCACTATTTAAGCTTCCTTGTTACATCCTCGGCTGCATCGGTACTTACCATCAGGTGAGGCGCAGCCAAACGCACTAAAAATTTTTAATAAAAAAAAACTGAACAAGCAACTTAGAATAGAGAGTCCAATTTTCTTCTAGTTTTTCAGTCTCATGATTTTATTTTCAGCCTTAATTTTATATTCCCGGGAGGTTTATTTTACACCTGTATAGATATGTATGATGATAAAAAGCCACTTTCTAAAGAATTGTTTGACATAGTCTGTGTGAATAATCATTTTAAGCTCTTTGCTTTGCAGATTCTTTAAGCCAGTCGATCCTATTTTTTCATTTGATGTAAGATCATCAATGACATCTACGTTTCGTTTTTCTACAATTCAATTTATAAAGGTGGTTATAAAGGTGCTGGATCATCGGTGACGACCGCTCAGCCGACGAGCTCGATCACAGAAGCCGTCGTTTCCGAGTCGGATTTGAGTGCGAACCGCGACGAACAGCAGGAGAACCAGTTTATGGACGTTGATGACTCGTTGGAGCCGATAGTTTTGCTTGCTTCTGATGGTGGTGAGTTGATTTGCCTATGATTACCCTTAAAGATATTTCGCCCTGCTAAGTAGCCTAAACAGTTTCAGTACTCTTTTAAATGAATGGTTCTTTTTGACAGGGCTCTTTGTACATTAAATTAAAGAGCGAGACTCATGAATGTAACGAAGATGTCAACGAAGAGCTAGTTTCATTTCATTTATATTTTACTAGATTTTGCCAGCGGCTTCCCTCGCTTGAACATAGTTTTTGTAACTGTCTTCGAGGGTGGGCAGTGCTCGAGCCGCTTGCGGCTAAAGCTTGCGGTTCTACGCTGTCTACCTACCAAATTTCAGACAGATATGTTCAGTAGTTAGTTAGTTTTCGCGTGAACATAGTTTTTATGTCTGTCGTGCTGTCGAGCGTGGGAACTGAGTCAACTCTAGATCCCTTGGGAACTATGTCGGGCTATGCTAATTAGTAGTAAATTCGATAATCAGTATTAATTAGAACGTCAATCCTTCGCCTTATTGCGACGTGACATAAATTAACAAAGAAGAGAGAGTTAATAGCTATCCCACGGGGCTACTTAGAAATCTGGATAAAAAGTAGCCTATATGTTAAATATATAATTTACCAAGTGTGCCAAGTTTCATCCCGATCCGTCCAGTGCTTGAAGCGTGAAAGAGTAACAAACATCCATCCATACATAAAAACTTTCACATTTATAATATTAGTAGGATTTTTTTAAATCAAAATTTTAATTTTTGTGTGTTTGATTTTCTACTTATTATTTCACACAGATGACATAGCATCTGGCCTAGAAGCGCTACTGGACATACCACCGGACGCAGACGATGAAACTATGGTGGAATTGGCGATAGCTCTGTCGCTGCAGGAGCAAGGCCGGGCTTCTGCCCCCGCCCCGCCACCCGCGCAACCTCCCGCACCGCCTTACAGTGACGCCGCTGCCTCGCCGCCGGGGTAAGTTCAGTTAACGCCTTTAAAATAAAAACACCTACCAAATATGTTGCCACCACCCTTTAGTGCATTGCAGTGTACTTGTTAAAGACACTAACATGGGTCTCTTTATAAGTCGCTGACTGGTTTAACCTTCACAGAAGCAATGAAAACGCGAAATTTTTGTCAACTACATAATTATTTCAATACGGATGTCTCTGTTAATCTTAACACAAGTCAGTTTATCTGTTTTTATCTGGAGAAGAGTAATGTTTTTCGGATTTATTGTATATAAAGTCGATTCGCTTAGATAGTGTCATTCGTTTAAACAAAATGCAGAAATTAAATCTACTTTAATAGACAATTTACAGATGACAGATACAAATCAATTAATACACATATGTCAGCGTTTTTTGACGTCAAGGTGGCGTTCTTTGACACTCGGCGGCACGCGCTGTGTCGGTATTTACAGAGGGCGAGCGACACGATCTAAGCGAACGGACTTTATATAACAAAGACATTGGATTTCGGGGAGCGAAATCTTTTTAACTCTGTGGTATATAAGTATGTATGTATGTATTGTCGCTGAGCCTGAAGCCTAAATGGCTTGGGGATTCCGAGTGTAAAGTGACATTATTGTTTTGATCCCCTAAAAGAAATAAAATACTTTGCAGTCGTGTTTTAATGATGAGTTTGTATCCCATCTCCGTAGCTCTGACGACGAAGGGAGTACTGCAGCAACCGACGGCAGCACGCTGCGCACGTCCCCCGCGGAAGCTCCCGGCTCAGCTGGCTCTGAGAGTGGCGGTTCTGGCGCTGACAGCATCGGGGGGGTTTCTGGCCGTTCCAGTGCTTACGGTGAGCATCTACCCCTGCATTGAACAGATTTGTTTAAAATAATAGGGCTTTTAGTGGAGTCCCTTAATCTCTTAATGTCTCTTTTTTATGGTAGGTCCCAAAAAGTCCTTTTTTTAAGAATTTGGTCATTTAATCCCTTTTTTGGGTTGCGTGAAAAAATGATAAAAGGAGCCCTTATTATAGGATCACTCGTTTGTCCGTCCGTCTGTCACAGCCAATTTTCTCCGAATCTACTGGACTAAATCACGTGAAATTTGGTAGGATGGTGTAATCCTATGACCCAAAGGTAATTGGCATTGTACGGAATCCTCTCCACGCGAGTTCAACTCATGTGATTCGCGTGGCCTCAGTAATGAATCGTTGAAGGCTATATTAAGATATTCCCATTTCTGAGGGGCATTTTATTTTAATAAATGAATAAAAAAATAGCTTTTTTCTTCTTATCAATTAACAAACTTTTCTGAATTTTTCTGTATGCTCGACGCGTCACAAAGTACACGTAATTAAAATGCTTAGTTGGGGATTTAATTTAATAAATATAATTTGAATAGTCCCTTTTTGGCTCCTTTTTTTTTTAAAAAGTAGTCCCTTTTCCCTTTTTTGTGGCGGCGTTTCTGCTAAAAGCCCTGAAATAATCTTAAAGCATGTTTTACAAGTCTGTCGATTAATTGAGATAGGTGCGTAGAAGAAGTGAGTAAATTTTGAGTACCTTAAAGCGTTTTCATATTAGGCAACTAAACAAGAACCTTTGATACGGAGCTAATTCTTGCTGCTATTATTTAATACGAAACTCTGCCTCCTGTTGTGATGAGTTGTTCCGCTTCTAAGTCGCCTAATTTGAAACTGCTCTTATAATTAAGGCATTCACTAAAGTTTCTTCCTTCTGAAAAAAGATCTGAAGATTTTGTTATTCCATTCAGCACTTGTAGAATGACAGCAGGTCTGAAATTTGGTTGCCTTTGTTGTTCCATTCAGCACTTGTAGAATGAAAAAAGGTCTGAGATTTGGTTGCCTTTGTTGTTCCATTCAGCACTTGTAGAATGACAGAAGGTCTGAAATTTGGTTGCCTTTTGTCGTGATTTATTGTTTAAGTTGAAAAATCAAATTTTATATTGGCAACACTGCTCACTATTGTCGGCCGTCACGCGCTGGTGATCAGCTCAGCTCTGGGTAGGAGTGGGATCTTTCCCACCCCTACCTCTCTCAAGGTTTGCTGCTCACGGACTGAGCGGTTGGTATTCAGTCTACGATGAGATCAGTCGACGGAAGTTTCAATATTTGTGCTTGGATATTGTAAATGAATACAGATTTATACAAGTAAAAGTCTACTGAGTTTTTGTTCGTAAAACTTTGTTGTTCCATTCACCACTTGTAGAATGAAAAAAGGTCTGAGATTTGGTTGCCTTTGTTGTTCCATTCAGCACTTGTAGAATGAAAGAAGGTCTGAGATTTGGTTGCCTTTGTTGTTCTATTCAGCACTTGTAGAATGAAGTCTATTCGCCGCACCAGCCGCAAGAAACAAGTATTAGGGGTTTGCCTATTGGACAAAAAAGTTTAATGAAGAAAATTGATAACAATTATTAGAACAAAATGGATTTTTAAAATAGCATTAGACTATTAAAAATTAATAACTAGTAAATATGTGTCTAATGTTTTGAGAGCCTGGTGGCTTTAAACATGACGGTTATTTTCAACTCAATAAATCACAATTTTTAAAGGTAAAAAATTCACATTTTTGATTTAAAACCTCTAGAGTTATCGTAGCAGTTTCTTCGTTACTAATGTCATTTTTTGGAATACCCCGCATAAGATTTCGTCACTTTCAAAAAAAAAACAAGAAAATTAACTAGTCTAAAAAATTTACCCATCTGACCACTAAGA
The DNA here is from genome assembly GCA_947284805.1 of Coleophora flavipennella. Classification (NCBI taxonomy): domain Eukaryota; kingdom Metazoa; phylum Arthropoda; class Insecta; order Lepidoptera; family Coleophoridae; genus Coleophora; species Coleophora flavipennella. Next base: position 1,857,901 of record OX369288.1, read on the forward strand.
AAAAGCCTCTGTTTAATTTACTACGTAGCTCAGGGGATGGGATCATGAAAGACATACCACTAGTTACTTATAAAAAGACCATAATTAGTGTCAACATAAGGTCAATAATAAAAAACAACAACTTTTTATTTTCAATAAGAATTGGCATTGAACTTCAAAAACTGAATCGGAAATTTTATACTTAACCCCCTATTATTTTTTCCTCTTGGTGTTGGCTGTTTAGTTTCATAATCACTTAGCCTAGTCAGCCAAAAAAATATTAATGAAATGTTTACCAGACTGTGTATGAACTAATGTCTATATTTTAGCTGGCCCGTCAACATCCCAACCAGTGGCGTCGACATCGCGCTCGGTGGAGGCAGAGAGTGACACGCGCAAGTTGCACGCGCTGCGTCTGGCACTGTTGTCCGCGGCGCTCGACGCTCTGCCTGCTCTGCGCGCGCTGCCCGGCGTGCGAGCCATCCCCTTCGTGCAGGTACGTCCTGTGTGTGTTAAAGCGAGAAGTAATATTAACATTGCGACTGATTTACAATGTGAACGCCTCTTCATAATGAAACCAAGCTTTCCTAATTTATACCCGCCTTAGTAATAGCTTTAAACGTTATGAAACCACTTTCTTGAGTAAAAATTCAGCATATGTTCACAAAAAATTTGCGGAAACAGTTGAAATATTCGCCAAATTCACTTTACTAAAGACGTTCATAATGATTAATGAACGAGCGATATCGGCGACTCTTTTAGTACGACTCTCTCTCCCACTTATACCCGTCCTATTTTTCAACTGACTTCCAAAAAGGAGGAGGTTCTCAATTCGATTTTTTTTTATGTGTGTCTCAGAACTTTTGACTGGGTGAACGGATTTTTATGATTCTTTTTTTATTTGAAAGCTAGTGCTTCCCGTGTGGTCCTCTAAATATATTATCAAAATTTGTGTAGTACTTTATTAGAAAATTAACAAAAACCAAAAATAATAATGCAAAAATGTACTGAGTTGTTGCGATGAAAGTCGGTTTTTAACGTGTTTAGCGTTTTTAATTATTTAAGAAAACCAATGGTGTTTTTTTATTTCCCCAGGTGGTCCTTATGCTAGCAAGCGACTTAGACTCGAGCGTGGAAGCTGACCGCGCCGTCCTTGATAGATTGCTCGAATTACTCGTCGCTGAGTTGGACATACAGCCGGAAGAGGGCGCCACTGAAGAACGCACCGAGAAGAAAGATACGCAACTGGCTATCATACGGTTGGAGCAGCTGGTGTCCGACTTGGACTCGAAGGGCGAGGTTGTTACGCCGCCGGTGCACGAGAGAACGAATAGAAGAGAGTTCCAGCTCATTATTATGCGGTTGTTGAGTAAGTTTCATTGACTCGGTACTAGTATAAATATTGCTTGCTAATATAGTCTAGGGGAGCGATGACTGACTCTCTCGTTGTACTCGTGACTGGGTGCTATCCGTGTGAACTGGCCTAATTCAATAATTTTAAAGTATAATTTTTCGTTTCATATTGTTTTCATATTTTAATGTCATTATTTGTTTTATAATATCAATATCAATGATTTTATATTGACATTATTAACTAATAATTGTGTTTGTATGAATTTTTTTAAAGTTAACTACATGCAAGTGCGTTTGACTACATCATACCTGATGATAAGTGACGATGTAGTCGAAGTTGTTACAATCAAACTCAAATAATGCCTATTCACTCTCGCCTTTAAGACCCCCAAACTCTACGAGTCGGAAAACAAGACCAAGGCCAAGGAGTATTATTATTATTAGGATATGCCCCTACTTTAAAAAATTAAATTGTTACGGTTGGTAAGCTCTTGGCACTACTCGCCTGATGGTAAAAAAATAGATGAATAAAATCTGGATATCATCACATTTCCATGCTCTATCCAGCCTAGAGGGACGAAGGAACAAGTAAGGTTATGTGATAGTTCGAAAAACTGAATAGGAGATATTGACGAAAATGCACTCTTACCAAACATATGCGTGTAATATAGTAAAATACAAAAGTAATATCAGTGGCAGATTGATTCCTTGCTGGTCGCAACAATAGGGTGTTTGACCACGAAATTTTAGTGAGTTTTTATCATCTGTCACAACAAATATGTTTTAAATAGCAAGGTTTATAAGTGTATATCACACTAATATTATAAAGGCGAAAGTTTGTGAGTGTGTATGTTTGTTACTTCTTCACGCAAAAACTACTGAACGGATCTGGCTGAAATTTGGTAGGTAGACAGATTAAGATCTGGATTAACACATAGGCTACTTCTTTTCACGCTTGTCGCGCACTATGCACCCTCGAAAAGTCATAGAAACGTTGTCCACGCGGGAAACAGCTAGTTGTTTATAAGCGTGTGTATTTTTTTATTAATTAAAAGTTTAAGTCTATGGAAAACAAAACAAGTAAGATGGTGTTTAATTTCAGTAAGGAAAAATTTCTATTTAGTGAACAATATTTCCAAGTTTATTTTTGATTATTTATATTTGAACAGACAACTGACTATGACTTTTTGTCCATTAGGTGTGCTGATGGCGCGCTGGAAGACCGCCGTGGGTTCCGGCGGTGCGGCGGCCGTCCGAGCCGAGGTGTGCGGCGCGACGTACGCGGCGCACGTGTCGCGGCTGGCCGCCGGCGCGCTGGCGCGGGCGGGCGCGCCGCGACACTGCTACAGAGTGCTGTACGCGCTGCTGCCCTACTGGCAGCCCGACCGTGCTGCCGCAGCCACTGGTGAGAAACTTTCACTTTGCTTTAGTTGCAGGTGCTGATGTTTTTCAAAATTTTAAGTTAAAAAAATCCCCCGTCAGGTGATTTGTGTAATTTATCGTATCAGTTCATATACGTCCCCACCGAGGGGCTCGAGTCTACCCTGAATTAGGGCAATCGGGCCTAAGTGGACCACGCGGGCCCAGTGCGGGTTGGTCGACTTCACTCACAACCTTCGAGTTTCTTCTCAGGCGTGCGCAGATTTCCTCACAATGTTTATCCTTCACCGTAAGCAAAGTATATATATTAGTACTAACATACAGTATGGACACTCCCTGCCGCTCTCTAGATTGCGACCTCACCCCCTCGTCACCCAGATTGATACAGATTGGTTGTCGAACATATCGGATTTAGCCGCCATTTTGTTTGTTACGTCATTCCTTTTTTGAAATGTCATTTCTGGCCCGTTGTATAAAGTGTCCAGGGTGGGCCGTAAGAGCGTCGGATAATCGTACATATGAAATCTTAATTCGAAATCACATTGGTACGTGGCGGGATTCGAAACACGATCTACCGGACAGGAGGCGGGGATCTCATGCATAATACTCATTTAAATGACGCACACGGTGACTGTTCTTCCTCGCACAACCTTATACTGTAATATTGTTATTCAGGCTCCGGATCGCCTTCAACACCCGGACAGCAACTACTAAAGCCTCTGCCTCCCCAACCGTTGCCCGATATGCAACCGTTCTTCGTCAAGGAATATGTGAAGAGTAAGTGTTACTTTTATGTCACACTAGCTGTCCCGGCGAATTTCGTTCCACCTTACACTACACTACCCTACCCTACACTAACCTTCCCTACATTACCCTACCCTACCCTACTATCCTACCCTACACTACACTACCCTACCCTACCCAAACTACACTACACCTACACTACACTACACTACCCTACCCTACCCTAAAACCAATTAGTTTTAAACTGATTATATATATTTTTTTATTGATGAATATCGTATTTTAATATTTATCCTATTCCGGACGAAGACAAATGCAAAAACACAAATATCATAAAATTGGTCCGGCCGTTCTTGAGTTATAAATGGTGTAACTAACACGACTTTCTTTTATATATATATTTCCCCCACAGGTCACGCTCTGGACGTGTTCGACAACTACCCACAGCTGCTAATGGAGATGGCGTTACGCCTCCCTTGCCAGATCCACAAACATTGCGATCCAGCGCACTTTGACAATCGCTGGAGAACTTTACTATGCGAGTACATGATGAACCAGCAGACTCCACTCAGGTAAGTTATCTTTTTAACATTTATTAACTCACTAGATTTTTCCAGCGGCTTCGCTCGCTTGAACATAGTTTTATGACTGTCTTCGAGGGTGGGCAGTGCGCGAGCCGCAAGCGGCTCGCGAGTGTGGAAAAAGTCACCTATGTGTTAATCCAGGTCCTAAGCTGTCTACTTACCAAATTTCAGCCAAATATGTTCAGTAGTTAGTTTTCGCGTGAAAATAGTTTTCATATCTGTCGTGTTGTCGAGCGTGGGAACTGAGTCAACTCTAGATCCCTTGGGAACTATGTCGGGCTATGCTAGTTAGTTGTCAATTCGATAATCAGTATTAATTAGCACGTCAATCTTTCGCTTCATTGCGAAGTGATAGAAATTACCAAAAAAGAGAGAGTTAACAGCTATCCCACGGGAACCACTTAAGAAAATCTGGATAAAAAGTAGCCTATATGTCAATCCAGGACCTAACCTATATGTGTGCCAAGTTTCATCCCGATCCGCCCAGTGGTTGAAGCGTGAAAGTGCAACAAACATCCATCCATACATACAAACTTTCGCGTTTATAATATTAAGTAGGATAGAGAGTGAACTTTAACATTATCTACTGATCGTCCTCTAGTCCAAGCCACTTTTGCTGATTTATCCTGAATCGTACCCAATCCGTATAATTAGGGACCACATAGATCTACCTTGCAGTAATATCGATTATTTATAGGAATCTCTGCAAAAGATCTAAAAAATTTAAATACTCCTTAACATTATCAAAGTTCAGTGATGTTAAAAGCCTTTGTTTCATCGAAGTCAATCGGTATATAGCTTTGTCAGCAGCGGACGCCTTTTGGCTGCTATGACGATGTACCCACAACATTGCGACACATGATCTCACTAATGAACTTCATCATCGTCATCGTATCAGCCGAAAAACGTCCACTGCTGGACAAAGGCCTCCCCATAGGATTTCTACGACGACCGTTCCTGCGCTTCTCGCATCCAGCGGCTTCCTGCGATCTTCAGCAGGTCGTCTGTCCACTGCGTGGGAGGCCTTCTTAACGCTACGTTTTCCGGTGCGCGGTCGCCACTCGAGAACTTTACTACCCCAACGCGGCCATCTGTTCTACGAGCTATGTGCTCTACCTACTGCCACTTGATTTTAGATATTCTGTGAGCTATATCGGTTACTTTAGTTGATCTCCTTGTTTCTGATTCGCTAGGGAAATTCCGAGCATAGCACGCTCCAATGCCCTTTGGGTGACCTTGAGCCTTCTTATGAACTTCATAAACTAAACAAAATGCAGCTACGTGGAAATTATTCACTAAAGCGGTGAGAAGAGGAGTCGAAAACAATTAATAGAATTTCGTTATTGACGTCTCCTCTGCGCTCAGCTTGTGGACACAATTCAAGCGAAGACGAGTGGAAGTGTCTCATTATTATATGCTGTGATCAAAGTGTCTTGCAAGCGGCGGCGGCGCGCAGCAAAGACGGTAGGATGTGAGCGGTGTTCGGCGAATGGCGAAGGGTGCCGCTAGTCTTAAACTAGCTCCATACTAGCAAGTGAGTCCGCCCATTTCAGCTCTAGGCAGCATACATATCTCCATCTCAGCTATTCAATTAACTACATTTAAATTACAATTTATTGATAATTAGTCTCACTTGGCTGAAGGAACTTCATACTCTCCGGTAAATGTAGCTTTGAGCAGAACCCATCCTTCAGCCTTCATATCATAGCTCCATCCTGTTTCGAGGTCGGTGATAAATTAAGTACCCTTTAGTACAAGCATTTCTTTGTTCATTTTGCAAGCCTGAAAAGGATATACTTATGTAGGTTAATTTTAGACAATTTATAGGAAACTCTTTAACGTTGGTGATTAACTTTAACATTAGAAATTTAGATATAACTTAGATTAGGCAAGCGTTCGGAAGAATGTGGTTAAAAGAATCCAACGGCCCATTTGCTCTATCTGGCTGACTATAAGACCGAGGACTTATCGGTGTGTATTCCACAGTGCTACCAAAGATCTCTTCCGAGCGCTACAATTTTTTAGACAATAAATATAGCATACATATCTACACTTCGCTCTAGCCAGCATATTTCTCCGCTCAACTTCGGTGGATTAGATATGTCCTAGTTGCTACGTCGCTCTTTCTCCTCTTCGCCCATCTCAGCTTTACAGGCCTAAGTGGCGTGCCTTGGGGAAAGCTTACACAATCAAAATAGTTCATTTCGTCTGCTAACGGAGGCCATCGTGAGGGGAGGGGTTACAAGGAGCGAGACGGGGAGGTCGAGCCCAAGCCGTCCTTGTCGCCGTTTGTCGCGGAGGAGGAGGTGGCTAGTGTCTTGTGATGTCGGCTTTGACGTAACATCAAAGTCGTACCACTGTATGGTTTCATACACTGTGTCTCTGTTATACGGTGGTCTAATTAAGCCTGATGATGATGAAGAAGTCTTTAGTTTAAATTCCGCTTAACGTACAGGAAACACAGAGTATACCCATTCTTCCTCATTTCGTCAACAGGAAACAAGTCCGCAAACTCCTGCTACTGTTATGCGGCACTCGCGAGCGTTACCGTCAGTTGCGTGACGTCCACGCTCTGGACACGCACCTGAATGCGGCCAAGGCTCTCCTGGCCATCGATCCCCCGACCTATGACAAGCTGGTTCAACTGATGGAGCATCTTAAGGTAAGTTCTATTGGAGTACCTATACCAAAGAATAAATACTATTTACTACATAATAGAAGTTTCACTCCACAAAATCATTGAAATAAATGGTGACTCTTGCTACGACATAATAAAGTTCAAAGTCAGGACGTACAGCGCTAATCACCTAAAGTTGTTATGGACACTTTTTGTCGAAATCTTCACTTCTTCTGCTATAAAACGAACAATAACACGACGATCCGCCAAGACAATGTTTTCAACTTATGGACATTTTCTGTCGAAATCTTCACTTCTTCTACTATAAAATGAACAGGAACACGACGATCCGCCAAGACAATGTTTTCAACTTATGGACACTTTCTGTCGAAATTTTCACTTCTTCTGCTATAAAACGAACAGTAACACGACGATCCGCCAAGTCAATGTTTTCAACTTATGGACACTTTCTGTCGAAATCTTCACTTCTTCAGCTATAAAATGAACAGGAACACGACGATCCGCCAAGACAATGTTTTCAACTTATGGACACTTTCTGTCGAAATTTTCACTTCTGCTATATCAGTCACTGCCGATGTAGAGCGTTCGGTGCGTGGGGTCGTTAGTGAAAGTTCTTCCTCGCTTGAACACCAACGCGCAATCTTCGATTATGGAGGAGCATGAACCTTTAATGTTGCTCTCAAGTCTTGATTTACCTGCTCTGTAGTAAAAAAAAAATCAAGCAGAGACATTTTATTATCGCGCGTACTTCAATTTTATCCATTTTTAAGAACACGACGCAATCAAATGGCTTCTATTAAAAAAACAAAACAGAATTGATTGCTTTTTTATTATCATCATATCAAATGTCTGGGCTATGCCTGCCAGTATTTTTTCTATCCAATGAGAATATAACTCAATGTCATTATCAATATTTATTGAACACCTCTCGTAATAAAAATAAAAAAAAGAAATCTAATGCGAGTCCGTCCGGCCGTTCTATCCGTCAATTTCCTTTTTAAGCTAATGTATAGCTTTTATCGCGGGCTTTGAGGGGACCTAATCAAGAAATTTCGTAACGAAAATAAAACTTAACACCCCAAAAAAATATATATATTGAGTTCTAAAAAACTTACATATGCCATCTATTTATCCATCATGATCATGGTGGTGGTGGTCGTAATGGTGATCGTGATGGTGGTCGCGATGGTGGTCGCGATGGTGGTCGCGATGGTGGTCGCGACGGTGGTCGCGATGGTGGTCGCGATGACGATGATGATTTAACTTTCTTAGTGTTAATTTATTACATAAACAGCTTTCATTTGAGCTATTGCTAACTTATATAGTTGTAGTGAAGCTATATGTAAATATTCAACGCGCACACTCTCGCACACCGCGCAAAATCGATGACAAGCCGCTCCCGACTCACCCTCCGCGCACCCTCGATATCCATAATAAAAAAATGCTGCGGAGCCAATGATTCCTAGTAATCGACTAATCGATCACAGTATAACTGAAACAAAACCCGCAGCTCTGGATGTTTCGTGCTTGCATGTCCTTTTTAGGGTTCCGTAGCCAAATGCCGAAAAACGGAACCCTTATGGATTCGTCATGTCTGTCTGTCTGTCCGTCCGTATGTCACAGCCACTTTTTACAGAAACTATAAGAACTATACTGTTGAAACTTTGGTAAGGAGACGTATTCTGTGAATCGCATTAAGATTTTTACACAAAAATAGAAAAAAAACAATAAATTTTGGGGGTTCCCCATAGTTAGAACTGAAACTCAAAAAATTTTTTCACCAAACCCATACGTGTAGGGTATCTATGGATAGGTCTTCAAAAATGATATTGAGGTTTCTTAGACGTAAGTTTGCGCGAGAGACACTTTAAAGTGGTAAAATGTGTCCCCCCCTGTAACTTCTGAAATAAGAGAATAATAAAACTAAAAATAATATATGATGTACATTACCATCGAAAATTGGTTTGATCGAGATCTAGTAAGTAGTTTTTTTAATACGTCATTTATTAAAGATAATGGTGCGGAACCTTCGTGCGCGAGTCCGACTCGCACTTGGCCGGTTTTGATAAGAATTATGTATAGAAATTATACGAGCATAATATTTACTTATTCCTTAATTTGTTACAGGCGTGCGCAGAGATCGTAAGCGCGCGTACCGGCAACTGGCAACATACCTGCCTCGTTGAACGAAGGACAGCCCTCGCCTGGCTGGTGACGGCGGCGCGGCGCGTACACCCGCACGTAGCGCCCACTGTGTTACAGCTGCTGCAATGTGCGCTCACCCATGCGCAGCCTCAGCCGCAACCGCCGCAAGACAAGGTGAATATTGAGAACTATCCAAACGGCAGGTTTGCCATATGAACCCATGGCATTCATCATTCAATGCGTACACTAATTCAATTATAATCTGAATGTTCTCTATCGTTATACATTTACATATTTTTTACAAAAATAATGTTCCTATATGGATTTCACTATGTTCGCCTATTGTGTTTCCTGTATGGATTTCACTATGAAATATTGAAGGGTTTTTTTTATCATGATTGCTATGAAATAGTGACTGACTTTTTTTTACTATATGGAATTCATAATGACTCATCATCTACTGCTGGACATAGGCCTCCCCCAAGGATTTCCACGACGACTGGCTCTGCGCTGCTCACATCTAGCCGCTTCCCGCGACCTTCAACATGTCATCAGTCCACCGAGTGGACGTTCTGCCTACGCAACGTTTTCCAGTTCGCGGTTGCCACTCGAGAACTTTACGGCCTTTTGTTCTACGAGCTATGTGCCCCGCCCACTGCCACTTAAGTTTAGCAATCCCGAGAGCTATGTCGGTTACTTTGGTTCTCCTGCGGATCACGCAGAGAAACTCCGAACATAGCGCGCTCCATTGCCCTTTGAGTGACATTGAGCCTTTTTATGAGACCAATAGTAAGAGACTATGTCTCAGTTCCGTATGTCATTATGATTGCCGTGAAAAATTTACTGACTTTGAAGTTCACCTTTAGGGCTTTTTAATGAGTTAACAATTTGTCACCAGTCGGAATGGCCGGAGCGTGAACGCAGTGCCGAGAGCGACACGTTCGTCTCTGACGGCTCCAAGTTCCAGGAGCAACGAGTTCCGCAGCTCGTCCAACAAATTCTCAAACAGGTTAGTTCGGTCTCGTCGCATAATACGATAGAAAACCCCAGAAAAAATTTAGTTAACTTAAAAAAATAATCGTTTTCACATACTTGCTCGGAGATGCCTTCATTATTTAACCCTTCGCATACAAGGTGGGTGGGTTAAGTTTTAAAATCTTTTTTTTTTAATTACGTAATGGCGAGGACTGTAACTTTGAGTACCTGGGTTTGCGACGTTGCCCCGTCGACCTGTTGGGTTAATTCAGTACTGCGCGGGCGCTTGACCGTGATAGACGTGTTTAGAGTCAGTGAGACGTATATTTGTTTTGTAAAGATTGTCTTCAAAAATTAAAAAAATACCTGGAAGTTCCTAACATTAGTGACTATTTTAAGACTATATATTATTTTCTGTTTTCCTAATGTAATTTAAGTTTAAACGAGGTTTCAGACAAATCAGTCTTAGATTTTCTATGCTTAGTTTTTCAGTTGGAATGAGCCCCATATTTCACTGCAAAACTAAAACGAAACATTGATTGCAAGTGAAAATTTTCTTTTCATTGTCGTTCTACCTATTTTCCTAATTGATAAAAACGCATTTATAAATGTATATTTTAAATTATATTTACACAGGAGTCACTTATGTTCCAATCATTTAGACCCCCACCTTTACGGCACGTAACTTTTTGACACCTTGTATGCGAAAGGTTAAAAAAGCAATACGTCAATTGACACTTATCGGTACGCTACTAAATAACACGCCAGCAATTTGCAATGCGATAGTAATATAAATAATTGCTGGATGTCAAGCTTTTTTGGTGCGGAACTAAATAACACGCCAGTAATTTCCACACAACATTAATAGAAATTTCTTAACAGTATATTTTCTAACTGTACAAACTGCAATGTAACTTTTAATTTAAATTGAACTTTAATGCGCTTTGCACACGACGGGGCGGGGCGGGCCGGTCAATTTCGCCGCCTACGATAGCACAAAGGGAATCCTATACTACTAACGCACACGGAGGCGGCGCGGTCTTATTGTCCTCCATGTAGTATAGGATGGTAGTATAGGATTCCCTTTGTGCTATCGTTGGCGGCGAAATTGACCGGCCCGCCCCGCCCCGTCGTGTGCAAAGCGCCTTATGATTACTCACAAAAGCTTGTAATTTGGTCATTACTTAAGCCAAAGTCATACTACACGAAAAACAGGATCGCAAATTATTTTTGCTATCTTTGGATTGCAAAACTTCATACAAAGAGATTTTATTCAAAGTCGGCCTTGAAATACTACTCGGAAATTAGGATCGTAAATTTAATTACGATCCTACGACCGTAATTTCCTGTACAAAGAGATTTTATTCAGTATTAGGCTGTATCGATCTCTCGGAAAGGAGGTCGATAGGCATAAAAAGCGTCATTTATCTTATTAAAAAAAATGTGCGGTGATAAAGTAGTGATCCAATAACTAAACTCCGCGCTAGTATTATCACAAATTATAAGTATAATATAAATCCTGGAAAAGCGTTTCTGAATTTTAATAATTGCTCTTTTAAGTAAATCCTTACTATTCATATTTAAACTAAACTGATCTTATTTAAATTATTTGAATTTTTTAAGTAAAGCACTATACAAGCCTCGGTCCGTAATGACTGCACTGCAGGCCTCGAGCTTAGCTTAACCTCACTGCGCTTTCGGCCATCATTGACGTGGCTCGCAACGCAGTCATTACAGACTACGGCAGTAATGTACTAGTTTTATTTTTAATATAATTTGTTTATTGTCTCCTCGAATATTTAGAGAAAAGTACTAGACAAACTTCGGCCGAAATAACAATCGAGGGCCTTGTTTAGTTGAAAAATTAAATTAAAATCGTAATGGAGTCAGAGTAATCAATCACTTCGTCATCCTTCCTTTAATACTCTTCTGTCCGTTCCGTTATTTTAAGCCTGGACAGTGTTTTCACTAATCTGTTTTGTTCCAAAGGTACCTCAAGAAGAATTGCGAATGTTCGTGAAAGCTTTCCTCCTGGAGACCAACTCAACTGCCGTTCGTTGGCAAGCGCATGCCTTGTTGCTCGCTATTTATAAGTAAGTGTACATATGCAGTTGTATATAAATCTTATTTTATATTTCAATATTCATATTTCTTTAGGAAATAAGTGAATAATAATTGATTACACAGGGCACCTGTTTTAAAAATTTATCAGCTTTTGTCTATATTTTTACGTATTTTATATTTTTTACTGTAGCAACTCAACACAAGCAGACCAAGCCTCGCTCGTGTCCCTACTGTGGGGAATCTGGCCGACTTTACCACAGTATGGACGCAAAGCAGCTCAGTTCGTCGATCTGCTTGGATACTTCACGCTTAAGACGCCCAATATCGATACCGAGGTAAGTAATTTTTATGAAAACAATTAACAAGTAATCTTATACATCAGAACTTGCGACAGATCCGATCGTTCCGATTTTTCGCTGAATTGTTTATATTGTTGGTTGATTTTCGACATAGTTGCGATCGTCCTTCGAGGTCCAAAACTTGGGTTATTCATTGGGCCAGCTTAAGAAACAGTCACCAAAAAATCATATTGACGCGATATGATGCAAGGATCTGAATCTTCAGGTAACTAAGTGTTAAATACGGGATCAATAAATGATTTATAGTTTTTTTTCTCAAATTTTAAACAATCAAGAATTCTCTTCAACAAGACATCAAAAAGTTTAAAATCAAGCAGTAGCGATAACATTCCTACTCTAGTATTTTAATAGGGATGACGAATGCTAGTCATCAGATTTACTTTTTATCATCTGTCAAACACGACATTTTGTTCTTAAAATGTTTGAAATACCTAGGCGTGACGTCATAGTTTAGCAGCGTCATATACGTACTCATTTTGTGATTTTGGTGCATAAAAATCGAAGAATTGATGGAAAACAAAACGAGTAAGGTTTTCCGAAGTTTAAGTAGGAGGGCAATTTAGTGATCACGAGTTCATAATTTATTTCTGATGCTGTCGTCTTCCCTGTTGCCTATAGGCGGCGCAAGTTCCTGTTTCTACCTCTTGAAACGCTGGTTATTTCAAACGGATGTCTTGTTCTTCGGCACAGAAATACGTCGGCAGCGCAGTAGAACTCTTGCGCAACCAAAACCAACTGCTCTCGTGTCATGGCAACGCGGCGCTCTATGCTTCACTCAGCGCATTCGTGGAGCTGGACGGATACTACCTGGAGTCGGAGCCGTGCCTCGTCTGCAACAACCCTGAAGTGCCCATGGCTACCATCAAACTGCCTACTATCAAGGTTTGTGATCATCATCATATCAGCTCATATACGTCCCCACCGAGCGGCTCGAGTCTACCCTGAATTAGGGCGATCGGGCCTTAGTAGACCACGCGGGCTCAGTGCGGGTTGGTCGACTTAACACACAACCTTCGAGTTTCTTCACAGTTAAAGCAATCGGTAAGTATATGTACGTAAGTTTCGAAAAACTCAATGGTACATTGGCCGTCCGTATTTGACCCCGGCACTTCTGGTTAGGGGACCGAGTCGTTACCGGTTGAGCCACCGACGCTTCATAGTGATATACCTAAAACTAACTTACAAGGAAGGGTACCCAACTGTCCGACTCCGATTTGATTTATTTTGATATATGTTATAGAGTAGTCTAAAATAACGAACAAGTATTTTTTTTTAGCTGCCCAAACTCAACCTGTTAGGAGAAAATGGCCTTCAAAGTACTAAAAATTTACCAAACCTTCTAATTCCTGAGAAGAGATTTGTTCAAAAAAATTGATAATTAATTACTGGTTTCGTTATATGTTGGAGAACATGAATAAAGAATGGGGACGTGTTTTGTCATTTCACCACAAACTCATTTTTTATTTTTTATATATATATATATATATGTGTATATTTATATACAAACTCATTTTTAAATACTCTCATTTCCTACACTTATTCTATGAACAGAACGACTCGAAGTCCAAATTAGCGACCACCCACACGATTAATTTATGCCACTGCCAAGTAACGACAGCCGTTGTTACATGAGCGCAGAGAGACAGCACGAGTGTTACAATGGCTAATTGCGTGCAGTGGCATACAATACTTTTTCTACGACCGTGAAATACATAAAAAACATTGAAATTTTGTCATAATCATATATTGAAATTTTGAAGTCAAAGCCATAAAAATATTTAAAAAGTTTCATTGCAGTACAGTTGTCTCGTTTTGTAATGATAATTGTAAAACGACTTGTAGGAATAAATACTTTTATACCATTGCTCCTCTAAAAAGCTTATTTTATTCACTGAAAACAGTGAAAAAAAAGCTCTTTTAATCACTATTTTGGTGTTTGAATTTAGAACACACCAATATAATATTCGACCTCTATCTCAGCTATACAACCTCCATGCGCAAAGAATACTCGATACAAACTTTTAATCCAAAGAATATTTGATATACAAACTCCTTGTGCAAATAACTCCTCGAGATTTTATTGTTCGATATTTTTGAAAAAGATTAGAATAAAAACTGTTTCGTGTTGTCATTTTATTAGTAAATTGGCGCTATTTTGAATACTGTTATACGAACACAAAGACAATTAGTCTAATTGTTCAAATTTTAATTAATTTAACATTCCTTTTTTCTTCATTAAATATCTATCTCTGCATCCAAAGAATATTTGATATACAAACTCCTTGTGCAAATAACTCCTCGAGATTTTATTGTTCGATATTTTTAAAAAAGATTACTGGTCAAGTTTTTCAAAGTTTCAGTAGGAGAGAAATATAGTGATCAAGAGTACATAATTTATTTTTGATGGTGTCATCATCCCAATTTCTGGTGTGCTCAAACAACTTAGTTATTATATGCAACTAGCTGTTTCCCGCGGCTTCACCCGCGTGGACAACGTTTGTTTGACTTTTCGAGGGTGCGCAGTGCGCGAGCGTGTTAACCTATAACCTATGTGTTAATCCAGGTCCTAACCTGTCTACCTACCTACCAAATTCCAGCCAGATCCGTTCAGTAGTTTTTGCGTGAAGAAGTAACAAACATACACAGTCACAAACTTTCTTCTTTATAATATTATTAATTTATTTATTTACACTTGTAGTACACCAAAAACAATTTCGTAAAGCTAATACATATAGATATTATAATATAGTGTACAGTAGACGGTCTTATTGCTAAAAGCAATCTCTTCCAGACAACCTTAAATTACAGGAGAGCACGAAATACTTAATATTAGTGTGACTAACTAGTCCGTATACCGAACAGATCGACTCGAAGTTCACGACGACGACCCAGATCGTGAAGCTGGTGAACAGCCACATGATAAGCCGCATCAGCCTGCGCATCGGCGACATCAAGCGCAGCAAGATGGTGCGCACCATCAACTTCTACTACAACAACCGCACCGTGCAGGCGGTGCAGGAGCTCAAGAATAGACCCGGTGAGAAAAAAAGACGTGTGGCACTCGGGGACTGCCGCGGTAAAGCTATTGCATAGCATTTTTTATCAACTTATGCAATTATAATTATTTATTTATTTTTTGTTTATGCAGTATTTACCAGTACCGTATAGTCCTTGGGGCGCGGGATGTTTATGTAATAAATTAACACAAGAAAGTTACACCAGTAAAATTGACTAAGTCCTTTTAGTACCGCAAATCGCTAATAGATGGCACTGTAAGTTTTTAGAACTCGGCCGAGCGTGGGGTGTTAGGTTTTATTTTCGTTACGGAATTTCTTGATTCGGTCGCCGCGCTCAAAGCCCGCGATAAAAGCTATGCAATAGCTTAAAAATACAAAGCACGACTTAATAAAAATAATAATATTATTTATTTATTCGACCAACAAGGATCACAACTAGTGTTAGTAACTTATTCTAGGACTTAGACTATAGTGTGTATATTCACAGTTACAGTGACTTAGATCATACCTTAGAACCTTTTCCTGAGAACCCTATTATGTTTTTTACCTTACTGCCCTAAAAGGAGGGTAATGTTTTTCGGATGTATGTATGTATGTCTGTTTTGTCGGCTGAGTCTAGCCTAAACGAAATGGATTTTCCAGTGCGAGATGTCGTTAGATGCGTTTTGATCCCCTGTATAAGTGACATTGGATGTAGTTCAGCCAACGAATGGTCCAAAAGGCGGTGCAGAGCGTGAGCAGGCACATAAGCGATTTCTTTCATTCCTATGCGGGGGAGGAACATTTTTGCTTATGCCTCAAAAACGATGCGTCGTATGAAAAAAATGTCTAATACCAAATGAAGCTGATAAAATTCTGTACAACTTTTATTCTATATACTTTTTTCTAATTTTTAACCGTTTTCGGGCTACACGCTCCAGAAAAGCGAAAATTTTCGAATAGAGGGGTTATAGCAAATATTTCCTTCATATCTTCTAAAGTATTATCTATATTATATACATTAATAGCTGTTTCCCGCGGATTCGCCCGCTCAGATCCCGGTGAAAAATTTTCTATATCTATTCTCAGAGCTACGGAATATACACAGAAAATTTCATGGAAATCCGTCCAGCTGTTTCGGGGGAGTAAGGCAACTAACACTGTTGACACAAGATTTTTTTTAATATATGTATACCTAGATTACATATAATTGGCAAATGTATATTATATGATGTATACGCCAATTACGTTTTCATCCTCTTAAGCCATAAGGGTCCTGGCAAGGGTTCTTTCTCCATGGCATCCTCATCCTCAGTATTGGTTAGTTCTTGCTGAAGAGGCTCTACATCGTCTTCATCGTCGGCCTCGTCAACAGACACGCCGTTGAGGCATTTCGTTGATGATGAAGTATCAAACTACGTTTATGTGGAGCACACTAGATATACACTCCTCTTAAATTTTTCCGTGTAATTTGGCCTTCACCTTCCTCTATCTCTCTCTGCCTCTATCTTCTCTAATGGTTTTTACAAAGATGTGTCGTATTAGGGTCCTGAAAATATTTTCCCTTCTATTTTCGATGATTTTGAACAGGTTTATTATTCTTCAAAAACTTAATTTTTTTATTCTCAATGGGTAAGCCCTTGGCATCATCTCACCTGATGGTAAGTGACGATGATGCCGAAGATGGAATGTATGGAAGATTTTCTGTCCAACTTTTTTTTTTTCATTTCTACACTACAACACACTTATTCTTGCAAACTTATCTTTAAAGTGAATGTTTTTGTGACAGGCATGTGGCACAAAGCGAAGCGCGTCCAACTGCAATCTGGCCAGTCCGAGGTACGCGTCGACTTCCCGCTGCCGATAGTCGCGTGCAACCTCATGATGGAGTACGCAGACTTCTACGAAAACCAACAGGCCACCGGTAAGTCACTTTCACCACTGCTAGGGCACGGGTTTCTTCCCGAACTCCATGCCGTACTCCACACACCAAGGCCAACCCCACTGTCAGATGTTATTCAACCCCACTGTCAGAAGTTATTCCACCCCACTGTCAGAAGTTATTCAACCCCACTGTCAAAAGTTATTCAACCCCACTGTCAGAAGTTATTCAACCCCACTGTCAGTAGTTATTTCACCCCACTGTCAGCAGTTATTCAACACCACTGTCAGAAGTTATTCAACCCAACTGTTAGAAGTTATTCTACCCACCTTCAGATGTTATTTAACCCCACTGTCAGAAGTTATTCAACCCCATTGTCAGAAGTTATTCAACCCCACGGCCAGAAGTTATTCAACCCCACTGTCAGAAGTTATTCAACCCTACTGTCAGATGTTATTCAACCCCACTGTCAGCAGTTATTCAACCCCACAGTCAATAGTTATTCAATCCCACTGTCAGAAGTTATTCAACCCAACTGTTAGAAGTTATTCTACCCACCTTCAGATGTTATTTAACCCCACTGTCAGAAGTTATTCAACCCCACGGTCAGAAGTTATTCAACCCCACGGTCAGAAGTTATTCAACTCCACTGTCAGATGTTATTCAACCCCACTGTCAGACGTTATTTAACCCCACTGTCAAATGTTATTCAACCCCACTGTCAGATGTTATTCAACGCCACTGTCAGAAGTTATTCAACCCCACTGTCAGAAGTTATGCAACCCCACTGTCAGAAGTTATGCAACCCCACTGTCAGCCGTTATTCAACCCCACTGTCAGAAGTTATGCAACCCCACTGTCAGCCGTTATTCAACCCCACTGTCAGCCGTTATTCAACCCCACTGTCAGAAGTTATTCAACCCCACTGTCAGATGTTATTCAACCCCACTGTCAGAAGTTATTCAACCCCACTGTCAGATGTTATTCAACCCCACTGTCAGCCGTTTTTAACCCAACTGTCAGAAGTTATTCAACCCCACTGTCAGATGTTATTCAACCCCACTGTCAGCAGTTATTCAACCCCACTGTCAATAGTTATTCAATCCCACTGTCAGAAATTATTCAACCCAACTGTTAGAAGTTATTCTACCCACCTTCAGATGTTATTTAACCCCACTGTCAGAAGTCATTCAACCCCACTGTCAGAAGTTATTCAACCACACGGTCAGAAGTTATTCAACCCCACTGTCAGATGTTATTCAACCCCATGTCAGTTGTTATTCAACCCCACTGTCAGCAGTTATTCTACCCCACTGTCAATAGTTATACAATCCCACTGTCAGATGTTATTCAACCCCACTGTCAGATGTTATTCAACCCCACTGTCAGATGTTATTCAACCCCACTGTCAGAAGTTATTCAACCCCACATTCAGATTTTATTCAACCCCACTGTCAGAAGTTTATCAACCCCATTTTCAGAAGTTATTCAACCCCACTGACAGATGTTATTCAACCCCACTGTCAGAAGTTTATCAACCCCACTGTCAGAAGTCATTCAACCCCACTGTCAGAAGTTATTCAACCCCACTGTCAGAATTTATTCAAGCTGCCTATAAGACCTCTGACACGGCTTAACGACGGCCATCTAGTATTAGGAACCGGCATCAACGCTGCTTTGCGAAGCACGGAAACCTGTCGAGATAAATGCCACTAACAATCAAACCCATCTAGGCATTGACCGTGCTTCTGGTCAGTTAATCTGCGTGATCGGTGCAAACAAACAAACAATCGTGACGGGTCGTCAATTAAGACGATACAGTATTTCTCTTATTCTAACGTCAAGCAAATGAATGAGATAGCAACACATCGCACGAAAACCAGCCGTCTTTGATTATTTACTCTATACAGCGCGGCAGCGCAGACGCGTCTAAAAAACTGTTCTCCGGTAATCCACGCACACCGAGATCTATACGACAGGCGCGGGTGTAAGACAGTGGTTGTCACGCACACAAGCACAATAAATAGAGTTTATAAAAGCTAAAAAACACGCTTTTAAAGTGCATCAGAATAAAAAGTAAAAAATAATTCTTAATATAAGTTGAAAATAATAATTAACAAATTACTAGTAATATTGTGAAAAAGCGTGGGGCGCTCTGTGCCATATTTTTCATCTATCGAGCAACCCACACTTTTTTACAATAATACTAGTAATTTGTTAATTATTATTTGCAACTTATATTAAGAATTATTTTCAACCGACTTCAAAAAGGAGGAGGTTCTCAATTCGACTGTATGTTTTTTTATTTTTTTTTGTATATTTGTTACGCGATATCTCCGCCGACTGTGAACCGATTTTCAAAATTCCTTTTTTTATTCCAAAGAGTATACTCCCGAGGGGGTCCCACTGTCACCAAGTCAGGATCTGATAATGGGATCCCAGGGAAATCGAGGGCAACCCTCAAATTTTATAGGCACGTTTTACGTGTTCCATGTATTTTCTAAAATTGTTAAAGTATTTGTGTCTGGTAGTCATCATCTCATGTTGATGAGCTGATGAAGGAAGGTACAACTCCTAATCGTTATTAGTTTATTATAGTGTATTAATCGTTATTAGGAGTTGGAGGATAATTCTTTAAATATTTTACGTAGATACGTAGGTACGTATAGACCGATAGTTGTATTCTTCCAGGTTATTCAGATGAGCTATTGATGGAAGATTTAACTCCTTAACTTTCATGCTATTGAGATGATGATGGAAGCCACAGGAATCTGTATCTGTTATTGAAACACATGCATTATGATTTGATGGTTCACAATGCCGAGTGGGTGATTGGATTTAACGCAGCAATATCACTGAAAAGAAACAAAATAAAAATAAAAGTTACAAAACTAAAAACCGACTTCAAAATGAAATTCACTCAAAAGCATGAAATAATTTTTATTAGACTTAGATACACGACATTAACCAACAATAACGAAATCAAAGGTGGGTACGAATTAAATTAGGGCCTAAATTTATTTTTGAGGTCGGTGTCTGCAATGCCATAAGTAAAATGTGAGTACCTGTGTGCTGGTACCGACCTCAAAAATAAATTTTAGGCCCCTAATTTAATTCATACCCACCTTTGATTTCGTTATTGTTGGTTAATGTCGTGTATCTAAGTCTAATAAAAATTATTACATGCTTTTGAGTGAATTTCATTTTGAAGTCGGTTTTTAGTTTTTTAAACTTTTTTTTTTTACTTTTTAGTCTGATGTACTTTAAAAGCGTGTTTTTTAGTTTTTTTACTCTATTTATTTTTTAATTTTTTAGTTCAATCTTATGAAATTATTATATTGTCGCTGATTCTTGACAAGTCTACAAAGTTTGAATTAAATCTGTCCGTTTAAAGTGAGTCAAAATCGAGTCCAAAGGAGCCGGTTACATACATACAAACATACAGGTGAAGCTAATAAAAGCGTGATGAAAAAGCTGGCCCGTTTTTGTCGCAGTGATTACGGAGAGTATATATTCAAAGCCTTTTTTCTACCCGCCCGGGATTTTGGACACATCCGTTAGATTCAACTTTCGCCACAGCAGCCAAATCTGACTCTTTTAGTTATTGTATGAGAACGCCCATTTTCGTACGAACCTTCCTGTTCTATGACGCCTACTTGACCATGGTACCATTGACATGGGGAGTTGAATAGAAAAAAATTATATGTGCTATTTATTTGGACAGGCGAGTCTCTGCAGTGTCCACGATGCTCGCAGTCCGTGCCCGCTAACCCGGGCGTGTGTGCCAATTGTGGTGAGAACGTGTTCCAGTGTCACAAGTGTCGGTAAGTTTAACATTTTTACCTAACTGCTTGGCAAGAAAAAATACTATATCGATGCCTAACTAACTAGAATTTCAATTCTTAGATGTAATTTTACTTAAAATCAAAAAAATGTTGGATCACAAATTGAGCTTGAGTGTTAAATCCTCTTTTCTTTTTCTTTTGCTTTTTCTTCTACGTATTTCAACTGTTTGGTAAAAACAAATACTATATCGATGCCTAACTAACTAGAATTTAAATTTCTTGATTTAACATATTTAGGTTTTTCTTGCACTATTCCACAATTAATGTAAATAAAACAAAAATTTGTTTATACTGCAACCGGTTTCGTATAAACAAATTTTTGTATTATTTACATTAATTGTGGAATAGTGCAAGAAAAACCTAAATATGTTCAGTTCAGTGTTCCACCAAGAACCTACTATCGCAAGCATACAATACTTCTTGATTTAATTTTACTTGAAATCAGAAAATTTTGGATCTGCTTAGCAAAAACAAATATTATATTGATGTCTGTAATTGCTGTACTTGAAATCAGAAAATTTCGGATCACAAATTAAGCTTGACCTTTTTTGATGCGTTAAATCCTCTTTTGTTTTTTATTTGCTCTTTTTTCTTTTTTCTTCTACGTATCTGATTTCTAACAAAAACTAAATCCAATGTTTCCAGTTTACTTGGACACTTCTCTTAATCATCATTCAGACGTCCAATACTGAACAAAGGCCTACCCCAAGGATTTCCACAGCGATCGGTTCTGCGCTGCCTGCATGTAGCGCATTCCTACGACCTACACCAGTTTGTGGGCCTACCGAGTGGGAGGCGGTCGCCATTTGAGAACTTTACTGCCGTGCATTCTACCCCACTAAAACCCTAAAAACAAAACATTGGTGTCTCCACAACAGAGCCATAAACTACGACGAGAAAGACCCGTTCCTCTGCCACGCGTGCGGTTTCTGCAAGTACGCGAAGTTCGACTACACGCTGACCGCGCGCCCGTGCTGCGCAGTGGATACCATTGAGAACGACGAGGAACGGAAGAAGATGGTGCAGACTATTGGGACGCTGTTGGACAAAGCTGACCGGGTGTACAGGCAGCTGGTTGGCAATAAGCCTGTTCTTGAGGTGAGTAAGCAGGTTTAGTGAATTTTGTAGGCTTTCAGATGCAGGACAAACGATATCTTGCGACCCCAGGAGCAGGGTAAAGTTTTTTCAGGTTTATGTATGTGTATCTGTGCCTTATCGACTTGATGGATTTTGGAGTATTTGAATTTGTCAGTTGTTTTTTAGGGTTCCTTGATGATATCGGCTCATATACGTCCCCACCTAGGGGCTCGAGCCTACCCTAAATTAGGGTGATCAGGCCTTGTCGACCATGCGGGCCCAGTGCGGGTTGGTCGACTGCACACACTACCTGCTAGTTTCTCCGCAGGCGTGTGCAGGTTTCCTCACGATGTTTCTGCTTCACCGTAAGAGCGTCGGATAAACGTACAAATTAAATCTAAATTCGAAATCACATTGGTACGTGGAAAGATTCGAACCACGACCTCCCGGACGGGAAGCGGCGGCCATAGCCGTTACGCCACCGACGCTCTATCGACGTTCCTTAGTCAACAAGAAACCCTTACTTTTTATATACCGTGTAAACTATATAGCGACACTCAAGGGACGGGGCATTTTATGACGTTATTGAGAGTTTTCGTTACACAGAGAGAAATAAGCGTCAAAGTAAACCAACTGGAGCCAGAATTTTTTTAAGTTTTAGAGAGTGAATCGTTATATCGAGTGACGTTTTACAGAGTTTACACTGTATTTATAGTTATAACGGTTTTCAAGTAAATTTTTACAGCTCTGACTGCCAATTTTAGTAAAAGATGGATTTTTTTGGTTAATGCTGTCATTTATCTTTAAAATAATACTGTAGTAAACTTAATGTGGACCAAGGGACGACTGTTGTTGCGTTATGTCACCGATTAAGTTCCCTCTCGTTTATGTAGCGAAAATGAAAAATATTGACCTAAAATACCACCATGGATTCACCACATACATTATACGTTTAATTTGGAACACTTTGCCTAAAAGTAGAAATCAAATATTTAACATTTCGGGGTAAATTGGAATTGTAAAGAAGTAAATGGTAAACAAAAAAAATATGGAAACTGGTGAAGGTCGCGGGAAGCCGTTGGATGCGGGCAGCGCAGAACCGGTCGTCGTGGAAATCCTTGGGGGAGGCCTATGTCCAGCAGTGGACGTCCTTCGGCTGTTATGATGATGATGATGATGATGAAACTTAATCTTTGACATACCGCAACAACAGTCGTCCCTTGTGCATATCATATAACAAATAATATAAGATGTATTCTCCATTGTCCGTAACAGTCGCTCCTGCACAAGATAAGCGAACACCGCACGGAAGGGCGCGCGGGCGATGAGAACAGCAACGCCAGCAACACTTCGTTCGGCGGCGCTCAGATCAACCGCGTCATACAGACTCTAGCTCACAAGTACTGTGTGGACAGCAAAGGACACTTCGAGGATTTGTCCAAGATCATACAGAAGGTGCTGGCTTGCAGGTGAGTGGATCACCACCCCATCACAGACCACTGTTTGCCCTCTTCTCGTGTAACGTAGTCTTAGTCACAAGTAATGTGAGTATAGCAATAGACTTCCAGGACCATAGAGGAGGTGCTGGCGTGCAGGTAAGTGGCTTATCGTCCCACTGCTTGCCCCCTTCCAATGTAGCGAAAATAGCAGCGCCAGCAACATACATTGATAGGCACTCACGCTCACAAGTACTCTGTGCACAGGACGCTTCGAAGATTTGTCCAAGATCAAACAGAAAGTGTTGGTTTAACAGCCGTTTGTAGCCCTCTTCCAACATAGCGAAAATAGTAACGCCAGCAATATGCATTAATACAGACTCTCGCTAACATAAGTACTCTTGTGTACAGCGAGGGACACTGGGAAGACTTGTCCAAGATTATACAAAATGTGCTCAAGAGTATTAACTACCCGTACCATATTCCACATATTGGTGGGGTAGGAGTTGGCGCAAACCGAACATAGTTACAGCTTCATTCTCTTCCACTAATTGCATTTAGCCGCAGACTTTATTCAGTTTTTCCGTCGTTACGTTCCAAGGTCCGTAATTAATGGATTAAGGCCTAACTAGGAGGAACTTGGGCTGTAAAAACATTAAGTCAAAACAAAAAAAAATATCCTTAGACCTGAATGACTATTAAATCTAATTACTACTTATGTACTCAAAAAATAGCTAGAATAAGAAGCGAAAAGGAAAATTCAGAATTTCATTTTAATTGTACTTTACAGGAAAGAATTGGTGGCGTTCGACAGATCTCAGAGCGAACAACTAAAAGGAGACACTTTGCCTGTCTATGCTGGTCTTCTGCAGAACTATGATGGAGACGTCACAAAGGGTGAGTCTGAGATTTTTCAGCTTGTAAACTTGTCCATAAACGTCGTTCGCACTCAATAAAAAAACTGTCATATTACCAAGTAGGGATGACGAATTCTAGTCATCTGATTAACTTTTTATCATCTGTCAAAAACGACATTTTGTTCTAAAAAATGTTTGAAATACATAGGCGTGACGTCATAGTTTTGCAGCGTCATTTATGTACTCATTTTGTGATTTTGATGAATTAAATATCGAAGACTTGATGGAAAACAAAACGATTAAGGTTTTCCGAAGTTTAAGGTGATTTCTGACAATTTCGGTCGTTTTAATGTGCTATAAAGTATACCATAAGATTACGCAAAAATTATCAAATAAATATATTATGTTGTAACTTGGTTTCAGTTTATAAATGTGACAGGAAGATAATTGAATAAAACCTTCTAAATAAAAAGAAATAATTATTTTCATAAACCTCTTTTCTCGTACATAAATCGTATAGGATTCCAAAAGGTCATTGAGAAAGGGAACGCCCTTAAGTAGGAGGGCAATTCAGTGATCAATAGTTTATTTTTGATGCTGTCGTCAGCCCTATTCACGGTGTTGAGACAGCTTGAAGACAACTCTTACACGAAGAATACGATTAATTTGAATTTTAAAACGTCCTATTAGAATTTTTGACCTGGTCAAGGTCGCAGGAAGCCGTTGGATGCGGATTGCGGGTAGCGCGGAACCGGTCATCGGGGAAATCCTTGGACTCCTATGTCCAGCAGTGGACGTCCTTCGGCTGATATGATGATAATGATGATTAGAATTTTTAACCCATATATGCCCCTTGATTCGAAAACGAACAGAGACCTTAGCTGCCCAAATCTATTTTGGATCACCAATCTTTGTGATTTTCGGATATGTTTATGCTAAATGGTCGTTAATAACGTTACAATTTATTTTATAACAATTAGTAATAGGTAAGTAGGTTTTTTTTAAGTGTTCCAAAACGAAACATTGGTCAAATCTGCGCCAAATCCTGTCCGTTTACCATAAATAAAGAACGATAATGTTTTTTTTTATATTTATTTATTTTTAAAGCACTTAAGTGAAAACAATTGAAAATTAAGTCAATACAAACATTTTTCTATGAATGAAAAGTTATAAAGCATTTTGAATGCAGATTAACCTCACACTTTTGGCATGAAGTTACAGTCAAGTTTTTGCAGTGAGCACAACGCGCTCGCTTCTGAGCTTTACCAATCATGTGTTCAGCATTATGCTTTCGAACCGAGGTAGGAACAGTGCTGAAGACCCTTTTCAAAGGTCCTGGTCGCTGTTTATCAATGCCGTACTTTTGGAGTAAAGTTCGAGCAATACTGCGCCGGAATTCAAGCGTATCGACATCTCTGCGATATGTTTTTGCGAGAAGCGTGGCATTATTTACAGCCACATCTATAAGCCAGAAAATTATGGGTATGTACCATTTTTTGCCCCTGATAGCAATCCTGTAAGCTCCTATGTTGGCATCTAAGCGGTCCACCCCACCCATGAAGGAATTATACTGATATACAACATCAGGCTGTGGCACATCAATTCTTGCTTTTTGCGTGGATGAATATCTGTTTGCTGTTCGCAAAGGATGCACGCCATACTCACTTGACAGCAATGTCACAACACTGTTATCATGCCAACGTATAGCACAAATACCATTGTCCACATCCAGCCGATAATGAGAGCCCCGCGGTTTTTTCTTGCACAATTTGATATCCATCAAAGGACACTTTTCGATCCTGTTGTTTCGACACAGTTAGCACCAATCGAGCGTGCGGTGGAACCCACTCATGTCTCGTACTAGGCAAGTCTTGTTTTACCCATTTACGATTTTGTTTAGGTGGCGGTCGTCGTCGTGCGGATGCAGGGTTATTGTGGGTAGTCGCCACTTGACCACCGCGCCTACCACAACTCGATGAGTGTATTTCTAAATTGTCTCTCGACCGATATTCTGAAAGCGGAACTTCGGAGTCGCTACTGTCGTCATCGCTGTCATTAGTAATACCATGAAGAACCAGTTCAGCGGGTGCTAGTAGCTGTCTGCTTGATAAGTTCTCAAAACTTACATTTCTTTCGTCGCCAGAATCGGAGTCGGACACTAAACCGTCACCAGGAGGATCAATATAAATATCAGCAGCTGTGGCTTCATCTTCAGACCCCAATTCATTGACAATATCAACGATTTCATTTGTTGTCAGCGGCTTACACCACCTTAAAACAAAACATAAGGATATTAAAACGCACGCAATATATTTGCCCACTGTATCGTTTTCGAAACACGGAAGTAATAAGGTCATTTTTGATATCAACATATTAAAAAAACGTGATTAAAATTGCACCAATAGACACTCAAACTATCTAACTATACTTTTAAATGCAAATAATCTCAAAATTACAGTTAATTATAATTATTACTTACTTTTTTTTGGGAGGCGCCATAATTTTCGCGCTTCGAAATCAAAACTCAACTTTTACACTGATCAAATAACGAGCAAATTGATGCAGTGTACCTAAACACTCTAGTGCCTTTAGAAGAAAGTACTTTGAATAATAAATAGATGGCGCTAGAAGGCCGTCTCTAAACGAATTATAGGAGCTAGGGACCTCAAACGGTGACACGATTTTTTGTATCGTTTTCGATACAAACAGCAGATACGATACCACTTTTGGGCAGAGTTCTGGGCATATATGGGTTAATAAAAAATATTAGTATTTAAAATTTAAAGCTCTCTGTATCGTATGTGCATTCTAAGAGACATTGATCTAGTGTAGTAAAGAGCGTCGTTTGCCTCATGACCAGGTGGCAGCTGCTACGGGTGCTCCCTTGCGTGCGCGGAGCACTGTCTGACGTTACTGCGCGCGCTGGCGTCTCAAGCGGAGCACCGGGCGCGCCTCTGCCGCTTCGGTCTAGTGCAGCAACTAGTACAGCATAATCTGACGCGGGGCACTCCTCAGGTATGTACGTCACAATAGGTCAGGCCAGGCCTCACTAGCTGCGCGCGAGTGTTTTCCCTTTGTGACTTGTACAAAATTTTGTCAAACACAATATGACGCGGCGACTCCTTAAATATGTCATTTTCTGTCTGCTCGTAGAATTATCCGAACGAAATTGATAAAATGTCATGCCTTAATCTTTTGCATTATGGATCATTGGGATGCATTTTTTTTTAATTTTTCAGTAACGATTTAGTTCTAGGTCAATTTAATTTAATTGTCCTAGAACTAAATAGGTACTGAAAAAAAAATTGACAATTATTTTACAATTTGTTCTCGACTGATAAAAAAGAAGATGTGAGCCTCCAAAGTAACACTGAGCTTATAAATTATAGAGTCAAGAGGAAGTGCGGGCGCTGATCTGCCTGGTTACCAGAGACAACTTGCCCGCGACGGACACGCTCTGCACGTTGCTGTCCCAGCGGGTGACGCTCTCGCTCATGGGGCACGCTGCCTCGCAGGATCACAACAATTCGGTATGCATAACAAGCATTTCGAGATGGCAGTCGCGAATTATTGACAAGTTAACATTGACCGTCCAAAAATAAAACGCCTTTTGTACCTTCTCATTCTTCTAATTTCTGCTCTGATTCCTGCATAAGCCTTTGGAACTCTCTCCCTGATTCAATTCGTAATTCTCCTTCCCTAAATATTTTTAAATTTAGAGTTAAAGAGTACTTTCTAGCGCTTTAAATTTCATAAATCTGTATAACCTCTTACATATTATGTCTCATTGTTTTCATCATCATCATTAATCTACTTATGTATGTACTTACTATACTATATATGTTATGTATGTATTATGTATATGTATTTTAGTTTATATCATTTATATTTACGTGTATTTATATTTATATGTTTATTTACTCTGTGAATTTGTTTATTGCTCACTACTACCCCACAATAATGATTTCTCATGTTTCCTTCACCTAAAGGTTGTCTGGAAGAGATTGCTTGTTAGCGATAAGACCGCTTATATGGACAACCTCCTTAATTTTCTCTTATGTTGTGCAATAAAGTGTTTTCAATCAATCAATCAATAAAACGCCTTTACGTTTACGACAGGTCCGGCCTTTAATGTTGCTCCTGGGGTCGCTGGTCAAAGTGTCAGATTCCGTGGAATGCTGGGAGGCAAGACTACGCTGCATTGTCAAGCTTTGGGTGTGGTAAGTACAAGCGGTTTTATTAGTTTTAATTTCTGACTAAACAGTGAGCTTATTTGTGGATGTTTTTGTTTAGGTGCTGTCCACAACTGACTGAGGTGGCTGGCCTCGCGCCGGCCGCCAGTGCGCTGCTGAAATCGGAGGCTTTGGCTGACTTGCCGGGCATCACATCGCTATCGCCTCACTGTAAGTCTGTCGTAATCAACATCCATTACACTTCTTCATCCCAACATGTGTTTCTTTACTTGTTTCAAATTTAAAATTCTTGAAAAAAATAGTGGCGCGGCAATTCAGTACTCTTCTAGCAGAGAATCTCCTGAAAACATCCAAATACATGAACACCGATACACCCGTGTTACGCAGCATGAGCCCATTTTAAATTTCAAAAAATCTGGGAGTAGCGCGAAAAATTATACTCTGTTAATGTACTAAAATTATACTTTAACTAGGTTTGCCCTTGGCTTCGCCCGTAGACATAGTTTTTATGACCGTCTTTGAGGTTGAATGGTGCGCGAGCCGCAAGCGGTCTGTCATTTCCCACCAATTCTGTACCAAAAATCACTTGAATCCGTTGCTCCGTTACGACGCCGACGTGCGCAAGCGTGGAAATCAGTTTTCGGGAACTAATTTCCTCGCTTGATTATTACTAAATAATGTCATTTCCCACCCCCTCAAACATCTCTGTGCAAAAAATTACAACAATCTATTGTTCTGGTGCGATGTTAAAGAAATTTACTAAAAAAAGAGTATTTTTTACACTTCCCTTAGTAACTGCATCGTACTATGCTATTTTCACGGGATTAAAAGGTGACAAGGGCCTGCATATCATGTTTCATCAAGATTTGTCGAGGTGTTTAACAAACAATCACATTTTCACATTTATAATAATAGTAAGGATAATATACTTACTCGTAGTATAGAATCTCCTGAACACATTCACAATGAATGACCAGTACGGATAAAATTTTGCTTTTACTTCATCGTTCATCATGCGAACGGCCAAAGAGTGGCATTCCCTGCCCGATTCGTGTAATTTAATTATATGAGGAGAATGAATAGGTACTATTTGAGCTTGCGTGTTACAACCTCGGCTGTATCGGCACTTACCGTCAGTTGAGGTGCAGCCAAAAGGACTCAAATTTTTAATTTAAAAAAGTAGCATAAGTGCCTGTTATCGCGTCCAACGTGAGAGAGTAGTGTTGCTCTTTCACTTTATATATATATATATGTTAGCGAGATACGTCGCCATGCTACTGAGCTAGGCGTGACAAGTTACCCAAGAAATCAGAGGGGGGCGTAGATAGGACAGGAGTGTAGGTCGGCGCAGTCAGGATGAGGAGCGATAGGAGTTTGAACCAGCCCGGATTCAGAACATCGTAGCCAGTATGGGGAGTATTCCATTACGAACCACAGATCTCTTCGAGCCCTTGAACTGGTTCTTTTGTTACAGCTCACCAGTTCGCCTTACAACAAGTGGCGTTGCCTTGTTTGCGCTACATGCAGCAGTTGATGGCGCCTCTCGCTGCCGCGCCGTCCGCCGCCGCTGCCGAGTCTGAACAGACCAAGGAGTCTCAGGTGAGCAACCTGACGTGGTAATCCAACAATAGGGGTGACGACAGCATCAGAAATAAATTATGAACTCTTGATCACTAAAATTTCCTCCTACTTAAACTTCTGAAAACCTTACTCGTTTTGTTCTCCATCAAGTTTTTGATTTTTTACTCACCATAATCACAAAATGAGTACGTAAATGACGCTGCAAAACTCTGACGTCACGCCTAGGTATCTCGAAACATTTTTATAACAAAATGTCGTTTTTTACAGATGATAAAAAGTATATCAGATGATTAGCGTTCGTCATCCCTATTGTTGAATCACAGAATCGTATTATCCAGCTCCAAATTCTTGTCGTTATTGTCGTTGCATCAAAAATGCGTTTTTATGACACAAAATCCGTTCGGAAAGCTCAACAAATAACACAAATCATTGAGACAATTCACACAATCTCTACTAACACAAAATTTCTTCGTTTCATAAATTTTTCCTTGCGCCAAATGTTTTTGTGGTATGTTTTGAATTTAAAATAATTTTCAAAAAACCTAAAATAGGGAAAGTTTTTTATATTGCATATGCATGCAAAGGACAACATTATTTTTATATGGAAGGTGGTACTAAAATCAAATTAAATTTAACTATTATAAAACCATATATGAGGTTAAAGAGAACAATATTTAAATTGTTAAAAACTAAAATAAAAATAAAATGGCTCACCCATTTATAAGATATACATTTTTTTTATTTGCGTAGCGGAAAATAAAATTTATAACTGGTATCACTGTTGTTCAGTGCTGCGTTTTTTTTTCGTTATGATATGGTCAAAAACTGTACTATAAAGAGATAACACCTTAGCAATTTCATTACGTTTTGTCTGTCGTACAACTTAAAGATTTTTGAATGATGTAAAAAAAACGTACTACTGACAAAGTGATCGACTGTTACTGTCATTTGACTATCACAACCAAAGATCATTTAATCACTACTAAGTGTAATTCGTCGGTGGCGTAATGGCTAGGACCGCCGCCTCCTGTCCGGGAGGTCGTGGTTCGAACCTGCCACGTACCAATGTGATTTCGAATTTCGATTTCATATGTACGTTTATCCGACGCTCTTACGGTGAAGGAAAAACATCGTGAGGAAACCTGCACACGCCTGCGGAGAAACTCGCAGGTTGTGTGTGAAGTCGACCAACCCGTACTGGGCCCGCGTGGTCGACTAAGGCCCGATCGCCCTAATTCAGGGTAGGCTCGAGCCCCTCGGTGGGGACGTATATGAGCTGAAATGAAGTGTAATTCACTACCAAAGAGCATTGTTAAACAAGGCAGGCCAAAATGTAGACAGACTAGGCAAGCTTAACTATCGGTAAACACCGCGCTAAAATGTTTCCCGGTGTTGCTACAGGAAGGCGCTCCCAATGCAACCAGCGCCACTGTGGGGTCGACAAACTCGAGCAGTACTCTGACGACCTCGGTGGGCGGCGTGGTGGTGGACCTGGCTGCGTGGCTGGCCGGCCGCGTGCCGCACTCGCACTGGCGCCGGCTCGCGCCCTCGCCCTCCACGCCGGCACCCACCGCCACTGCGCCCGTCCCACCCAAGGAGCAAGGTACGTGATGCAACCAGCGCCACTGTGGGGTCGACAAACTCGAGCAGTACTCTGACGACCTCGGCGGGCGGCGTGGTGGTGGACCTGGCGGCGTGGCTGGCCGGCCGCGTGCCGCACTCGCACTGGCGCCGGCTCGCGCCCTCGCCCTCTACGCCGGCACACACCGCCACTGCGCCCGTCCCGCCCAAGGAGCAAGGTACGTGATTCGGGTAGCGCTTAGATATGTGGTACGCTTGACTGTTTGGTTGCCTCTACCACCACTTAAGGGCCGCCAGGAGGCTCGAGTTTCCATACAAACGTAGTTCTGCTTTAATACAAAAAACTACATAGCAGATTGAATCCAAACTTTGCTAATATATTGAGGAGACACATATCGATGTTTGTAATTATTTTTCGAAGTACTAATGTAAAACGGAAAAAAATAAGAGCAGTTTCAAACTCAGTACAAAACTAAATTAAGCCTTAGTTTAGTTACGTTAAAATTTACTACGGTGAAAACTTTTAACCGCCTCCGTAGCTCAGATGCAAAGTTCACTGGCTTTACACAGGAGGTCGCGGGTTCGATTCCCGGCGGGGTCAATTGTAAGACTCGGTTTGGTTGATGGTAGGGCATTTTCTAAGCCCGTCTGGCTAGCTACCACCATCTTATCTAAGTCTTGCCGCCAAATATCAATGTTGATATCATTGGTGTGTTCCGGCATGAAGATAAGATAGCCAGTTCCCCATTTCGTTGGGGAATCTTGGTGAGCCCGCTTCCATCTTCGGCAACATCGTCACTTTACCACCAGGTGAGATGTTGTCAAGGGTTTACCAATTGTGTATAAAAAAAAACTAATTAAAAACATCGATATGTGTCTACTCAATATATTTACAAAGTTTGGATTCAATCCGGCATTTAGTTTTTGTATTAAAGCAGAACTACGTTTGTATGGAAACTCGAGCCTGCTGGAGACTCTTTAAGTACTCTCCCCAGGTGGAACTTCAAATTTGATAGAGCCATTTTTGCCGACGTATGTTAACAAATGTTTGCGGAAATCCTTGACGAAATATTATTAGCCGAAGTCTTTACCTGTTATTATACTATGTTAATTTAGCTGGAATTAAACAGTTGAGACTACGAGTAGTAAAATGTTACAATAGGGATGACGATGCTAGTCATCTGAGTTACTTTTTATCATCTGCCCATAATTGAAAACGCTAAACACGTTAAAAAACTAACTTCCATCGCAACAACTTAGTACATTTTGCATTAATATTTTTGGTTTTTGTTAATTTTCTAATAAAGTACTACACCGATTTTGATATAATTTATATGGGACCACACGGGAAGCACTAGCTTTCAAATAAAAAAAGAAGTTCATCCAGTCAAAAGTAATCAGGCGACACACATAAAAAAAAGAAACATACAGACGAATTGAGAACCTCCTCCTTTATGGAAGTCGCTTGAAAACGACATTTTGTTCTAAAAATGTTTGTAATACCTAGGCGTGACGTCATAGTTTTGCAGCGTCATTTATGTACTCATTTTTTGATTTTGATAAATTAAAAATCGAAGACTTGATGGAAAACAATACGCGTAAGGTTTTCCGAAGTTTAAGTAGAAGGGGAAATTAAGTGATCAAGAGCTCATAATTTATTTCTGATGCTGTCGTCATCCCTATTCTCTGAGCAGACAAATGCGACTAGCACTCACCTCCGCCGCTTCTTGGTTCTCTCTTGTCCCGGAACTCACACTTATTAATGGTTTTTCACGTAATTCACAGATTTAGCTTGGTTTTATCGTTTTTTATGTTTTTTTTACGCTGCATTTTCGTTGTTAGTGGATTCTTGTGTGTTGCGTGCAGATACGAGAAGTGATTTGTGCGCCCTCTGTGGGCGGCTCTGGGAAGTCTTTTTAGCATCCGCAATATGGCGGTTTTGGCGGGATACTTATCAACGCTCAGAGTTCATAAATGGAAACCAAACATTACCTAACACCCACATTTCTAAAGTTGAAGTTGAAGTTAGGGGCGGGCTGATTTCCGCAACCAGGCGACCACTGCGCCCATTTTGCGTGGTTGGCCGGCATCACTGCCAGCCCAGCTCCTCCAAGAAGCCCAGTAGCCCCCGTAGGTTGCCGACGACTTCCTGGAGTGACCTCGGGTCACCGAGGTGCACGACCCTGTACTGTGCCAGCCCCTCGCAATCCAGTAGGATGTGGGCAGCAGTCTCCTCAGCCTCCATACACGCTCTGCATAGGGGGCTGTCGGTGATACCTAGAGCGAATAGGTGTTTATTAAAATGGCCATGTCCAGTAATAGCGGCTGTTACCTTGCGGAGCTGAGCTCTCCCAAGTCTCAGAAGCTTTCTGGACAGACCAGGGTTAGTAGCCGGAAGGGCCATCCTCGCTTGCATGCAGGTTTCCAGACCGGACCAGTACAAATTGTGTTCATTTCTTGTGCGATTCCTCAGGGTGGACCGTAGCCAGCCATATGGGAGGGGTATTATAGGTTCCGGTCCCACGGCCATTAGCTCTGACCCTCTCCTGGCAAGCTCATCCGCCGCATCGTTGCCGCGTGAGTTGCTGTGCCCTTTAATCCACTGCAGAGTTACGCCGCCGCGGTTACATACCTCTGTCAGTTTTTGTTGGCACTCCAGTATGAGCCCCGATGTGATCATGCTGCTCTGCAGGGCCTGTAATACGGCTCTGCTGTCAGAGAGGATGCGGATGGGGTACTCACGCACCTCCCTTGCAGCAATCGCCTCAGCTGCCTTGATGATGCCCATACACTCAGCCTGAAAGACCGTGTTATGCGCACCCAGGGGATTGGCTATCCTGATGTTCAGATCCTCGGAGAAGACCCCATACCCGGTGCCAGTGCCTGTTTTAGAACCATCGGTAAATACCCGAAGTTCTTTCAGGTTCTGACCCTCCCAGGGCTCCTCATGTAGCTGTACCTTGTATTTCATGTCAAAGACATACCGTTTAGGGATTCTATCATTCGTTGCTGCGAACAGTGGCTCCTCCGCGATGATATCGTGCAGGAGCTCAGTGTGCGGGATCCTGTTTGTGCTCCAAAGAGACAGCAGTTTTAGACGGGCTGCAGCACTAGCTGCTTCCTGTTGGATAAACAGGTGCAGAGGCGGCAGGTCCAAGATGGTTTCCAGGGCTGCAGTTGGAGTTGTCCGCATGCAGCCTGTCACAGCCATG
Source organism: Coleophora flavipennella (assembly GCA_947284805.1). Lineage (NCBI taxonomy): Eukaryota > Metazoa > Arthropoda > Insecta > Lepidoptera > Coleophoridae > Coleophora > Coleophora flavipennella. The sequence goes on from OX369288.1 coordinate 1,892,782, forward strand.
CATGCCATTCTTTGAAAGCGTTGCAGTTTACTCACGACCGTAGATAGCTTCGTTCGTGGCCACCAGACTACTGCGCCGTAGCTTATCATTGGACGTATTACCGCTGTGTATAGCCATAGCATTATCTTTGGGGTAAGGCCCCATTTCCTACCTACCATTCTACGGCACTGCCACAGGGCAATAGTTGCCTTCTCTATTTTCTTAGTGAGATGGCTGCTCCAGTTTAGTTTGCTGTCGAGTGTGACACCTAAGTACTTGATCTCCGTTGATAGGTGGAGTTCTGTTTTGAAGAGTTTAGGTAGTAGGTAGTTACCTAAGTTGCGTTTGTTGGTGAACAGTACTAGTTCAGTTTTGCTCGGGTTCACGGACAGTTCGTACTCATTGCACCAGCGCTCCACGATTCGCAGAGCGGCTCGAGTTGCGTCGCAGATAACATTGGTGAAGTTACCCGACACAAGTATAACCAAGTCGTCCGCATATCCGATTGTATAGAAGTGCTTACCTTTTAAGGTGGTGATCAAATCATTTACCACCAGGTTCCACAGTAACGGTGATAGGACTCCTCCTTGGGGGCATCCCTTTGCTACCATGGCCGCTTTGGTCTCCTCCTTCACCAGTCTGATGACCCGCTGTCGGAGCATGTTTTCAATCCAGTCGGGCATAGTGGCGTTTGCTCCATGTTTCAGAAGTGCCGCCCTTATGCTGCTGAAGTTTGTCTTATCAAAAGCGCCCTCGATATCTATGAAGGTGCCTAAGCACATAGACTTATTCTGTATTGCTGCCTCGATTTTGCTGACGACAGCATGCAAGGCCGATTCTGTAGACTTACCCTGGCTATACGCGTGTTGATTGCGGTGTAGGGGTATGTCCCTCAGTGCGTTTTCCCTCAGTTCCCTGTCACAGAGTCTCTCCAGTGCCTTCAAGAGGAAGGACGTGAGACTTATGGGCCTGAAGGATTTTGGATCCGTGTAGTCAGACTTTCCTGGTTTTGGTATAAATACCACTTTCACCTCTCTCCAAGCATGTGGCACATACTTGTGGGCCAGGCATGCCCTGAGGACCCTGGTCACGGCTACCACCACTGCGTCGCCCCCCCACTGTAGTAGTGCTGGGAAGACGCCATCGCAGCCCGCTGACTTAAAGGGTTGAAAGCTGTTTAGCGCCCATCTTACCTTATCTGTGGAGACCACCCTGTCTGCGACAAGCCAGTCCTCCTCAGTTGCTAGTATAGGATCATCGTTCCAGCTTAACGTCGATACAATGCGACAGTCAGGGAAGTGTGTCCGCAGTAAAACATCTTCCGTCTCATCTGGCGTGCTGGTGAGAGTGCCGTCGGGTTTTTTAAGCGAACCCAAGCCTTGGCTGGGCCCGTTGGAGAGGACTTTTCTTACCCTGTTTGCTTGCTGACACGATTCAACTCCATCGCAGAAACTTCTCCACGATGCAGTGCTGCGGTATCGTATCCTTTTCTTGTATTTGGACTTGGCGGCTTTGTAGTTATCCCAGTCCTGTTCATCATTTGTGTTCATTGCTCTGTTGAAAAACTTTCTGACCTTTTTCCTGAGCCTCTCCAGTTCTGGTCCCCACCAGTTTACCTTTAGACTGCTGGCTGGTGGTGGTTTGGTCAGAGGGCAAGCTTCTTGGTAGGAGTCTCTAATGCAGCCTGTCAGGACTTCCACTTGTGCTTCTATCAGGTCTACGCCTATCATTCTGTCAGGAACCTCAAACCTATGTAGTGCGTTTTGCAATGATTTGCAATAGACGGGTCTGTTGGTCTTGCGTGGGTTCCTGCGTGGTGGCGTCACCTGAGTATTCACCTGAAGGTCAAATCTTACCCATCTGTGATCTGAGCACGAGGCTTCCTCGGACACATGCCAGTTGGATACAAGACTCGAGATACCCTCAGTGATTAGTGTAATGTCGATTATGGACCTACCCCGTCTAGTGACGAAGGTGGGTGCTGAGCCGACGTTTAACAGATGGAGACCGGTTGTGAATAGGTACTCTACCAAAGTCTTACCTCTTTCATTACAGTTTTTCATCCCCCAGAGGGAGTGGTGCGCGTTGCAGTCTGCTGCAACTAGCAGCTCAAGTCCTTTTTCCTCACAGTAGGTGACGAGCCTTGCCAGTTCTGGTGCTGGTGGATCGTCGTCATCAGGCATGTATGCGGAGGCGACGATCATCTCCGGCAGACTGGGGTTTGTTGTGCTTTCGAGCAGCCTAACGGCGCTCAAGTCCCTATGACAGAATTCTGTTAAAGGTTGAATAGGCACGTTTCTACTGATATAAATCGCAGTTCTTGGGCTCTCCGGCCCATTGTAAGCAATCAACTTACCACCAATGTTGGAGAGTCCGCAAATTTTGTTTCCCCTGACCCACGGCTCTTGGATCAGAGCTATCGCCGTGTCGTGAACCTCCAGCCATTTCCGCAATTGAGCCGTAGCGGTTTGACTGTGCTGGAGGTTCGCTTGTAGGGCCCTACAACTTGAGAAAGGGCGTGCTGTCTTGCGACAGCAGCGCCTCTTCCTCATCGGAGGAAATTGTGAGACCGCCCAACCCCTCGATACATTCCTCTCCGCCCTCCTCCAACACGGGGTTGTCCGGAGGGCTCCGAGGAGCGACCGAGGTGGGAGACCGCACGGCTTCCGTTTCCGTAGCCAGTGGCACGGCAGTCCCTTCCATGGGCTCCGGTAAAGTTGTAGGGGACGCGCGATCGGGATCTGGTCCTCCCAGGGAGGTTGCGGTGAACCTGCCTCTCGGTCCCCGGAACTTCAGGTAGACTGAGCCTACCACCAGAGCAAGCTGGCGCTCGTGTTCCAGCAGGACCTCTACCAGATCCTCCGGCAAGCTTACGACAATAAATGTGTCGGTGCCTTGAGGTAGAACCTTGAGCAACCTCCACCTGTGGATTTGGGCCCACGGGTTTTGGAAGCCTAAGGCTCGTCCGGCTTTCACTGCTTCCCAAACACCGGGGAGCAGTATGCCTCCTAACACCATACGGGGCAGCTCAGTTTGTCGTTTTAGGGTGAGCGCCTCACCTCCGGGCAGTGTTATGTCGGAGACTGCCGCCCGAAGCCACTCCAACGCTGCCGAGTTGCCGCACCATATCTTCAGGGCACCTTCCGCGTGGACGGGTTTGCCCTTGAAGACTGGGCCGGCAGAACCGAGTTGAGTGAGCGACTGCTCCACTACCCGGTCGGTGAAGGCGCTCAGAATGTAGTCCACGTCCTGTTGACTAAGACTGCCGGATGCTGCCGCCGTGACAGCAACCGCAAGGTCAGCGGACGCGGACTCCGCGTAAGTACGATGGGACTTGCTCGCCGATCAGAGTCTGCAGTCGCGTGATCCGGACCATCCAAAACCCATCATTGCCTGTTTCAACAACAGATACGTTAAGGAGGACTTCATCGCTGCCGCTCGAGCGGCCTCCAAGCGCTCGCCACTGCGGCCGTCCGATATAGGCCTCCAAGGACATCAAAGATTATTTGTCAATGATCACCTGACGCTTCATAATAAGGCGCTTTTAGTTAAGACAAAAAACCTGGCAAAAGAAAACGGGTTCAAGTACGTGTGGGTGAAGCAGTCGAGAATCTTTGTGCGGCGAGACGATCTATCCCCAATCTACAATGTGAGGAGCGAGAAGGATTTGTCCAAAATTCATTAAATTCCACTGTCTATTCTTCTTTTGTGTTAGTAATATTAGCATGTTTGTTACTTACAATCAACCAAAATTTTTACAGTTTGAGAAACTCTAGTATGCATATGGTCGTCTATTCTATTTATCACTACTGGTCAATAACAGGTAGAAACATATTCTATTATGATGAGTCCATTCATACGGTCTCTAATTTTAACTATATTATTTCGTGCAGTGGTCTTGTTTTTTCCATCTACCCACATTATTTTGTCAGTCAAGATTGTGCGGTGACATTAATTGTATTATTCGAAAGAGGTCTACTGATAATCAAATGTAAACAGAACAATGTAATTTACATATTGGTTGTTTTTATGAGATTCAGTAGTACTCATATAAAATCAAATTATAGTCTAATTGTCAAGTGCAAAATTTAATCTGTACTATCAAAATGTACGCGGATTGCGTACTAAAACAAGTAATGTGTTACGTAACGTTTACCTTAATAATTATGATGTCATTGCATTTTCTGAGACATGGTTGTTAGATAGCATTAGTAGTAATGAGTTATTTGATAGTAGGTATCTAGTATGGAGGCGCGATCGTGACTACGCCCGCACTAAGCAGAAGCTAGGAGGAGGCGTGCTACTTGCGGTACGCCGTGACTTCACAGTCACTGAGCGGTCGGATTGGCGAAGTACGGCGGAAGATATTTGGGTTACTATATCATTAAAACAGAATCACTCAGTTATCCCATGTAAAGTTCATATGTGTGTATTGTATTTGTGTAATGAAAATCAAGGTAATTCATATAAAATCCAATTACGTAACTTTTTAGATAAATTAACTGACATAGTTTTATCGCATCCCCAAGACAAATTTTTAATAATGGGAGACTTTAATTTTAGTGACTTAGTCTCATGGCGGTCTCATGGTGAAGGCGCTGCACTTCAGCCATTCGACATTGTGGGTGACTGTGCTTCCGATTTTGTAGACATCCTCAATATATGCAACCTCGGTCAATACAATAGCATGATAAATAGCAACGGCCGCATACTTGACTTAGTGGTATCTAGTGACCCGATCATTGTGCAGGACTCTTCTGATCCTCTGGTACCTGAAGATCCGCACCATAAAGCACTTTATATGGAATCTATCTCTGATTCATCGGTGACTAGTCTTTCTGAACATCCACGTAGTAAATACTTATATCACAAGGGTGACTATACTGCAATTTGTTCTACATTGAACGAAGTAGATTGGTCTAAGCTTCTAAATAGCGCTGATTTAAATGTGGCTATCTCATTATTCTACGATAAACTTTATGAACTCAGAGCGAAATATGTACCACAAAAATATGTCACAACTAATAAATGTCCCCCATGGTTTAGCCAACCTCTAATCAAGATATTAAAAGAAAAACATAAATATCACCAAAAATACAAAATATATAAAAATAAATCAGATTATTTATCGTTTTCTTTACTTCGTCAAAGAGCTAAAGAATTAGAGAAAGAATGCTTTAAGTCATACATGTGTAAAATTCAAAATTCTATTGTCTTAGATCCAAAATCTTTTTGGTCTTACGTTAAGAGCAAAAATAAATCTAATGCATTCCCTAATGTTATGAAATACAACGACATTACGGCAAACACGGGTGATTCTATTTCTAACCTTTTCGCCTCCTATTTCAGTTCTACATTTCGTACAGTGTCTGGTAACCTAAGCTTTGCATCAGGCTCTTCTGGCTACACTGAAAATTCTGCCTCCTTCATAAGCTCTATTGAAGTCTCTTCAACTGAAGTCCTGAGGCTTCTTCAAAACCTTGACTTATCTAAGTCGGGTGGTCCGGATACTATGCCCCCAATGTTTGTTGTCAACTGTTCGGTAAGCCTCGTAGAACCGTTGTGCATTATATTTAAACGCTCGCTTGCTGAAGGTACTGTCCCAACTTTATGGAAATCTGCTTTCATCACCCCGGTCCATAAAAAAGGCAACAAAGCTGATGTGGAAAACTACAGGCCCATTTCAAAACTGTGCCTATTTGCTAAAATACTGGAAAAACTGGTTCACAATCAAGTGTACAGCGCTTTGAAACCATTTTTCAGTTCGGACCAACATGGTTTCTTAAAAAACCGCTCCACAACATCTAATCTTTTACTGTCTTCAGATTACATTTCTGATAGGATGGACCGAGGTGATCAAGTTGATGTCATTTATACCGACTACAGCAAATGCTTTGACCGTATTGATCATGCAGTACTGTTGACTAAATTATTGGATGCAGGTATCCATGGTGATCTGTTTAGATGGTTTGCATCATACATCGAGAATCGTAGTCAGGCAGTCGTCCTTCAAGGATATACATCATCGTGGACCCCCATATCCTCTGGAGTACCCCAAGGTTCCTTGCTGGGACCACTTTTATTTACTATTTTCGTTAATGACATAAAAAAATGTTTTCTGAATTCTAAAATTTTGTTATTCGCAGATGATATGAAAATCTTAAAAACAATTAAAACAGTCTCGGATGCGCAAGCTTTGCAAAGTGATTTAAATATTTTTTCATTATACTGTCTTACCAATAAATTAGATTTGAATGTCTCCAAATGCTTCCACATGACATTTTGTCGCAAGAAAAACTATATAAAATTTAATTATTCCTTAAATGATCAGAATGTTTCTAAAGTTGAGTTTACTCGTGACTTAGGTGTAATATTTGATTCGCATCTTCTTTTTGATAAACACATAGACAATATAATTTCGAAGTCCACGAAAGCCATGGGATTCATTATGAGAACTTCTGCTAACTTTGATAACATTAAGGCAATCAAAATTATTTACTGCGCCTATGTTCGAAGCCATCTTGAATATGCTTCCCAAGTGTGGAATCCCCGATATGAGACATATAGAAACAGAATTGAGAGAATACAAAGGAAATTCCTGCGTTTCTTAGATTTCAAGACCCATCAAACATCTCTTGACTACAACCATCGATGTCACCGTTACCATTTCTTGCCTCTAGATGTAAGACGTAATATTAATGATATCAGTTATCTTTCGAAATTAGCATCGGGTGCTATTGATTGCCCTGAATTACTGGAAAAAATAACTATGCGTACTGACCTCTTAAATTACAGAAAAAGACCTCTTCTCCATGTACCACTTGTTCGCACAAACTATAGACAAAATTCATTCCTTATACGCGTATCTAGAAAATTTAACAGTTTATGTGATAATTTTGACCTCTTTTGCTCCAGTACCTTATCCATACGGCGAATTCTTGCTGCTGAGTTTTTCGAACTGTAATTTACTTCTTTCTTTAAGTTTTTGTTTTTGATGCTAGCTGTTGTTTGATTTATTTTTATTTTTGCTATTGTTTGTTTTTTCTCTTTTCCACAATTCAATCACTACTTTACATATATATCTTTTTTTTTTGTGATGCGCTTTTTTAATTTTTATTGGTGGAAACTTTTTAATGGCATTGTTTTTTATTTACTTAAGTTTGTTTATAGTATTTAATTTGTCTGTAAGTTTTCCTAAAACAAATAAATAAATAAATAAATAAATCCCACCCTCGGCTTTTTGGGCTCACCACGTGGAGACAGAGTCTCATCGAGGCGAGCCCTCTTCCTGACTGTGCGGTCGCCGAGCTTGTGGCTGTCTCAGCCGGATCCCTTCGCTGCTTCCCGGGGGCTCGGGGCGCCCCGATCGAAGTTACCTTCGATGCGGTGCTCCCCCCCGCAACAGGCACAACAGAGGGCCCAGCAGACGGCATTTCAGGGGCAGTAGTGGGGGCGGCAGCCTTGGCTCGGGCCTCGGCGCGCCTCGCAGCTCTACGAGCTGCCCTCTGCCTACCATTTGGTCGGGGCTTGGGTCGGGAAGGGGCAGCGCCATCACCTTGTGGCAACGGCGCCTGAGGCCTTTTCCGGCTTTTGCCCTTCCTGTCAATCAGGGTCCAGCCAGTGTTCAGCTGACCCATCAGGACACTCGCGCCGGGAGCACTGGCGGTGACTACCTCCATGGGGGTGCTCGATGGTGGAGCAGATTTCTCCGCAACCACAGCACCCGAGGGGGCACATTCTGTTCCCGGGGATGTAGGGGCGCGACCCGGAGGGTCGCGGTGGACAAGGGCAGCGCGGCTGAAGCTGCAGAGTGGGGAGCAGAGCCTGAGGGTTTCCTCTCTCGAGCTCTCCTCGCTCTGCGCCTTGCCTGGCGCTTAGAAAGATGGCCAGTGGCCAATTCTGGGGACCTAAGCTCCCCCGCCGCTTCGCTCAAGGAGGCTTGGGCCTTCCTTACGGAGGACGGTTGGGAGGTAGGGGCCTCCACGGGTGGCGCCGGAGGTTGCCCTCTTGCACCGGGTGCGCCTTGAGGCGCGGGCGAGTCAGCGGATTTTTGGTTGTCCATACTAACGTTTAAAGATTGTTCATCCCCCTGATTCCCCACCCTCCACGGAGCCCGCACATTTGGGGGAGTACTAGCGTACAGGGCTAGTAACACCAGGGCTATCAGGAGGATATAGATGCGAAGGGGGTCGGGACTCACTGCGCGACATCGAGGGCTCGAACTGATAGGCCGGGATGGAACAATCCAAATCCCCCCGGTTGGTCCCAAACAGCCTTGCCCTGTCAGCATGGCCGAGTCCGACCTCCCCGCATCTCGCCAGTGACCCCTGAGGGGGGACACTTGCCCATTCCCACGTGTTGGCTATTCACGTGGGTACCGTTTAGCGAGAATCCCGGGCCAAAGAAGGCGTGTTGCCGACCGTGGGTAACTCGCTCCGACCCACGTTCGGCTCAACCGACCAGGATCCCGTTCTCCCCGCGTGCGGCGATCAACTGCGCAGGGCTAGCGCAGGTGGACGCAAATACTCCGCCGGCCGCGTCCACGATGCACGGCAGAGGGAGGATTTCTAAAGTTAAGCCTGAGTCTTTGTCAAACATTTGAAGGTTATTTGAATTGACGAACTGCTATATGGACGAACTACGTAATGGGCGAACTGCGTAATGGATTAAAAACAGTGACATATATATTACTGGCGTAAGGACCCGGCCAACGCGCGCGACTAATGGTCCCAGCGAATTGGTGCGAAAATCGAAAGTTTCGCACACTCGCGACTCAGTCGTCTGCAGGAAATTGTACAGTGCGGTGGAAAGATATTTCATATAATAATGCCTTATTGTGTTGTTAGAGGCTGTAAAAATCATTAAAGAAAGGCTAAAAAGAAACGGGATATTGTATCATCGTTATGTAACCTTACATTGTATTTTTTCTTGTAAACAAATTAAATAAACGAATATTCTACCAAGGTTCTTTTAACGCGGCACTGACGTCAACTCTCGCCCACGCTAGTTCGTACGAGTTATGTTAGATGGCGCAACTTTTTGCTTGTATCAAGAAAATCTGAGTCAAATATGGAGACGGGCGGATCCTTCTATTCAAATCTGTGATTAAAAACTACCTGATGGACGAACTGCGTATAAGACCAACGGCTAACAAATCATTTAAAGTTATGTTTGGTATTGGAAATCCTACAGATTGGGATATTGATGTATTTTTCCATTCGTGGTTTTTAGAAATGAAACATTTCTTTACTTATTTCAGGAGTGATGCCGGCGCCCCCCGCCCCCCCAAGGCATGCTGCCGCACTGCCGCCACACGATAAACACCTGGCGCACAAGTACCTCGCTAAATGGAGGGAGAGGGTAATTCATCACGTCCGATTCCCTTATTTTTAGGAAATTTGCTTTGCTTCATAATTTTGAACAAAATAACCCGACTACAAACAGGAAAATAAGGTTTCCCTCGATTTCTCTGGGATGCCATCATCAGATCCTGGTTTCCTTATCATGGTACCACCATCGGGATATCTTTTTTCCAACAAAAAAAATAATCATCAAAATCTGGTCATAAACGACGAAGTTATCCGCGAACACACATAAAAAAATATATACGGTCGAATTGAGAAACCTCCTCCTTTTTTTGAAGTCGGTTAAAAATAGTCACGGTACTTGTCTGCGTAGCTAACTATATTTAGTTATGTGACCACATTTGTCTTTCAAGACCGAGGCTCACGAAATTTGTAAATGACAACAGTTTGCTGGAGCTTGCCCTTAGTGCATGCCAGTCATACATAAGTCACGAATCATCATATCAGCTGAAGGACGTCCATTGCTTGGCAAAGGCCTCCCCAAGAATATCCACAATGACCAATCCTACGCTGCTCGCATCCAGCGGCTTCCCGCGACTTTCACCAGGTCGTCTGTCCACCGAGTGGACCTACGCTACGCTTTCCGTTGCGCGGTCACGAATCATCACATCAACTCATATATACGTCCCCATCGAGGGTCTCGAGCCTACCATGAAATAGGGTGATCGGGCCTGAGTCGACCACGCGGCCCAGTGTGGGTTGGTCAACTTCACACACAACCTTCGTGTTTCTTCGCAGATGTGTGCAGGATTCCTCACGATGTTTTCCTTCACCGTAAGAGCGTCGGATATTCGTACATATGAGATCTAAATTCGAAATCACATTGGTACGTGGCAGGACACGAACTACGACCTCCCGGATAGGAGGTAGCGGCCCTTGCTGTTGCGCCACCGACGCGGTCACGAATATATTAGCCAAATTTTGGAATGAAATTATTTAACAAAATACTTGCGGCCTTGCTGTTTGAGCTCCTGTACTCAAATTATCATTTATACAGACGCTGCTGTCCCATGGAATGCGGCCATTGACGCTAGAAGACGGTGGTTGGCTGCGACCTGTGATGTTCGAGCCGAGCTCGCGTATTGCTCGCGACACGGCCTGCCAGGTCGTCAAGTGTCTCTGTGACTCATACGAGAGGACCAAAGCTGTGAGTATTGATTTCTATCCGCTCATTAAACTATATTGGCTTTACACCAATGTATAAATAATCCTTATTAATATTATAAATGTGAAAATGTGTTTGTTACCTTTTCACGCTTCAACGCCTTGACCAATCTTTATGAAATTTGGCATGCAGGTAGCCTATGTCACGGGGAAGGACATAGGCTACTTTATATCCTGGGAAAATAGAATAACCTGATGCAGTTCCTGAGGGAACTTAAAAAAATACTCGATTGTTGTAATTTTTTGCACAGAGATGGTTGAGTAAATGGGAAACGACATAATTTACTAATCACCCTTAAAGACAGTTATAAAAACGATGTCCACGCGGGCGGAGCCGGAGGAAAAAAAGCTAGTGAGTTCATAAACGCTAGTAGATTCTATTTTTGGAATATCTTCTTCTTCTTATCGTGTGGCACAATTAACCGTACTATCCAAGGGATAGACGGTGGTTGCCTGGTGTTGCACTTAGCATCACCTTTGCTTCAGATCGGTCACGTGTAGGGTATTTAGATTAACACCTACGGACGTGTGCAACGCGACCATCGTACACATCTGGAATCAGATGTTTAGATTTCCTCACGATGTTCCTCCTTTCCTGGTTTGGAATATTATAACATGAGAGAGAGTATATAAAAGCCTAAATAGTTGATTAATAACTACCGTGTCCTCTTTATTCTCCTTAATAATAATAATAATGTGAATCATGAATTTGCAGGTAATAATTTTGCTGACCAGTTTCTTGCCCGAGGTAGGATCAGCGGGTGAAGCTAGCGAGCAGTTCTTGCAACTATATCAAAGTAAGTGCTCCTTCTTGTCAATGATGGGTAGACAGATATAAAGACTTTTTTATGTTAAGCGAACGAAGTGAGTTATTTAAGTCCAATTAAATTTCTGTTACGCTGTGCATACTTTCTCGTGAAGCCTTCACCGTCTATCGTAGTCGGGCATACACAAATCAACAATAAACATTACACTTACTTAGTAGCAAAGAATAAAGTTAGGTACCTATATCAGACTTGATGAAAAATTAACAAAAATTTTGGGCAAAGTAAAAGGAAAGAATAGTAGGTTTTCTTCATACAATGGCACACCATGCGTACACTGCAATCAGATAGGATGACTGCAATAGGGATGACGAATACTAGTCATCTGATTTACTTTTTTTCATCTGTCAAAAACGACATTTTGTTCTAAAAATGTTTGAAATACCTAGGCGTGACGTCATAGTTTTGCAGCGTCATTTATGTACTCATTTTGTGATTTTGATGAATTAAAAATTGTAAAACTTGATGGAAAACAAAACGATTAGGCTTTCCGAAGTTTAAGTAGGAGGGCAGTTTAGTGATCAATCTAAATATATAAAAACTAATGCCACGTTTCGTTGTAATTTTATAACTCAAGAACTGCTGGACCGATTTCGCTAATTCTTTTTTTGTCGAGTTCGTTATTGTCGGGAGAAGGTGCTCATGTAGGGTAGGGTAGGGTAGGGTAGTGTAGTGTTGGGGTAGGGTAGTGTAGGGTTGGGGTAGGGTAGTGTAGTGTAGTATAGGGTAGGGTATGGCAGTGTAGTGTAGTGTAAGGCGGAACGTCGTCGTTCACCGGGACAGCTAGTAGTTCATAATTTTTTTTAATGCTGTTGTCATCCCTATTGGGGCCACCCGCGCCAATCGCATACTAGTGTCATGGAGTAAAGATGCTTGCGTGTAGCCGAGCCGGCCGCCGCCGGCCGCGTTCACGTCGTCGTTCAGTTAGGGTACCTGCATACTGCGGCACCGGCCCCTCCCGCCGCTCGCAGTAAAATAATCTTATTAATATTATAAATGTGTGATATTAATAATAGTATAAATGTAATGCCCCTCAGTGGGGACGTATAATATGAGCTGATACGATTATAAATGTGAAAGTTTGTATGTATGGATGTATAGATGTTAGGTACTCTTTCACGCCACAACAGCTGGACGGATCTGAGTGGAATTTGGTAGGTAGACAGAATAGAACTTACATTAACATATAGGCTACTTTTGTCCACGCTCGAGAGCCGCGCGGCTCGCGCACAGCGCGCCTTCGGAGACATAACAGAAACTACCTTCACGCGAGCGAAGCCGCTGGCAAAAGCTAGTACAATATAATTTTACTAAAAAGTACGTAAGGGTTCCTTCTGCAGATTACGATGCGGACGGATTATAAAGATTTGTCTTCGTTTGAAAACAATTCGAATGTAGACTGTTTTTTAAGATAGGGATCTGAAAATCTCACGCGAGAAAGTAGAACAGGGTCGCCAGCAATTTATTTTTGAATAATACATGGAAAATTAAAAAGTATTTTACATTTTTTAGGTTTAGCTTCAGAAGCGCCATGGAAGCAGTTCCTGGCGTTGCGTGGAGTTCTGCAGCAGATAGCCGACCTTATGACAAAGGAGATTGAACAACTACACCGTCTCGAAGAGACTACTCTCACCTCTGATCTCGCTCAAGGTAAATGCGATCCGTTAATTTTTCTGGATTTTAATATCTGGCGCCGCCCGTAAATTAGTGTTATGGACAGTACAGAACCGCAGCACCTGTCCCAAAGATTCAAAATGTTTATTCAAAATAGGTGCATGGTACACTCTTTCTGAAGTTCATAAGATAAATGTTTGTGCGGATGGTGGCGCATCGGGAGCCAGGTCGTTTCTTTCCCTCTAATATGGTTGCTGGGAGCGATGGCTGACCCTCGCGTTATACTCGTGACCATGTGCTGTCCGTGTGAACTGGGCTACTCTTGTCAAAGGTATCAATGACATTCATTGATTTTTATATATAATCTTCGTGTCATATTGTTTTCATGTTGTAATGACATAATCTGGTTTATTTCAAGGATTGCATTTTGACATTATTAAATCATCATCATATCAGCCAAAAATCGTCCACTGCTGGACAAAGGCCTCCCCCAAGGATTTCCACGACGACCGGTCCTGCGCCGCCCGCATCCATAGGCTTCCCGCGATCTTCACCAGGTCGTCGGTCCACCGCGTGGGAGGCCTGCCTACGCTACGTTATTATTATTAAATAATGATTGTTTATTTCTTGATTTTTGACGAATGAAATAATTTTATTATTATTTTATGAGAAAGAGTGTAATTTGCACTTATTTTGAATAAATACCTTGAATCTTGAAAGATAGGATTTCACGCAGCACACACAATAAATTTTGTATACAGGTACAGTACATATTAACAATTTATAAATAGTAATTTAGGTAGTAGTCGATAGTAAATTACGTACATTACATAATGTCAGATGGTGAAAAATTTAAAAACGAACAATTATCAGTTAATTATGTCAATGAAATCATTGATATTAAAACAAATAATTAGTGATTAAACGAACTTACTAAAGTGAAGTTCTATCATAATTATACGAATGCTTCAACCGAAGAGATTGGTGCAAGGAGTGGTAGCACCTACGCGTAACTACATGTGAGAGTACCTAACGGATATTTCTTCCAGGTGTCAATCTCGAGGACGAAGTCATTTGGACATGTAAACAGCATACATTAAAATTATTGAATTTCTCGTTAATGCCTTTGTCAAGGGTAGGCCAGTTCACACGGACAGCACCCGTTCACGAGTATAACGCGAGAGTCAGCCATCGCTCCCCTTGACTATATTAGAGGGAAAGGAACGACCCGGTCTTTCTACCTATTAAAGTCAATTTCCTGACTTCTCACTATAAATGACTAGAAGTACTTTTCGTACAGGTTACGCCTTGAAACGCCTGACAGAACTCCTAGCCATGTTCCTAGAAGAGCCAGGCGCCCGTCGCACGTACAAAGGCCGACTGGTGGGCGGTGTCCTCGGAGGCTACCTGTCACTGCGCCGCCTCGTGGTGCAGAGAACTCGCCTCACCGACGACACGCAGGAGAAACTGCTGGAGTTGCTTGAAGAAATGACCACGGGTACGTAGCGATATAATATAGTAAGTTATACAGCTTGCGCCAAACTTTATAACCGATCTGAACTGTGATGCGAGTGCTCACTGCGCCGGTATAACCGAGTGGTAGGTGCCTTTACGTCCTACTAACACCTACCAGAAACTGCCAGAAATGACATTTCAAAAACACGTTAAAAAACCGACTTCCATCGCATCAACTTATACATTTTTGCATTGTTATTTTTGGTTTTTGTTAATTTTCTAATAAAGTACGACCGATTTTGATAAAATTTTTATGGGACCACACGGGAAGCACTAGCGTTCAAATAAAAAAAGAATCATAAAAATCAGTTCACTCAGTCAAAAGTTATGAGGTAACACACATAAAAAAAACACAGACGAATTGAGATTCTCCTCTTCTTTGGAAGTCGCTTGAAAAAGGAATGACGGAACAAACAAAATGGCGGCGAAATCCTATACGTTCGACAACCAAACTGTAACCAATCTGTATCAATCTGGGTGACGAGGGGGTGAGGTCGCAATCTAGAGAGCGGCAGGGAATGTCCATACTGTATGTTAGTGCTAATATATATACTTTGGCCAAAGTTTGCTACTGCGACGCGTCTTGCGACCAACTTCAGAGCCCTAATGAAGTTTGGCGCCAGCAAAACAACTAGTTCTAATAAGTAGTTTTTGATATGACTATGTTTAAGAAGGAATACTATGACTCGTGCTGGTAACACTAGTTTAATATAATACTTAATATGAATACGCGTTAAGTATGTTTTTGAACTTGTGATTCAGATGAGCTTTATACCTAATTTTTTTCATGTTCTCGTTCATTTTCATTAGTTACCCGTCTGCGCCAAAAGGAAAGTTATGTTTTTAGAGTACGTGTATGTATGTATATTTCCTTGGTACGCTCTGTAGCCTGAACGGCTTGATAGATTTTCGAGTGTGAGGTGTCAGATTTTTAAGCAGTCGGGTTTTATATTTTGCCCTAGTCACTGTGTTCAGACGTTTGGCACAATTCGTTCAAAAAGCCGGGATTTGGGGTAGGAGGTGCCTAGTGTCTAATGATGTCGGCTTTTCGCTAACATCAAAGGCGTTGAAACACTATTTGGTTTCTTAAGCACGAAACATAGCAAGTGTCTTGGGCGCTTTCACCGCGCACTCTACGCCAATGATGACGACAGTTATGAACGACTTTTGGAACCATCATCATGCTAACTGGAGTATTTCATATATGAATTTTTCAGTATCAAACATGGTGAACATACAAAACGCGCGCCCCGTCCAATTGCTATATTTCGTCAAATTGAATCCTATATAAACTTGCACACGAGCGTCGCTGGCGCAAGGGCGCGCGTTCCTGGTAACGCTTGCTATGTTTTGTTACATACTATTCTATATAATTTAACTGAGCGCCCGAAACGCGGCGCCTGGGAAGCTCGCTATGTTTCGTGCCTTACTTTAATTTGACCTGATCTCGCTTTGTATGAAGTTTTCTTTGTAACGTAGTTCAGTCTTAACTGGTATTGTTACGTGCGTTTCACCATTGCATTCTGTTGATCCCTAACCATCAGTGTTCCCTTCCGCAGGCACTGAGACAGAGACCGCGGAGTTCATGGCAGTTTGCATTGAAACTGTGAAGAAGTACCCCCTCCACGACTACCGCACGCCTGTTTTCATCTTTGAGCGACTCTGTTCCATCATCTATCCAGAAGAGAATGACGTCGGGGAGTTCTTCCTTACGCTGGAGAAGGATCCGCAACAGGAGGACTTCTTGCAGGTTTGTATTGAGTAAAGTAAATCACAACAAAAACTTACAGAAGTAAAAACTTGCCAAGTCTCGATTAAGATTAGTTGGCCATAAAAAGTAGTGAGATTACAGTTAAACATTTTATAAGACAAGTAAATCTAGGAGATATGTCAGAAAAAGTGAATCTTATAGATTGTTTCATTATGTGTATAAGAAAATAATAAATTATAAGCCCATGCCGTGCCCCCAGATCAAGACTTGGCACATTTTGACGTAATGTTTTTGTTGGGATTTCACTTCTTTTTGTACGAACAGTACTATTTTCTGGAGGACTTCTTTATCTTTAATAGTTTCTGTTCCACCTACGGTTCTTCATCAGGTAAAAGAGGGATGAATTAGGGGCTAGTCCTCATTTTGAAAGTTATTCCTTTGAATAGGTATTAAAACCTTTCCTGGTACCAAATTTCAAGTTTGTGGGTAAGCTAGAAGTACTTACATCAGGTGAGATGACGCCAAGGGCTTACCAATTGTTAAAATTAAAAAACTAGATTTTCGATGATCGGTGAGGGATTCATTCAGTGATCAAAAAAATAAAGGATCTATATAAGGTACATAGGCTACTAATCAGCCTGCAGATGATGATGATCATCACGTCCAGCTAAAAGTCTTCCACTGCTGGACATAGGCCTCCACCGCTTGGCAAGTGGGCTGGCGATCGCAGTGTGTCTGTCAAAGGACGCTGCTGCCCATCCGCCGGTTTATGTCCCTTAGTCGCCCTTAGGAAGCGTTATGCTTCCTCATTTATTATGCGGACAGCGAAGGAGTGGAACTCCTTGCCTGCGTCAATGTTTCCCGATGAGATTGAGTACCAAAGGACGAGCTACGTAAGCACTTTTATTCATACTTGTCTTATGTTGGAAAAACAACCACCGCTCGAACAAAAAACACCACTTTCCATTCCACAGTATGAGACTATAAAACATTGTAAATGGTAACTTAACACTGAAAACTGCTATTATTTTATACGGTCATCTTCTAACACTATAAAATTTGGGGGTTTTAAATGGGTGGAGGGGGCTGGGCCCCCTGGACCCCATATCATGAATCTTGGTGATTAAATTGACTTCACCTTTTTTGGAATAAGCAGCGATTTTCGCCGTCAGAGAAGTGGAGGACTTTTTTTTAATAAGCGGCAGCGATTTTCGGCGTCATAGAAGTAGATGACCTTTTTTTAATAAGCGGTAGCGATTTAAGGAAAAAGTGTTTAAAGATGTACAAAATAATAGCAGATTACAGTGTTAATTCGTACGTCCACATCGCAGTTACCATTTACAATGTTTTTTTTTTAGTCTCATAATGTGTATGGTGTATTCGGAAAGTGGTGTTTTTTTTTTCGAACGGTGTTTGTTTACAACGAAAAGTATAAAAAAAAGAGTTTAGTATTCACACAGCATTCAGTAAATAACTAACAAACATTTGGAGTGTCCGGGGTGTGGTAAGAGTGAATTGGCATTATTTGAGTTTGCGTGTACCATCCTCAAATGCATCATCCATCACTGAGTTGCAGTCAAACGCACTCGAATTTTTTATTTCAAAAAATGGGGGAGGTGCTGTTTTAGGGCCGCATGACAAACCACTGGTAACAGAACACCTAGAATCCTTAGTGCCTTAAATATTCCGCGATTTGCATACATACTACAACTTTGGGCGTTTGTTGTGGCTGATAGTACAAGAAGAGTCAGTACCTAGACGTGGTGGTGTAGGTGGTTCTCTTTCTAACCTCGCTCTCAACGCGTCGCACTCGAGAACCGGCCGCACGATACAACAACAAGAAAGAGTATTGTTTTTATTAATACGAATCCAGCAATTACTGGTCCGCCGAGTCTTGTATAATGCTTTACTCAAAATAAGCAAGGAAATTAAAACAATAATTAATGTAATTTTAAATAAATACAGCGCCGCCCGCGCCGGTATGTTCATAATTTGAAAAACCGGCCAAGTGCGAGTCAGAACCGCACACAAATGTTTCCTTACCATTATACTAGATGTCGCCAGTTTCTTTACGTTTTAAAAAAAACCACGTTATTTGTGTAGAGACCCCCTTAATTTTTCACTTTTTCAAATACATCATCTGTGAAAATTTCACTGTCTAGCTATCACGGTTAATGAAATACAGCCTGGTGACAGACAGACGGACGGAAGGACAGTGAAGTCTTAGTAATAGGGTCCCGTTTTTACCCTTTGGGTATGGAACCCTAAAAATCAGCCAGCAAAACTCAGACCAAGAAGTTTTTATTTATCCGACTTATTTGTCACTTGGCTGTATGAGATTTGTGTTCTGTGCCTCTCAGTGTGTATAAAGATTGTTGCAATTAAAAAAATGCTACTTGACACATCAAAATTCATACCCACTTCGGACTTTTTGGCGGGAATTTGTAGCGTTCAGTTTGTCATTTTTATTTTATTATCCGAAAAATTACATTTAGTGGTTTTTGATGTATAATATTGATAATATTGTATTTATTAGTGAAGTATCATTTATGTGTTTTTTGTGTAGGATAATGAAATAAAAGTGTGTATGCTGTGTTTCGAGTTCCCACAAGAAGTCCGAACAAGCTTTAGCAAAAGTGCTATCATTTTGCTAGAGTATGTAGGTTAGGTTAGTTTATAGACAATGATATGATGTGAACATGAAGAAACAGTGATCTTGAAGACTGAAAAGGAGAAAAATGTGAGGAAACAATGATATTGAAAACAAAAAAATGGACTGGACATCTGGATAAGCCCAATTTAATGAGCTTTTGACTACATAATCTGAAAAATATACTGAAAATTACTGAAGACGTGAATTCTACAAATAACTACTACTGAAAAACATATACTGAAGACTAGGCGGTATGGCCAATGAGCCTTAGCCTGCCCTAAAAGGGCGAAGGAAAAAAAATCATACCCACTTCCCGGCTCGTCAACGAGCCTGAAAGTAGTTTATTATTTTATCTTTGACGATCCTGAAATCACGTAATTCCTGTCATCTTTTTAAGAATTTTACTTTTTAAGAACGTGTTTCAGTAATAATTATTTGCTTGTTCCACAGGGACGCATGTTAGGCAACCCATACTCCTCACTCGAGCCCGGCATGGGCCCGCTCATGCGCGACGTGAAGAACAAGATCTGCACCGACTGCGAGCTGGTCGCGCTGTTGGAGGACGACAACGGCATGGAGCTGCTTGTGTGCAACAAGATCATGTCGCTCGACTTGCCCGTCAAGGAGGTGTACAAAAAGGTAAAACTTCAGATCTTGGCGACGACAGCGACCCGAATATGGTTTTCTATATATTAATACTAGCTTTTTCCCGCGGCTCCGCCCGCGTGCACATCGTTTTTATGACTGTCTTTAAGGGTGATTAGTAAATTATGTCGTTTCCCACCTACTCAACTATCTCTGTGCAAAAAATCACAACAAACGAGTATTTTTTTAGTTCCCTCAGGAACTGCATCAGATTATGCTATTTTCCCGGGATAAAAAGTAGCCTATGTCCTTCCCCGTGACACAGGCTACCTGCTTGCCAAATTTCATAAAGATTGGTCAAGGCGTTGAAGCGTGAAAAGGTAACAAACAAACAAACACATTTTCACATTTATAATATTAGTAAGGATGAAGCACTGACGAATGCAAGCGACCCGGTCGCGGTCGCCATATCCGAATGTTACCTTTAGCCAATACCCCATTGCGTTGGGGAATGTTGATAAGCCCGCTTCCATCTTCAGCATCATCGTCACTTACCATCAGGTGAGATGATGTCAAGGGCTTATCAATTAAGGATAATAAAAATTGGTTGTCTGTAAAGTCGGTTTACGGAGGACAGTTTAACATGACAATGAGCGTAACGGGACAATGAGTCATTCTTTTTCATGCGTGCAACCGGCGTCCATTGATTTATTAGACTTTGTCACGTCAAAAAAAAAATTATAATCAGTGTAAAATATATTAGATTTACATTGTGCACTGACTGTGTGTGTGGTATCTTATTCCGTGCGTATCTTTATTGAATATGTTTTTATCGAAAGAAATACGTACATACCGAATAGGGATTACGACAGCATCAGTAATGAATTGATCACTAAATTGCCCTCCTACTTAAACTTCGGAAAAACTTACTCGTTTTGTTTTCCTTCAAGTCTTCGATTTTTAACTCAATAAAATCACAAAATGAGTGCATATATATGACGCAGCTAAACTATGACATCACGCCTAGGTATTTCAAACATTTTTAGAACAAAATGTCGTTTTTGACAGATGATTAAAAATTAACTCAGATGACTAGCATTCGTCATCCCTATTACACTATCTAAACATTGATATGTTGTTATCAGGTGTGGTGCACGTCTGGGGAGGGCGTGGACGCGATGCGCGTGGTGTACCGCATGCGAGGGCTGCTCGGGGACGCGACCGAGGAGTTCGTGGAGACGCTCAGCCAGACGAACGCGGAGGCCGTGGACGACGAACAGCTGTATCGCATGGCGAACGTTCTCGCCGACTGCGGTGCGTATGGTGGCTTATTCAATTGATTGGTGTTATAATTTATTTTCAGACTGGATTTGCTGTAGATAAACAAGGTTTTTCAAAATTAATTGCGACAAAATAGGAAGTGGCAGTGGCAACGAGTTTTTTTAGGGTTCTGTACCCAAATATTACTAAGACTCCGCTGTCCGTCCGTCCATCTGTCACCAGGCTCACCATTTCATGAAACGTGATAGCTAGACAGCTGAAATTTTCACAGATGATGTATTTATGTTGCCGCTATAACAACAAATACAAAAGTTAGAAAAAGTGAAAAATAAGGGGGTTTCCATACAAAAAAACAATTATTTTTTTTTTACTTGAAGAAACAAGTGTCATCTAGTATGATGGAACGGAACCCAATGTATGCGGTTCTGACTCGCACTTGGCCGGTTTTGGACTTCTCATTCTAATATGAAGCTGATTAGCTTAACTTTGTGCGAATTGTCCAATTTTTTTTTGCTCTGTATTTGCCACTATAACAACAAATACTCAAAATTATAAATAGTGAGTCCATACAAAAAACGTTTTTTTTTTAAACGTGAAGAAACTAGCGCCATCTGGTATGATGGGTTTTGACGTAAAACTAGCGCCATCTAGTATGATGGTTTTTAAAACATGAAACTAGCGCCATCTAGTATGATGGTACGGAACCCTATGTGTGCGGTTCTGACTCGCACTTAGCCGGTTTTTTTTTTTGCAAAACTTGACATGTGTCAAGTTTTTCTTCTAAAGAGGTGCTTTTAGCGTTGTTTTTCTATCATGTCCAGAACTATTACATTAAAATGGGCCTTCTAGCTAGTTTTATGTTTCCACAGGCGGTCTCGAAGTAATGCTGGCTCGTCTCGCTGCCATCCAACGCGTCGGTGCCGCTCGTGCGCTGTGCTCAACCCTTCTCCGTCTGTTAGCGCTGTGCGCGCGAGTGCGCCGCTGCGTGCGCGTGCTGACGCGTGCCGACACGCGCGCGCTGCCCGTGCTGTTGCACGCGCTCACGCTAGCCGCGGCCGAGGAGCGAGAGATGCCGCGTGCTAATCTCGTCTACCAGCTACTAGAGGTCAGTAATAAGGCATGCTTCTAGGAGTAGAAGGATCTTTCGAAAAACCTAATAGCTTGTAATGTTGCATTGTCACGCGATATACATAGGTATGCAAAATTTCAGCTCAATCGGAAACCGGGCAGTGGGTCAAATTTAAATTGCAAGATTTCATTACAGACACCGGGACGTTCAAAAAATGTTTTATACTTGCTAGGTGTTCCATAATAATTTAAATTACTTAACCTTCTGAGGACGACCACCGCACGGTTGGACTCTCCCCTCCTGAAGTATTGGGTGGAGATAGTCACCGGTGCGGTAAGATGATACTTATTTTAATTATTTCCAAGTAGTTTTTAAGTACTAACTAACATAGGCTAAGTCCCTATTGTTACTAACACATATGATGGATTTTTGTGGTCCGAAATCATCATTACAGCTCATATACGTCCCCACCGAGGGGCTCGAGCCTACCCTGAATCAGGGCGATTAGGCCTTAGTCGACCACGCGGGCCCAGTGCGGGTTGGTCGACTTCACACACAACCTTCGAGTTTCTTCGCAGGCGTGTGCAGGTTTCCTCACGATGTTTTTCCTTCACCGTTAAAGCAATCGGTAAGTATGTACGTAAGTTTTTTGAAAAACTCATTGGTACATTGGCCGTCCAGATTTGAACCCGGTACCTACGGTACGGTCCGAAATAAACTTGATTTATTATTATTATTATAACTTGTGAAGGGCGACAGTTAGGTTACATCACATCATACGTACGGCCTGTGGTGCCGATTTATCAGTCTATGGAGTTAGAGGTTAATTACAGCTACAAATAACATACTTATTCGTCACACGAATGTTTGCCCTGGGTATAGATCGTACCCTCGGCCCAGCAGGCTAAAACTGACAACTGTATCACCGAGTCAGTCTTCTGAAACCCACAACGTTCTAACTTGTATATCTTCCACAGATAATGGAACGCATTCTGTCGGTAGCAGCGAGTGAAAGCCTGGAATCGTTCCTGCAGTTCTCGCTCACGTTCGGCGGACCGGAATACGTTCAGGCTTTGCTGAACTGCACTGAGTGCCCTGGTAAGTTTAACAAACAACCAAGTGTATTATATTGTACAGGGAAATACTGGAGACGTGATCAGGACGAACGCTACCCGGCTAAGTTATAAGCTACTATATTAGTAAGATTAATTTTCTTTTTTATTGCAAAAACCAAAAGTTATTAATTATTAACTAAAAGTAAGAGCGTCGGTGGCGCAACGCCTAGGGCTGCCGCCACAGGGGGGTCGTGGTTCGAATTTTGCCACGTACCAATGTGGTTTTGAATTTAGATTTCATATGTACGTTTATCGGACGCTCTTACGGTGAAGGAAAACATCGTGAGGAAACCTGCACACGCCTGCGGAGAAACTCGCAGGTTGTGTGTGAAATCGACCAACGCGCACTAGGCCGGCGTGGTTGACTAAGGCCCGATCGCCCTAATTCAGGGTAGGCTCGAGCCCCTCGGTGGGGACGTATATGAGTTTATATGATGAACTAAAAGTACAGTGAACAACTACATTTATTTATGACATGAACACTTACGTCAAGTATCGATACTCTTTGCTAAGATTATCTTAAGCAATTTGATTTTGTAGGGTGACCAATATACTTAATTAAACTTTTCAGTAACTAAAATAGTAAAAAAAATGTTGTGGTAGACTATCCGTATTCATTTACTGACTTGCGTAGAGTCGCTGAAAAAGAAGATGTCTCCTAAATCACGATACTCCCTCGAAAGTGCATTATTGACTTCTTAGTTTTGTAATCTATTCTACTGTCACTGCAAAAACAAAAATATTATAAAAATATAATATTAAAAATATTATAGAGTCTGCCAGCTGGGGTTTTACTCATTGTACTGAACGACAACGTCATACCCAAAGACATATTATGAATTTTGACGATTATGTTACACTTTGACATTTTTAATTTTTAATAAACATGTAATTGGTAACATGAAATAAATAATCTAATCTAATCATACCTTTTCTCTTATTATACAACTTTTTCAGCTGATTCGCTAACTTTCTATGGGGAGTGCACACTTTTTTGATCGTAGTGGGTTCCATAAGTAAAGAGGTTTAGTTTACATAGAAAGTACACTGTATTATTATAGTATCTATCATATACCGGTAAATTTGCGATATCGTTACTCTATACCGTTTCATCTATACCGTCGCGTAATGCCGAATCGGCATAACTTACGTATAACTATCGTATTTGGCGATACTGTTTTATACCGTCATAAACCTTACAGTATTTAGCGATACCGTTTTATACCGTCATAAACCTTACAGTATTTAGCGATACCGTTTTATACCGTCATAAACCTTACAGTATTTAGCGATACCGTTTTATACCGTCATAACCCTTACAGTATTTAGCGATACCGTTTCATACCGTCATAACCCTTACAGTATTAAAATTTAGCGATACCCTAACGTATACCTTTTAAATTAACTGAATTATCATTAAACTAAACTAATTAACATTTCGGAACCACATAACACATAACAGTACCGCAATTTGTATAGGTATCGATAATATTCGATATCAAATCAAAATAAAACGATATTATGCGTACCGTTAAATAATAATATCCGTATTTTACGGTATTTCAGTCCCTGGTCTTCTTTTATTCTGTCATGTACATGCCCGCTTACATCTTCGGCATTGAACGTCGTCACTTACTTACCATCAGGTGAGATGATGCCAAGGACTTATCAATTGTGGATAAAATAAAAACGTGTGGCACTCGGGGACTGCCGCGGTAAAGCTATTGCATAGCATTTTTATCAACTTATGCAATTATTATTTTATTTTATTTTTTATGCAATATTTACCAGTACCATATAGTCCTTGGGGCGCAAGATGCTTATGTAATAAATTAACACTAAGAAAGTTAGTCAAGTTTACACCAGTAAAATTGACTTAGCCCTTTTAGTACCGCAAATCGCTAATAGATGGCACTGTACGTTTTTTAGAACTCGGCCGAGCGTGGGGTGTTAGGTTTTATTTCGTTACGGAATTTCTTGATTCGGTCGCCGCGCTCAAAGCCCGCGATAAAAGCTATGCAATAGCTTAAAAACGATTCTGTATATCCAAATAAGATGCTCACTTATGTGACGAAAATACTTCCTTTTCAATAGGAATCCGCAGCAACTCAGTGGCTCTCGGCCACCTGACGCGCGTCCTAGCCGCGCTAGTCTACGGCAATGATCTCAAGATGGCCATGCTGGTCGACCACTTCAAGCCAGTACTGGACTTCGACCGCCTCGATTCCGAGCAATGGACAGAAGAGGAGTTCCGCATGGAGCTGTTCTGTGTGCTCTGCGCTAATATCGAGAGAAACTCTATTGGAGGAACGCTGAAGGACTATCTCATCTCTTTGGGTGTGGTTCGCGATGCGCTCGAGTATATTGTGGTGAGTTTGTCTTGGGACCATATGTACGAGGGGTGTTCAATAAGTAGTGAGAATGAGGTATAAACTCCTTGGTTATAAAGAAAATAAGTACTGGCTGGCATAGACCACCTATTTGGTAATATAATAAAAAAAAAGTGTGATCGTCTTTTGTTTTTTTTTTTTTTCATAAACGGTTGTTGTTTGTGTTGTATCGGAATAATCTGCTCAAAATGGAGAAAATTGAAGTTCGGGCCGTAATTAAATACCTTTGTTTGAAAAATTTTACTACTGACCAAGTTAATCAAGACTTGCAAAATACTTTAGGGGTTCATGCTCCAGCTTATTCTACAGTTGCGCGTTGGTGTGCAGAATTTAAGAGAGGAAGAACATCGACTAATGATGATCCACGCTCTGGGCGCCCTACGACCACAATAACTGAACAAATGATTAAAAAAGTGAAAAAAATTGTTTTAGCAGATCGTCGAACTACTGTGCGTTTTATAGCTGAAGAAGTGAAAATTTCGATAGGTAGTGCACATAGCATCATACATGACCGTTTGGGTATGAAAAAAGTATCAGCACGTTGGGTGCCTCGAATGCTGACAGCAGAACAAAAACAAACTAGGCTGAGAATATCACAAAGCTGTTTGGATGTTTTACAAAGAGATCCAGAGCAGTTTTTGGCTCGATTCTTAACAATGGATGAAACATGGCTTCATCGTTACGATCCAGAAACAAAACAACAATCCATGACTTGGAAAAGGCCATCATCCCCAACACCTAGGAAATTCAAAGCAATTCCATCCGCTGGTAAGGTTATGGGTTCCCTTTTTTGGGACAGCAAGGGGGTGATAATGGTTGAATACCTCAATCATGGAGCCACTATTACGGGAAGTGTGTATGCAGAACAAATAAGAAAATTGAGTGAAGAAATTCGTGAAAAACGACGCGGTAAACTTGCGAAAGTTGTGCTTTTTCACCAAGATAACGCTCCAGCTCACAAGTCCATAGTTGCCATGGCTGCAATCAAAGACGCTGGCTTCGAACATCCCCCATACTCTCCAGACCTTGCTCCTAGTGACTTCTATTTATTTCCCCGTTTAAAAGAACATCTTAGAGGCCAGAAATTTGATGATGATGATGGAGTGATCGCCGCCGTACAAGAGTTTTTAGAGGGTCAGGACGAGGACTTTTTTAAAAATGGAATATTAGGTTTAGAGAAGAGATTTTCTAAATGTGTATTATTAAAAGGTGACGTCGAAAAATAAAATAAGTTTTGTCAAAAGTTAACTGCATCTTATTTATTCTCACTACTTATTGAACACCGTAGTAAGTTGTTTATGTTTTCGTGCAGAAATGCTTCTAGAAGAAACTCCTTCGAAGAATCTTCTTTTTGTCATAAATTATATAAATATTCTCTTCTCTCATCGTGTGGCACACTTAACCGAGCTATCCAAGGGATAGACGGCGGTTGCCTGGTGTTGCACTATTAGTTAAAAATAAATCATGAAGTATTACTATTATTTATTTTTATAATGAATTTTTAATTAATTTGAATTCAATTATTATTAAAATATTACATCAGTCGTACCCAAAGGCCCAAATACCCAAAAAAACAGGTTGCCGTACATTTTTGATGCAGCCACAATTTACGTGTTTCATTGTTAGCTGTTTAGATAAAGCGTCGGCTTATGTATAATCACTGCGACAAAAACGGGCCAGCTTGTGTATCCCTTGAAGTTACACTGAATACTGAGCGACGAGACGCGCCTAATAGGCTAACAGTCAGCTGATATCTTTTTCGGCGTGTCTGGGCCCCGCGCTAATCATCATCATCATCATATCAGCCAAAAATCGTCCACTGCTGGACAAAGGCCTCCCCCAAGGATTTCCACGACGACCGGTCCTGCGCTGCCCGCATCCATCGGCTTCCCGCGATCTTTACCAGGTCGTCGGTCCACCGCGTGGGAGGCCTGCCTACGCTACGTTTTCCGGTGCGCGGTCGCCACCCGAGAACTTTACTGCCCCATCGGCCATCTGTTCTACGAGCTATGTGCCCTGCCCACTGCCACTTCAGTTTAGAAATTCTGTGAGCTATGTCGGTTACTTTAGTTCTCCTGCTGATCTCCTCCGCGCTTATATCTAGATAGTATTGTCACTGGTTTACGAGTCTAATACAAGAATGTATGTACAGAAACACGCCCCGTGCGTGAAGCCTACACTAGTGTGCACGGACTCGGACGAACTGAAGGAGTTCATCAGTCGGCCCGCGCTCAAATACATCCTACGATTCCTCACTGGATTAGCAGCTGACCACGAACCCACTCAGGTATGCTCTTGCGTTTCAGAACTTTCTCATCACAAGATGGATAGTTAGATCCCCCCACCCCCACCCCCTACTCCACCCGCCAATGCGCTCACACCCATCGAGCGATCGTGACAGAATGTTTGTAGTTTACTTTCCTCAGACATGCACGGAAAAGTTATCATTACTTTAAAAAACAATATATTTAAGTACAGAGCGGACCACTCCAGGTATATTGAGCAGTGTGCAAGAATGTACAGACCTGGAGCGGGATTGCTTTAGTGTGTCATTTAGATTAAAATAGTACTACGCTTCCAGGAGCTTACAAGATTTCTTCTAATCTTACATTACGGACTGATTAGACATCACGATTCTCTGTGCGGAAAAGCAAAAGTTCTTGATTCTATACTTGATTTAGATTTTATTTTCGCACATTTTTGAGAATAGCATATTGCCTCGTTACATGTTTTGTATTAGTTAAATCCCTCGCCTCCGACCCGGGTTTCAAATTCTATTCGACCTACAGTTGTCTATTTCTGCCTTATTATGTACTTTTTACTCCCTTTTGGTAATTTGCTTAATACATAACCTCAAATCATATCACAAAAGTAATTATTCCTACAAGTCGTTTTACAATCATCATTTCAAAACGAGACAACTGTACTACAATTAAACTTTTTAAATATTTTTATGGCTTCGGCTTCAAAAATTCAATATATGATTGTGACAAAATTTCAATGTATTTCATTTATTTCATGGTCGTAGAAAAGTATTGTATGCCACTGCTTGCAATTAGCATTGTAACATTTTTGCTTAGCTCAGCTTCGCGCTTCGTGGCACAAACTAGAACTTATGTTACAATGGCTCTCATTACTTGGCAGTGACATAAAATAACTATTGTTTAATTCAATTCAGATGCTAGTGTGCGAGAAGGTGATTCCAATAGTTCATCGTCTGGAACAAGTGTCATCCGGCGAGCACGTGGGCTCGCTGGCCGAGAACCTGCTGGAAGCTCTGCGCTCGCAGCCGCAGTGCGCCGCCAAAGTGCAACAAGTGCGGGACTTCACCCGACAGGTATGCACACAATCGTATTGCTGGCGAAGTATCCACACATTATAACATGTCTTGTAAATGTGCTATGCCGCCGTACACGTGAAACGCGGCTAAAGAACAAGCTATCAGAACGAAGGTGTGCTTTTCACGTCATTAGGTGGACGAGCTGTAAGTAAATGAGGAAAAATTAGTTTCAGATAAAATAACTATCATGCCCACAATATTCATGGCGTCGGGCATACCTTTGTTTTCCATTTAAGCGATTGGCATTGTTTACTTTTTGTATGGCATAAAAACTTTATCTATTTTATAGTGTGAAACTATATCTACTTTATAGAGTGAAACCATATCTATTTTACAGTGTGAAACTATATCTATTTTACAGCGTGAAACTATATCTATTTTATAGTGTGAAACTATATATATATTCTTTATTGCACACAGATATTTACATGAAAAACAATTAGAAAGGACATGTACAAAGTTGGACTTATCTCTATAAGAGATCTCTTCCAGCCAACCTTACCGGGTGTTATGAGAATTCAAAGGACGGGGGGCAAACCTATGTGTACCTAAAATTATACTAAATAAAATACTAATATAATAATATAATGTAAACTAACCTGATCTACTCACATAAATAATACATACCGATAGTAAATAATTTAATAATATACATAATACATACCTAAAAATAGAATACTTACTATTCTTACTAAAATTAAATATATACAAATAAACTTACACGTTTTGTACGGAAAGAAGATGCTCTTTAAGTTTGATTTTGAACGAGTTAACAGAGGGGCAGTCGCGAATGTTGACGGGTAATTTATTCCAGAGGTTCGCAGCTTCAATAGTGAACGAGTTGTAGAAGAATTTGGTATTGCAGCGGGGAACTACTAGAGTTTTGGTGACGCATAAACATCTGGGTGGGGAAGGCACGGGTAGTAGGTGGAAACGGGAACGGAGATATTCAGGAAAGGAAGGATTTTTAAGGATTTTGTACATGAGTGTGAGGATGTGTAGATTACGACGCTGACGAACAGACGCTGACTTTATAGAGTGAAACCATATCTATTTTACAGTGTGAAACTATATCTATTTTACAACGTGAAACTATATCTATTTTATAGTGTGAAACTATATCTATTTTATAGTGTGAAACTATATCTATTTTATAGTGTGAAACTATATCTATTTTAAAGTGTGAAACTATGTCTATTTTACAGTGTGAAACTATATCTATTTTATAGTGTGAAACTATATCTATTTTATCATCATCATCATCATATCAGCCACAAATCGTCCACTGCTGGACAAAGGCCTCCCCCAAGGATTTCCACGACGACCGGTCCTGCGCTGCCCGCATCCATCGGCTTCCCGCGACCTTCACCAGGTCATCGGTCCACCGCGTGGGAGGCCTGCCTACGCTACGTTTTCCGGTGCGCGTTAATTATTTAATCTATTTTATAAAGTAACCCAACTCTGAAATCCATCAAGCCGTTTAGAAGATATCGTGGAATATATAAACATACATACATTAGACCTGAAAATAATACACTCCTTTTTTGTAGGCGGGTTGTGTTATAATAAATAACTAAATTAACACGATGACTGGTTTTTTTATTTCATAGTAACTTAGCCTTTGAAGTTATCGTTTTAGGAACTTTAAAAGATTATAATTAAATAACCAGTGATGGAAAAGTTAGAATCAGTTTCTTAAAATAGTCCAAATTTTCTTCAGAAAAAATTGCCTTAATTTAACAATGCCCATTAAGATGTTACGCGTGTAGGAACGGATGTGTTCCTACATGACGAGAACAATAGGAGATATCTCCGCCAGGCGAGGTGGTGTGCCTGGGCTCCGGCCGTGGACCAACCGTGTATGGTTGGTGCTTGTATATGTCGCAGGATGATTTGATAAATCGAATCTTCGCGAAAATTCTAGGGGTTTTGCGAAAACGCGGATAGTTAGACATAGAGAAAACTCCGAATAAAACCAAATCGAACGGAGCCCCGCTATGCGGGGCTCCTTTTTACGGTAGAAAAAGACATGCTAACCTAACCTAACCTATTTAACGAAGCGGGGCTCCGTCCAACTTCGTTTTATTCGGAGTTTTCTACTCCATAGTGTGCAATATTCCTAGGATTTTCGCGAAACGACGGATTTATCAAATCATCCTGCGACATATATATGCTTATGAGCAAGGAAATGTTGATAATGCGTTGTAGATGCTTTGTAAATAGCCTTCTTGCGATGATAGTGCCATCTATCGAGGTGAAGATACAACTCTCCAAATAGTTTGACCGATGGTTTAGTCTGAGCTGTGTTAACGTAGTTGTTAGTGGCGGGTAATACAGATGGCGCCACACGCGCCTTTTACTAGAAAACGATAATACTTATACCGTCAATACTTTACCAGGAGAAGAAGCGGCTCGCCATGGCGGTGCGCGAGCGGCAACTGGGCGCGCTGGGCATGCGCAGCAACGAGCGCGGACAGGTGACGGCGCAGTGCTCGCTGACGCAGCAGGTGGCCGAGCTGTGCGAGGAGGCCGGCGCCGTGTGCTGCATCTGCCGCGAGGGCTACAAGTACCAGCCCACCAAGGTAACATCCTTATCAATATTATAAATGTGAAAATGTGTTTGTTTATTTGTTACCTTTTCACGCTTCAACACCTTAACCAATCTGGATGAAATTTGGCATGCAGGTAGCCTGTGTCACTGGAAAGGACATAGGCTACTTTTTATCCCGTCAAAACAGCATAGTCCGATGCAGCTCCTGAGGGAACTGAAAAATACTCTTTTTTGGTTAATTTCACTAACATCGCAACGGACCAATGGATTGTTTATATTTTTTGCACAGATATGGTTGAGGGGGTGGAATATGACATAATTTACTAATTAGCATATATATCCCGACATAGTTTCCGAGGGATCTGGGGAAAACTCATTTCGACGCTTGCGCACGTCAGCGTCGTTAATACGGAGCAATGGATTGAAGTGATTTTTGTAAAGAATTGGTTGAGGGAGTGAGAAGTGACATAGACTGCTAATCAGAATAGCCCGATGTAGTTCCTGAGGGATCTGGAAAAAACTCATGTCCACGCTTGCGGCTCGCGCACCACTCACCCTCGAAGACAGTCATAAATCGAAGCCGCGGGCAAAAGCTAGTTAGAAATAAAAATTCCAGTTTGCTCACAGTTAAACATTTCGACCACTAGTCCAAGTAACATCGAGTCTCTTTCTTAGACACTTCGGTCAATGAATTGCCGTTTAATCTTTGTCATCATCATATCAGCTCATATATGTCCCCACCGATGGGCTCGAGCCTACCCTGAATTAGGGCGATCGGGCCTTAGTCGACCACGCGGGCCCAGTGCGGGTTGGGCGTCTGCAGTTTTCCTCACGATGTTTCCCTTCACCGTATGAGCCTTGGGGTAAACGTACAGTCACGAACTTTAATTTAGGACACATCTAAGGTCGAATATCGTCTGGCAAACTTATACCTTTAAGAGCTACTAAGATATTATATCATGTCAGTTGGTAATGTTGGTATTAACATCGCGTTGTTGTTTACAAGTAAGTGATAAGTAGTTGATAAGTGGCAGTGGGCGGGGCACATCGTAGAACAGATGGCCGTTGGGGAAATAAAGTTCTCGAGTGGCGACCACGCACCGGAAAGCGTAGTGTAAGCACGCCTCCCACTCGGTGGACCGATGACCTGCTGAAGGTCGCGGGAAGCCGCTGGATGCGGGCAGCGCAGAACCGGTCGTCGTGGAGATCCTTGAGGGAAGCCTATGTCCAGCAGTGGACGTCCTTCGGCTGATATGATGATGATAGGGGCAACTGCTCTTGTTCTTTCGATATGGCATGCGGGCGATGGTTATTTTGCCGCCGGTCATCGAAATTCCCTTCCGTTGCATACCTTCGAACCCATCGACGAACCATTTCATCGCTCTGGTTACGTTACATTATTGTGCTATTTCACGTGTCCCTAACCCTTCTTCGCGTAATTGGATTATGTGAACTCTTACTCGTAAGTATTGCCGATTTAAATTCATTAAATTATTTTCTTCTTTGACACTTTCTCCTTAAAAATATAAGTCGGAGATTAGGCGATGTGATAACCTTTTTGAACGTAATAGCCATTTAATAAATTAGATCATAATAATGCCTTATCTGTGTTTCGAATAGCGAAGCTATTGATTTAGCGTTTTCGCCGGTGGATTAATCTTCCTTTTTGCATGCAATCATAAAAAAAAAAAAATATTAATGACGATTAATTGCCTCCATTCACAATAGGAGTTCACATATTCATTTCCCGGCAGAGCCTAGCTTTGTAATACTCGGTTTGGGTAATAGGTCATTTTCTAAGCCAGCCTGGCTAGCTACTATCATCTAATGTAGATATTTCCGCCAAAACATTAGATTGTTGTGTTCCGGCATGAAGATAAAATAGTCAGTTGCCCGTTGCGTTGGGGAATCTTGGTAAGCCCGCTTTTATTTTCGGTGTCATCGTCACTTACCATCAGGTGAGATAATGCCAACGGCGTATTAATTGTGGATAAAAAATAACAGAAAAACGACATAGCTCGATAAACAGTGCTACAAAATAAGTCAATTTGACAGAAAACAGAGAATTTCATCTTGTAATACGCACAATTTTACTGCAGGTGCTCGGCATATACACGTTCACGAAGCGCTGCCCGGTGGAGGAGTACGAGGTGCGCGCGCGCAAGACGCTCGGCTACACCACCGTGTCGCACTACAACGTGGTGCACGTGGAGTGCCACATGGCGGCCGTGCGGCTGGCCAGGGCCAGGTCAGTACATATACACGTTCACGAAGCGCTGCCCGGTGGAGGAGTACGGGGTGCGCGCGCGCAAGACGCTCGGCTGCACCACCGTGTCGCACTACAACGTGGTGCACGTGGAGTGCCACATGGCGGCCGTGTGGCTGGCCAGGGCCAGGTCAGTACATATACACGTTCACGAAGCGCTGCCCGGTGGAGGAGTACGGGGTGCGCGCGCGCAAGACGCTCGGCTGCACCACCGTGTCGCACTACAACGTGGTGCACGTGGAGTGCCACATGGCGGCCGTGCGGCTGGCCAGGGCCAGGTCAGTACATATACACGTTCACGAAGCGCTGCCCGGTGGAGGAGTACGGGGTGCGCGCGCGCAAGACGCTCGGCTACACCACCGTGTCGCACTACAACGTGGTGCACGTGGAGTGCCACATGGCGGCCGTGCGGCTGGCCAGGGCCAGGTCAGTACATATACACGTTCACGAAGTGCTGCCCGGTGGAGGAGTACGAGGTGCGCGCGCGCAAGACGCTCGGCTACACCACCGTGTCGCACTACAACGTGGTGCACGTGGAGTGCCACATGGCGGCCGTGCGGCTGGCCAGGGCCAGGTCAGTACATATACACGTTCACGAAGCGCTGCCCGGTGGAGGAGTACGAGGTGCGCGCGCGCAAGACGCTCGGCTGCACCACCGTGTCGCACTACAACGTGGTGCACGTGGAGTGCCACATGGCGGCCGTGCGGCTGGCCAGGGCCAGGTCAGTACATATACACGTTCACGAAGTGCTGCCCGGTGGAGGAGTACGAGGTGCGCGCGCGCAAGACGCTCGGCTACACCACCGTGTCGCACTACAACGTGGTGCACGTGGAGTGCCACATGGCGGCCGTGCGGCTGGCCAGGGCCAGGTCAGTACATATACACGTTCACGAAGCGCTGCCCGGTGGAGGAGTACGGGGTGCGCGCGCGCAAGACGCTCGGCTACACCACCGTGTCGCACTACAACGTGGTGCACGTGGAGTGCCACATGGCGGCCGTGCGGCTGGCCAGGGCCAGGTCAGTACATATACACGTTCACGAAGCGCTGCCCGGTGGAGGAGTACGGGGTGCGCGCGCGCAAGACGCTCGGCTACACCACCGTGTCGCACTACAACGTGGTGCACGTGGAGTGCCACATGGCGGCCGTGCGGCTGGCCAGGGCCAGGTCAGTACATATACACGTTCACGAAGTGCTGCCCGGTGGAGGAGTACGAGGTGCGCGCGCGCAAGACGCTCGGCTACACCACCGTGTCGCACTACAACGTGGTGCACGTGGAGTGCCACATGGCGGCCGTGCGGCTGGCCAGGGCCAGGTCAGTACATATACACGTTCACGAAGCGCTGCCCGGTGGAGGAGTACGAGGTGCGCGCGCGCAAGACGCTCGGCTGCACCACCGTGTCGCACTACAACGTGGTGCACGTGGAGTGCCACATGGCGGCCGTGCGGCTGGCCAGGGCCAGGTCAGTACATATACACGTTCACGAAGTGCTGCCCGGTGGAGGAGTACGAGGTGCGCGCGCGCAAGACGCTCGGCTACACCACCGTGTCGCACTACAACGTGGTGCACGTGGAGTGCCACATGGCGGCCGTGCGGCTGGCCAGGGCCAGGTCAGTACATATACACGTTCACGAAGCGCTGCCCGGTGGAGGAGTACGGGGTGCGCGCGCGCAAGACGCTCGGCTGCACCACCGTGTCGCACTACAACGTGGTGCACGTGGAGTGCCACATGGCGGCCGTGCGGCTGGCCAGGGCCAGGTCAGTACATATACACGTTCACGAAGCGCTGCCCGGTGGAGGAGTACGGGGTGCGCGCGCGCAAGACGCTCGGCTGCACCACCGTGTCGCACTACAACGTGGTGCACGTGGAGTGCCACATGGCGGCCGTGTGGCTGGCCAGGGCCAGGTCAGTACATATACACGTTCACGAAGCGCTGCCCGGTGGAGGAGTACGGGGTGCGCGCGCGCAAGACGCTCGGCTGCACCACCGTGTCGCACTACAACGTGGTGCACGTGGAGTGCCACATGGCGGCCGTGCGGCTGGCCAGGGCCAGGTCAGTACATATACACGTTCACGAAGCGCTGCCCGGTGGAGGAGTACGGGGTGCGCGCGCGCAAGACGCTCGGCTGCACCACCGTGTCGCACTACAACGTGGTGCACGTGGAGTGCCACATGGCGGCCGTGTGGCTGGCCAGGGCCAGGTCAGTACATATACACGTTCACGAAGCGCTGCCCGGTGGAGGAGTACGGGGTGCGCGCGCGCAAGACGCTCGGCTGCACCACCGTGTCGCACTACAACGTGGTGCACGTGGAGTGCCACATGGCGGCCGTGCGGCTGGCCAGGGCCAGGTCAGTACATATACACGTTCACGAAGCGCTGCCCGGTGGAGGAG
The DNA here is from genome assembly GCA_947284805.1 of Coleophora flavipennella. NCBI lineage: Eukaryota > Metazoa > Arthropoda > Insecta > Lepidoptera > Coleophoridae > Coleophora > Coleophora flavipennella. The sequence goes on from OX369288.1 coordinate 1,928,598, forward strand.
TACGGGGTGCGCGCGCGCAAGACGCTCGGCTGCACCACCGTGTCGCACTACAACGTGGTGCACGTGGAGTGCCACATGGCGGCCGTGCGCCTGCCAGGGCCAGGTTAGTAATTTTTTTTATAAAAAAAAATACGTGTGGCACTTGGGGACTGCCGCGGTAAAGCTATTGCATAGCATTTTTTATCAACTTTTAACACTAAGAAAGTTACACCAGTAAAATTGACTAAGTCCTTTTAGTACCGCAAATCGCTAATAGATGGCACTGTAAGTTTTTTTTTAGAACGTAACGTTACGTCACGCTCGGCCGAGCTACATGGTAGGCGGAGTGTGGGGTGTTAGGTTTTTTCGTTACGGAATTTCTTGTTTCGGTCGCTGCGCTCAAAGCCCGCGATAAAAGCTTTGCAATAGCTTAAAAATAAATAGGTGTGCAGTGCGGGGAGCGTGACAGATTAATTAAGCAAGAGCAACTTCGTTGCGAACACTCACTCTTTAATACTTATCTTCACAAATATTTGCGGAAACATTTAACGTAAAGTTTGCCAAACGATACCTCAACTTATCCTTTCTATGTGCAAGACCCTTTGTTTTGCTATTTCAGCTTAGGTTCATTTATAACCGCCTCAGTAGGCCCAGAGGCAAAGTTCACTGGCTTTACACAGGAGGTCGCGGGTTCGATTCCCGGCGGGGTCAATTGTAAGACTCTGTTTGGTTGGTGGTAGGGCATTTTCTAATCCCGCCTGGCTAGCTACCATCATCTTATCAATGTTGATATTATTGGTGTGTTCCGGCATGAATATTAGATAACCAGTTCCCCTTTGCGTTGGGGAATTTTGGTGAGTCCGCTTCCATCTTCGGCAACGTCATCACTTACCATCAGGTGAGATGTTGTCAAGGGTTTACCAATTGTGAATAAAAATAAAAAATAATTAAAAACAATTTTCCTGTAACATGACACTGATAACAGATCTCTGATAACTTCTTGTCAGGGACGAGTGGGAGAGCGCGGCGCTGCAGAACGCGTCGACGCGCTGCAACGGGCTGCTGCCGCTGTGGGGCCCGCACGTGCCCGAGTCCGCCTTCGCCAGCTGCCTCGCGCGACACAACACTTACTTACACGTGTGTATTCAATGACATCTTCATCATATCAGCTCATATACGTCCCCACCGAGGGGCTCGAGCCTACCCTGAATTAGGGCGATCGGGCCTTAGTCGACCACGCGGGCCCAGTGCGGGTTGGTCGACTTCACACATAACCTGCGAGTTTCTTCGCAGGTTATGTGTAGGTTTCCTCACGATGTTTTCCTTCACCGTTAAAGCAATCGGTGAGTATATGTACGTAAGTTTCGAAAAACTCATTGGTACATTGGCCGTCCGGATTTGAACCCGGCACCTCTGGTATTGATATCTTAAGCGTACTGCGAAAACATACACCTCGCACCAGCCTGTTTTCCGTCAGCCTTCATTTAGCCTACCTCAATCTCCCTTAGGTAAAGCGCGAACTATCTATATCTATCTATCTATCTTCAAGGCAAGAGTGAATAGGCATTATTTGAGTCTGCGTGTACCATCAGGTGAGATGCAGTCAAACGCACTCAAATTTGTAATAAAAAAAAAATTAAAAAAAAACTACGAAATTTATTCGTTACCAAAAAACATTGCACGACTGTAAACAACAGAAATACACTACAATCAAAGAGAGCTTCGGTGGCTCCACCGGTAACGACTCGGTTCTCCTAACCAAAGGTGCCGGGTTCAAATCCGGACGGCCAATGTACCAATGAGTTTTTCGAAACTTACGAACATATACTCTCCGATTGCTTTAACGGTGAAGGAAAACATGGTGAGGAAACCTGCACACACCTGCGAAGAAACTCGAAGGTTATGTATGAAGTCGACCAACTCGCGCTGGGCCCGCGTGGTCGACTAAGGCCCGATCGCCCTAATTCAGGGTAGGCTTGAGCCCTTCGGTGGGGACGTATATGAGCTGATATGACACTGCAATCCGCGCACTGCGAAAATAAATAAGATCAGAATTGATTTAGAATTTATTTCGCACTTTAAAAATCGTAACGAATAAATTTCGTAGTGCACGCTTAGCCTTTTACCCATCTCTGATCTCTTCCTCCCCAAATAATACACTTCCTTAATGTCCCAAACATTACCCCAACATTACCTAAAGGATTCTCACCCAAAAATTAATCTAGCAGAGTCAGCACCCTTACATCCCTCTCTTGAATCTCCACTGAACTCTTCCATCTATGGTGAAACTTTTACGGAATTCTTTCCACTCATTAAAAATGAGAATGGAATGATGGTATGCTGTGATAAAAAACAGCCTCCTTCTCCTGTGCATTGTATTCACAAACTCCCAATTCCCAGGAGTGCACCGGGCACCGCGACATAGGCCACACGTGCACCGTCCACGACCTCAAGCTGCTGCTGCTGCGCTTCGCTCGCGGTAGGACCTTCCACGACGACACCGGCGGCGGCGGCCCCCTCTCCAACATGCAGCTGGCGCCGGCTCTGGCGCACATGGCGCTCTACGTCATCAACACGTGAGTAGAACACCATTTTTTTTTTCAATTTAAAAGTTTAAGGGTCAGTTCACAACGAGACGCGATGCTCAGATGCTTAAGGCAATCCTCCTACCTAACTAACGCCGCTATCATTTAAAAATAATTACTCGCTGAATACCTTTATGGAAATTTTTCAACGATGATTTAAGAATAGGTACTGTAGTTTATTTAGAAACTATCGATTATATTTTTAAAAAATGCTGAAATTACAGATAGTATAAGTGTTAAAAGTGTGTTCAAGTGTCCATCGGTTTTAAAGCAATTCAAAGTGGCGCTCCGATTGCTCAAAACTTTCCAAATTTGTTTATAGTACCTAACAGGTAAGGTAGGTGTTAGGTGTCTCTTTGGCCCACGTTCTACCCAGGAAAGTCTTAATTTAGTCTAAAAAAAATACACATTTCTCATTTAACGGCGATGCTCTCAATGACTGCTGTAAATATAACTTTGTATGTCCTCCGTCTGCACATACATTGTAGGCGACGTCTTTGTAAAGAAATGGTACTGTACAGTAATTTTTAATTTTTTAAACGTAATTTTCAGTACTCGAGTGGCGGCGCGCGAGGTGTCTGCGCTGGAGGCGTTCCTGGCGTGGGCGCCGGCGCGAGTGCTGGAGTCCGCGCACGACGCCGAGGGACCGCTGTACTTCGTCGCGCTCACCCTGCTGCTCTACCCGCATGCTAGGTGAGACACAATGCTTACTGCACTACTGCACTCGAGTGGCAGCGCGGAGTGCTGGAGTCCGCGCACGACGCCGAGGGACCGCTGTACTTCGTCGCGCTCACCCTGCTGCTCTACCCGCACGCTAGGTGAGACACAATGCTTACTGCACTACTGCACTCGAGTGGCAGCGCGGAGTGCTGGAGTCCGCGCACGACGCCGAGGGACCGCTGTACTTCGTCGCGCTCACCCTGCTGCTCTACCCGCATGCTAGGTGAGACACAATGCTTACTGCACTACTGCACTCGAGTGGCAGCGCGGAGTGCTGGAGTCCGCGCACGACGCCGAGGGACCGCTGTACTTCGTCGCGCTCACCCTGCTGCTCTACCCGCATGCTAGGTGAGACACAATGCTTACTGCACTACTGCACTCGAGTGGCAGCGCGGAGTGCTGGAGTCCGCGCACGACGCCGAGGGACCGCTGTACTTCGTCGCGCTCACCCTGCTGCTCTACCCGCATGCTAGGTGAGACACAATGCTTACTGCACTACTGCACTCGAGTGGCAGCGCGGAGTGCTGGAGTCCGCGCACGACGCCGAGGGACCGCTGTACTTCGTCGCGCTCACCCTGCTGCTCTACCCGCATGCTAGGTGAGACACAATGCTTACTGCACTACTGCACTCGAGTGGCAGCGCGGAGTGCTGGAGTCCGCGCACGACGCCGAGGGACCGCTGTACTTCGTCGCGCTCACCCTGCTGCTCTACCCGCACGCTAGGTGAGACACAATGCTTACTGCACTACTGCACTCGAGTGGCAGCGCGGAGTGCTGGAGTCCGCGCACGACGCCGAGGGACCGCTGTACTTCGTCGCGCTCACCCTGCTGCTCTACCCGCACGCTAGGTGAGACACAATGCTTACTGCACTACTGCACTCGAGTGGCAGCGCGCCAGTGCTGGAGTCCGCGCACGACGCCGATTTAATTCCATACAACCAAAGGCGGGAGCCATTACTAAGCCTCCACTGTCGTCAATCTACCAGAGGGCTATATTCATGAACCGTAATGGGTAGACAGTTGAAATTTACATTGAGTGTGTATTTCCATTACCGCTATAACAACAATTAATAAAAATATAAAAAAGAGGGCTTTATATTTTATTTTATTATATTTGGAAAACTTACTGCTATTATACAATAATGATAAAATAAACTTTATGTATCTAAAAGCTGATGACAAGTTTTCGCAGATAAAAAATACCATACAAGAAACGTGATATAAGTGTGAGTTGTACTCGCGCTCAGGATTCTGAACTGAATGTAATTTTGCTGTCACTCGCGTTGATGTCTTTTGTTTGTAATGTGAATAGGTTTTATTGTCATAGTTGTATGGAGACTTGTGGTGCTATGGAACCCTCGGAGCGCGAGTCCGACTCGCACTTAGCCGGCTTTTTTGCCTTAGATTCGATGTATCTTCCGAGCTATTAAATCCACGCCAAGGAGCTCAAGATGGTCAGAGATCTAGAGGTATTTATCTAGGAAAGTAGGAGATAGGGTCAAAGAACTCCTATTTGAAGTGGGTACCCAATTTCCCGACGAATGGGATGAAATGACGAAAGTCGTTGCTTAGCCGTACAGTTTGACACAACTAAAATTATTTACCCAGAAAATCGCACACCAATTTGTCTATAATAGAACTACAAACTATAGATGCGCTTGATATCACACTACTGCTTGCTTTGCGCTCCTGAGTCTTTCCGCTCACACGATACAATAAGATGACTCACGACCGGTTACGACTATGCCGCGAATTCAATCTACCAATCACGGCGCAAGTCTTCAAGTCTTGAGTAAACATTGGTGGATAGAAACTGCTACCAAAATTGGTCTACTGCGCAGGTATTCTTTGTTGTCCGTATTTAGCCATGTAGCCGACAGTTGCTAGGCCTGTATCAAAGTACATATATTAGTACTTACATACAGTATGGACACTCCCTGCCGCTCTCTAGATTCCGACCTCACCCCCTCGTCACCCAGATTGATACAGATTGGTTACAGTTAGGTTGTCGAACGTATAGGATTTCGCCGCCATTTTGTTTGTTCTGTCATTCCTTTTTTGAAATGTATTTTTTTAGTCCGTTGTATGAAGTGTCCAAGGTGTGCCTGTATTAATAGGCAACCCATTTGAGCCTGACTGACAGTTTTGAGGGTTATATCACGGACTTTCTTACAGTGAACATTGGGAAGAAAGATTTCCTGTGTCAATCTTTACAACATCTCACATTACACTACCAGCAACTTATGTTTCTAATTCCTCCCCACAGATGGCGCGCCTGGAAAGTGGATTTACTCAAACGCCTGTTGATCATCGGTCACGTACGCGCTGTGGCGCCGGGCGGCCCCGCCATGCGAGCGCTGCCGCCCGAGCATCGCACACCTAAAGCCTGGACGGAATACAAGCCGTATGCGCTGTTCATATCGGTCATTCACCTGCTGTACACTGTCATGTTCAAGGTAAGCTGTTCAACGGGTACTGATCTATACTTGACGTCGCTTAAGGGCATATGAACCAAAATGTTATTACCCTCTTACATGGGGGCTTCTTGTCCTGCTTTCCCCACCACCAACTCCTCCCTTAAATTTGTGCCGCGGGATACTAAATCCAACTCAAAATAAATAGAGTTTAAAAACACTAAAAAACGCATTTAAAGTACATCAGACTAAAAAGTTGAAAATAATTCTTAATATAAGTTGAAAATAATAATTAACAAATTACTAGTATTATTGTGAAAAAGCGTGGGGCGCTCTGTGCCATATTTTTCGTCTATCGAGCAACCCACACTTTTTCACAAATACTAGTAATTTTTGTTAATTATTATTTTCAACTTATATTAAGAATTATTTTTTTACTTTTTAGTCTGATGTACTTTTAAAGCGTGTTTTTTAGTTTTTATAAACTCTATTTATTTTTTATTTTTTAGTTCAAACTTATGAAATTATTATATTGTCGCTGATTCTTGATAAGTCTACAAAGTTTGAATTAAATATGTCCGTTTAAAGTGGGTCAAAATCGAGTCCAAAGGAGTCGGTTACATACATACAAACATACAGGTGAAGCTAATAAAAGCGTGATAATGACAAAGTATTTTACAATTTGCCTTCAGTATATCACAAAACAGGGAGCGCTTAGATAATGACGACGCCGCGCCGTTTGTAACCAGACTATTTTCCAACCACATATACGTATTTCCAGTCTAATGGTTCTACCTACATACTTGAACTGTAGTTGTACAACTTTGCTGAAGCACTGCTCTCTCTCCAACAGAACGTGACAGCAACAGCGATAGACCAATGGCCGACAAAGCTCGCCGAGTACATCCGCCACAACGACGAGGCGAACGCGAAGGCGGCCGAGAAGATCGTCGCCACCCTCACCGACGAGCTGCTGCCTTGCACGTCCTTCGCGGAGTTCTGCGACGCGGCCGGCCTGCTGGAGGAGATTCCGGAGCCCGACGCGTTCCTGCAGACCTTGATCGAAGAGCAGCCGCAGTGAAACAGCCTGGAAGTTGCTGCGCACGCCTGCTTGGCGTGTCTTGAGAAATCTTTTGGTTTGAACCAGATATGCTATATATAAGGTCTAACAAAATTAGCTGAAACTATTGTAACTGGTACTTCTACCCATGAAACTGAACAACTTTCCCCATGAAACCCATATTCAAATCTCAAAAAAAAATTGTAATTCCCATACTAATTTGGCTGATCAGCTGATCGAGTTAGTATGGCAGAGGCAATTTTTTTTGCGATTTGACTGGGTTTCATGGGGAAAGTTGTTTAGTTTCATGGGTAGAAGCACCAGTTAAAATAGTTTCAGCTAATTTTGTTAGACCTTATATAAGGGTAGGTAGATAGGTTACATGCGTCCAAAAAGTGAGCAAAAAAATGATGCCAATTGGCATCTCTTTTCTTAGTAGCATTTGATGCAAAAAAGGGAACTACCTGTAATAATGAGTTTGTAAATGGCATCGATTTTCAAATGTTGTTTGTTAGTGCATAACCCGTCTATCGTAACAGATCTCTGGTTTGAGCCGTATGTCGTTTGCAATATTGTACTGATTTACTTAACCACACAGTTGAACCACATTTAGAAACAATAGTCGTGTCTCTTAATATTAATTAAAGCTGTATTTATAATAAATTATTTTGGTCTCGGCGCAGTAGTGTATTGTAATATTATATTTATTAATAACTCAAATAAAATATTTTCCGCTTTTAATAAGGTTTTATTTATTTTTTGTAACTAAGTGAACCCTAATATAATCAATTGGCTCTGTGCACGAGTTCAGCGCCACCTATCGTCCGCAACTTTGTTGGCTCTGACGTTTTGACATTTAATCACGACATTGTGACAAAATAAATAATAAATATAAATATTCTGGGACAAATCACACATGGTCATCTGGCCCCAAGTAGGATTCCCTGTGTTATGGGAACAAGAGATTGATATACATACTTATATACGTTTTAAATACATACATATATAGATATAGTTTAACACCCAGACACAGAGCAAACAAATCTGCTCATCACACAAATGTTTGCCCTGGGTGGGGATCGAACCCACAACTCTCGGATCAGTAGTCAAGAGCACTAACCACTGAGCCACCGAGTCAGTCTATAAATATTATTATAATCCAAAATTATCTATTAATTTATTTTCAAAATAACTGTGATACCTTGATTTGGGTGGAGAAAGGGTTGTAAAATCATTTTTGGTCATTCAAATCCAATGAGGTATGTAAAATTAATTAAAATGTGTGCTTTATTTTGAACCTGTCAGGGTTTGTTTACTTCATTTTTAGTTGTAGTTTTACTGTAAAACAAGAAGATAAAGCTACTTTAATGGTTTCATTCAATAATAATAAACATATATAATTGTTCCTGTATCCCTAGTGATAAATTAAATTAAATATCGTTTTCAGATCGAAATGAATACTATTTTAAGGACCTGGTTTTATTAATTAGGTAAACAAGTCTGAACAGTTTACTATGAGATATGACGGATGACAGAGCCAACATTATTTTTACTTTTGGCCACTGTGAGCGCTGCGATCGATTATATTACCCCCACCCTCCCCCACCTAGTACTTCGCAGACAGCGAATACTCACGTAATAAAAAATAGGCCGAGTACATTTTCCCCATGGAATGACGGTCGTACAGCAATGACCGAGCATGAACGATATTTTGACAGGTCCTAAGGAAAACGGCCAAGTCATGGGCAAATTTTCTTGAAAAGATAAATTTGATCTTAGAAAAGGCCTCAAACGCACATTATAATATTAGAGTTGAATTTCGTTCATATAAAATCGCCCTAATTCAGGGTAGGCGCGAGCCCCTCGTTGGGGACGTATATGAGCTGATATGATGATGTGTAATTATGAATTTGTAACGTGAAATAAATAAAACTAAACTGTACTGAACATTAAAAAAAACACATTTGATAAGCCCTTGGCATCATCTTACCTGATGGTAAGTGACGATGACGCCGAAGATGGAAGCGGGCTTATCAACATTCCCCAATGCAATGGAGAATTGGCTATCTTATCTTCATACCGAAACACATCAATGCTGTCAACATTGATTTTCGGCGACGAGACTTAGATAAGATGGTGGTAGCTAGCCAGGCGGGCTTAGAAAAAGCCCTACCACCAACCAAACCGAGTCTTAATAGTTAGACCCCGCCGGTAATCGAACCCGCGACCTCCAAGTGTGAAGCGAATGGACAAACCATTATGCCACATAGGCGATTAAGTGTTTACTTCATCATAACAGCTCATATTCGTCCCCACCGAGGGGCTCGAGCCTACCCTGAATTAGGGCGATCGGGCCTTAGTCGACCACGCGGGCCCAGTGCGGGTTTGTCGACTTCACACACTATCTGCGAGTTTCTTTCCAGGCGTGTACAGGTTTCCTCACGATGTTTTCCTTCACCGTAAGAGCGTCAGTTAAACGTACTCGTACATATGAAATCAAAATTCGAAAACACATTGGTACGTGGCAGGATTCGAACCACGATCTCCCGGACAGGAGGTGGCTACTGATCGGTATATTTAAGTAAATGCATTTTGATTCTGTAATCGAACTGTAGTTGTGTTATTTAAATACCTACAGGCGGTTCACACCTCGAGCGAGCGTGGTGAGCTGACAGTTCGTTCACGTTCCACCACGCGGTCAATGTATATATTAGTACTAACATACAGTATGGACACTCTCTGTCGCTCTCTAGATTACGACCTCACCCCCCTCGTCACCCAGATTGATGCAGATTGGTTACAGTTTGGTTGTCGAACATATAGGATTTCGCCGCCATTTTGTTTGTTCCGTCATTCCTTTTTTGAAATGTCATTTCTGGCCCGTTGTATGAAGTGTCCGGGGTGTGACGCGGTACCCACTCACATATCATTCAGAGGCACTTGTTCACGTAGTGACATTGTAGATGTGATATTTTGATGGCTTGAAACAGTTTTACGTACGGTACAGTGACGTACCGACCCACACTGGGCCCGCGTGGTCAGGGTAGGCTCTAGCATCTCGGTGGGGACGTATATGAGCTGATATGATGATGATCATGCTGTTTCTAACCAAAGAAGAGCAAGAAGTTTTTAATACATAGATAGCAAGACAGCAGCCGTTGTTTCGTAACTACCTAATAAAGAAATCACAATAGGCCGGTCACATCTTACAATAAATTGCACAGCCACGCTGTGCATACTTTCTCGTGAAGCCTTTACCCTCTGTCGTAGTCGGGCGTACACAAATCTACAATAAACATTGCACTTGGTTAGTAGCACAGAATAAAGCTAGGTAAGTATATCAGAGTTGAAAAAAAATACAAATAACGGGTTTGTATGGGGAGGTACCCTGCTCAGACTATAATGAAGTACTCAGTGCAGTAGGCGTCCTAATTATTTACAAAGATTCATTTATATCGTTATAGCCATTTTAAAAAAAAGTAACTAGCAACCTAGATTTGTATGGGAGGTTCCTTATTCCGATCTTTCTAGGAACAACGGAATATAGAGTAGTGTAGGTCATATACAGTTATAGTAACATATCGAGTTTCATCAAAATCTTTAGAGCCCTTTTTGAGTAAAAAAATTATAAATAGTTTTCAACTATGGTGGCAACCCTAAAAATAAAGATAGGGGAAATTTAAAAAAAAACGCCTGGGGATATAAACATAATATTGCCCTAACCCGAATTTTACCCAAATCCATCCAGTAGTTAAGGAACTAGAGTACTGGACGGACGCACACACACGCACATTTTTGTTTTTAAGACTTAGTGTAAAACAATCAATCGTTCTCGAGTGGTGACCGCGCACCGGAAAACGTAGCGTAGGCAGGCCTCCCACGCGGTAGACCGACGACCTGGTGAAGATCGCGGGAAGCCGATGGTTGCGGGCAGCGCAGGACCGTTCGTCGTGGAAATCCTTGGGGGAGTCCTTTGTCCAGCAGTGGACGTATTTTCATATCATGATGATGATGAATCGATCCCCATCAAAATCTAAACTTAATTTTTTTTTTTTGCCATTACAATACCTTCTTTACTCCTTCTTCGCTCAACAGTAAAAATAAGCCCTAAAAATGCAAAACGCGCTATACAGCTGTATTTTTGTATGTTATTTGGTTGGACCCCTTAGGAAGAGTGAGCAAAACAAAAATTGTGCTGCCAGTGTAAAATATGAAATTGTTCTGCCAGTGTAAAATATGAGATTGTGCTGCCAGTGTAAAATATGAAATTCTGCTGCCAGTGTAAAATATGAAATTGTGGTGCCAGTGTAAAATATGAAATTGTGCTGCCAGTGTAAAATATGAAATTGAACTGCCAGTGCAAAATATGAAATTGTGCTGCCTGTGTAAAATATGAAATTGTGCTGCCAGTGCAAAATATGAAATTGTGATGCCAGTGTAAAATATGAAATTGTGCTGCCAGTGCAAAATATGAAATTGTGCTGCCTGTGTAAAATATGAAAAAAACCGACCAAGTGCGAGCAGACTCGCTCACCGAGGGTACCCTACCACCACATCTCTGGATAAGGAACAATAAAAATAATACATCGAAAAACTATGCGTCATAAAAATAATAAAAAATCTGTTTAAGCTTGTGCCAATGAAGCCCTTTCATACGATACCCCACATGACGCGGTTAACTCAATTCAAAATTTGGACCGCCGTTCCTTGCATAATTGATTAAAAACTATGTTTTTTATGATTTAATTACAAATCTATAGTTTTCAGATTTGTCCCTATACTTGTAGTATAAGACGGTATTACTGGCCAAATTTCATAGTTCTAGGTCAACGGAAAATACTCTATAAATTTTTATTCCCTTAAGTGTCGAAATATATAAGGAATATGAAAACTCATATTATATATATTATACTATAAAAAAAAACTATAAACTATATAACTATAAATAACTGAAATGTGTGAAAATTTCACATTTGACACGATAGAACTTTTTTCGAAATCTAGTGAAAAATTGTCATTTTTACTTTACCTACTTTTTTACAAAAAAAAAACTATATAATCTTGAACTTTTATGACTTTTTTTTATTTATGCACTATGAATTTGTCTATAATACCTAGTCTTTATTTCATAAAGCTGTTCCAATATTTTGGAAGTAATTCGATGTTTTTGTTACCGACCCGTTTTCTTTGCCGTCGAATGTAGTATGTGGAGAAAGAACAAACTCGTGTCATACTTATGTATATTTTTTAATAATAATATAAACTTTGACAATATTAATCATTCAACAATCTCACTTGTAAAATATAGGTACCACAGTCCTCTCAGTCGTTCAAACATGAAGTAATAATTATGTTTAAAATTAAAAATAACTTAACTATACTTTATCTTTAAATATAAATAATCTTAATACTTTGTTAAATTGAAATAACATAATTATGTAAAAATAACACAAACCTACCTTTTCTTGTGTCGGTTACTACTACAAATATCAACTTTGGGTTTTTGCGTTTAACTACTTCTTCAATGATCTGAAACTGTGGAGTTATTACACTTTTACGACCAAATTGGTCAATTTTCAAATTAATAATCACAAGAATTAGAAGTAGCTAATTATTATGAAATATAAAGATCAACAGTTGTGAAAAATCACCAAAGTTTTAGTATCAAACTTTAAAAATAATGGACAACCTGAATATTTAAATTGACAGTTTTAGTTTAATGGTCTACAAGAACCTTCTTAATGGTTTTAGAGACACCCAACAGAAAAATCAGTCTATACAGGATGTAAAAATTGGTGTAGGACCCGTTAACTGGGAGTTCTACTTGTCATACTGAACAACTTTCCCCAAGAAACCCTTAATCAATTTACAAAAAAAAATCACCATACTAAAATGTACAAAATTGGCCGATCAGCGGATCGATTTGTATGAAGAGTAAAAATATTTTTTTTTGCGTTTTCAGCAAAGTCGTAGTACAAAAGTTGTTCAGTGCGATAAGTAGAAGCCCCAGTTAAAGGGACCTACACCAATTTTGTTACATCCTGTATAAGGTAGCAGAAAAAGAAAGATTTTTCAGGTAGGTATTCTGTCGAATAAGAATACGCATCTGACAAATTATAAATGAATAGGTACACATATTTATATTCTCATTTGACTATTTGTTGGGTCTTGTTTCAACGCTGCTATGTAACGCTCAAAAATCAACCTTTCTCTACATAATGTAATGTACTCGAGCTAAGGCTACAATATAGTAGTATTAGATAGGTATAGAAAATATAATACTTATGTTCAAAGATCAAAATTCCCCAGAAGGTACTATCAGCAAACACGTCGCTTATCTTTTATTGCTTAGTTATAGGTACAGCTCGCGCCAAACTTATTGCTGATCTGGGCTGTGATGCGAGTGCTTACTGCGCCGCTAACACCCAAAGTTTGCTACTGCGACACGTCTTGCGACCAACTTCAGAGCCGTAACAAAGTTTGGCGTGAGCTATAGTTATAGATAGAATTCAAAAGGCTAGCCGTTCGCTAATAGTAAGCTCAGAACAGAAGGCACGTGTGTGAGAGCAAAACTTAAAGCTACGGTCTAGAAGTCGTAGGAGCCGCTCTCTCCCTCCTTGTTGATGCGGAAGACGTACTTGTAGATCAGACCCGCCAGCACTCCGCCGACGAGGGGGCCCACCCAGTAAACCTGCAATCAATAAAAGTTAATTAAAAATTAAGACGCGACTTCTTTAATTAATGTCATGATGTGTGTATGATAATCACACACACTCATGAATACAAGACAAAGTTCGAGCATCGTATGTCTCTAAGCGAGCGTCGGTGGCGTAATGGCAAGGGCTGCTTCCTCCTGTCCCTGGGAGTACCAATGTATTTTTGAATTTCGATGTCATATGTACGTTTATCCGACGCTCTTACGGTGAAGGAAAACATCGTGAGAAAAACACGCCTACGGAGAAACTCGAAGGTTGTGTGTGAAGTCGACCAACCCGCACTGGGCCCGTGTGGTCGACTAATGCCCGATCGCCCTAATTCAGGGTAGGCTCGAGTCCCTCGGTGGGGACTATGATGATGTCACTAAGGGGATCAAAACGAATCTAACGACACCTCGCACTCTCAAATCTATCAAGCCGATTAGGCTATAGGTTTAGACAAAGCAACAGACTTATATACTAATTCTTGGGCAGTCAGGTAAGAAGCAAACATTAATTTTAGTGGCATCATATTCTGCAAGCCTTTATTAATTCAGAAAATCAGTAGGTATCTAACGGCATTTAAATTCTCTATAGCCTCTCGTAATAAGAGAGGCTATAGAATTACAGAAGAAAACTCCCGTTTCATCTATAAAAATAAACAACTTTCCCTAAGGAAGTCATACGTAGAAATAGTTAAGTACTTTATTCGCAGAATAATATTGGACCTCCGGATGCGAAGAAACGGTTCTCCGTCCAAATCCGGAAAATGTCCAATTTATATTTATGTCATTGAATTTAATGACTAGAACAAACCATATTATGTAGTTTCGCTAAAGCTGAGTCAAAAAACAACCTAATGTCAAATACACTGAAGAACCGTAAATACATACGTTTAACGTAAATCTCACAGAAAAGATATCAATGAGCGAGCGTTCAATTTTACTTTCACGTTGCCCAGAGACAATATATACTGTGCCAGAGATCTATCACTAACGTCTACGCAATGCAGTCACATCTACGTATTCATAGTTTAAAATGAATTTGTTTAATTATTAGAATCAAACTAATATTATAATTCCGTGTAAACTGGCCTACTCTTGTCAAAGGTATTAATGACATTCAATGATTTTAATGAATTGTAACTTCTCATGTCATATTGTTTTCATGTTTGACGTTAATAACTAATGATTGTTTATTTCTTTGTTTTTCACAAATTACATTAAGTATATCAAAAAGAGTGTAATTTGCACCTATTTTAAATAAACGTCTTGAATTGAATAGAATAAGTAATCAGTTTGACATAACGACCGTAATCCAGGCCCTGCTGATTAATGTTGATAATATTATGAAAGCAATAAATTCCGCCAGCCGCGACATGCTTTTCTCTCACCTCAACGATAAGGACATCAACTGTACATATTTTACACACAAAATGTGAGAGAAAACACATAAACAAATGCATTGTCTTCTTCCAACCTTCAGATAGACCACTTATGTTACATAAATCTTTGATAATATACTCGTAGTACGTAAACAGTGGTTTAAATTGAATTATAAATCTCACTTTCTGAGTTAAGAAAACATTTATAAAAAGACAATAGAGCTATCTCTGTTCCCAGACGCTCAGACAGTGATTTGAGGCCGCGGACGTCAGCAAGTGATGTAGGTCCATAACTTTTACTTTCAACGTTTTATTTAGTTGTTTTGTCTGCGATGTGAAGTGATGATGTATCGTTACGTAGTCGCCATGATAATAAACGAGGCTACTGTGGATAAAAGATGAAGAAAGTGATGGAGCTTCTATAAAACTCCCATATTGTACATATTTGCAATTTTCTCATTCATGTCTTGGGATCTTTTGACTTCAAATTCACCTTTTGTATATGTGACGTTGTAAGAAAGAAGTCGAAGGTGGAAGACGCAATCATATTTAAAACCTTTTCACTCTTGCCTTGAAGGTCCCCAAGATTCGGGAAACATCAACTATCTGGTTGCATCGATTTAATGTTAGGATGGCATGGCACCTTTTTGTATTTTAATTAGCTATTTAGAATGTAATCAGTAAGGTATTCCAAGTATTTCTGAGTTTGCCCTTAATTTTTTCTTCTCATTTTTTTATTTTTGTAATATAAACGTTTTATCTACTATAGATGTTTTTGATTAAGTTTAAGAAAACCATGTGACGGGAAATCAACCGGAAAAGTCCATCTAAATTAAACAAATGGTACAAAGTTTACATTGCTTATCTGTCACAAATAGCACATCCAAATATTGGTTACGTTGGAAAAACAATTATTAAAATGACGCTAAAGAATTTGACCTTGTCGATTAAGTAAATTTAAACCATTGTTAAACACACAAAACTATAAGTATTACAATAAGATAAAAAGACACAAACAAACAATTTTGTAAGTAAATAGGTATGTCCTTTTTGTTTAACGTTCAAATTGCTCTTACAAAGTTTTATAACTTATGTTAAAACTAGCAGTTTCCCGCGGCTTCACCCGCGTGGATAACGTTTCTATGACTTTTCGAGGGATGCAGCTCGCGAGCGTGAAAAAGGGATCGCCTATGTGTTAATCCAGGTCCTAATCTGTCAAATTTCATCCAGTTCCGTTCAGTAGTTTTTGTGTGAAGAAGTAACAAACATAGGTACACACTCACATGCTTTCGCCTTTATAATATTAGTGTGATGTGATTATGATCGCAATCTTCTAATTTTCGTACAGAGACGTTACAGTTTACATAACAAAACCAGTTCTCGCTTGCCCCTCGAATCTCACGGTGATGTTACTAGCACTGAACGTGTAGTGCAAGGTTTAGCGGACACACCATTAAGAGGAAACGTGGTCAAAAGTATAATTATTTTAATAAAATGTTGCTGTCTCCCTCCCCCAAACCTATCCGTTTACAACAGGAAAGGGAGAACTGCAGCGCAGACCGATACTAGGCACTAAAATTTACCATTTCGTAGTCCTCTATTTCCTCCTCCAAAACTTGAGCAATAATAATATTTTTTTAAAAACAATTAAAAAAACGCTTTACCTATGCCTTTATGTTTTCATTTTATTGTTAATGTGCTTATAATTTTTTATTGGTGGGTGTCCGAAAATGACGTTTCAATTGGGCAATTTTCTAAATTTTTGAAGGCTCCTACTTCCTATTATAATCAGAATATGGAAATATGGAAAAAAAAACCATAGGGGCATGGCCATGGTAAATATAAGTTTGATGGAAAAAACATTTTTGCTCTATTGTCATTATCCAGGGAGGAAACAGGGGACTACGTTTGTATGAAAAAAATGGCGCCCGCGTCTCCTCTTAAGGAACATTGACGGATTAAGCCAACTCTGTCCTTCTAAGACTCTGTCATCCTGGAATAGGACTCATCCGTCTTATGTAGACGATTCTACTTTTATGGGACATGCAGAAGAGTTTACTACGTAAGCCATACGTGAATCTTAGACAAGTACGTGGGTACCTAATACTTATAATATTATCATTCGAAAAAATAGGTACCTACATGCTTTTATTTCAGTGTAATATAATTCATGTCCAATGAACTCGAGTTAATGGACGGCCATTATCGAGCTGTACATTCGTAGGTCCGGTATTTTTTGGGACACCATGAATCATGATTTCCTACGTTGTCCTACGTTTCTGTTGAAAATAATAGACAATCCTGGCACCTTGATTCCACCTCCAAAGTTTATCATCAGAACATACGCCTCCGTGGCGTAATGGTTAGTCCATTCGCTTCACACTAGGAGGTCGCGGGTTACGGTTCCCGGTGGGGTCTACTTGTAGGACTCGGTTTGGTTGATGGTAGGGCATTGTCTAAGCCCGCCTGGCCTAGCTACCACTATCTTATCTAAGTCTTGCCGCCAAACATCAGTTTTAACAACATTGATGTGTTCCGGCTTGAAGGTAAGATAGCCAGTTCCCCATTGCGTTGGGGAATCTTAGTAATCCCGTCTCCATTTTGGTCACTTACGATTAGGTAACATGATGCCAAGGGCTTAGCCAATTGTGGATAAAAAAAGACGTGTGACACTCGGGGACTGCCGCGGTAAAGCTATTGCATAGCATTTTTTATCAACTTATGCAATTTTAATTATTTATTTATTTTTTATTTATGCCGTATTAACCAGTACCATATAGTCTTTGGGGCGCGGGATGTTTATGTAATAAATTAACACTTAGAAAGTTCATTATCGATAATATCATCCGCCATCATCATCATCATCTTGATGGATAGATAGGATGGCACTGTAAGTTTTTTAGAACTCAATATATATTTTTTTGGGGTGTCAGGTTTTATTTTCGTTACGAAATTTCTTGATTCGGTCCCCTCAAAGCCCGCGATAAAAGCTATACAATAGCTTAATAAAAGCGACAATGTTTAGATTTATGATCATTTATCTTATTCTATAATAATGTAACATCGATCGGCCTAAAGGTTCCTTGTTTGACTAAGGAACCCAGAAAAAAACAACTAAGCAACAAAGAATGGTACAAATTAATTTAAAAATCAACTTTAACTCGTACGATTAAATCAATTCAGTTATTTCGGACTTGTTATTGCCGCTTAAAGTACTTAGTTGTTACTTGACATCTAGCAATTAAAAGAGTTTCATCTCAAAAGATTATAAAAATAATTGACGAGCACATACATTATATAACACCCTAGTTTGTTAATGTTATTTTTAGACGTATCTCATAAAACGAGCTGCAGATGATATAACGGCAGGTCAGTCGCGAGTCGAGGAGAAAGTGTTCCATCAAGCTCATCCGACTACTCGAGATAGTGTCTATAGGATGATTCTACCTAAACGCTGTTTTCTAAACAACTATAGCTTCAATTAATTCAACTATAGCGTCGTTGGCGTAACTGCTAGGGCCGCCGCCTCCTGTTCGGGAGGTCGTGGTTCGATTCCTGCCACGTACCAATGTGATTTCGAATTTAGATTTCATATGTACGTTTATTCGACGCTCTTACGGTGAAGGAAAACATCGTGAGGAAACCTGCACACGCCTGCGAAGAAACTCGCAGGTTGTGTGTGAAGTCGACCAACTCGCACTGGGCCCGCGCGGTCGACTAAGGCCCGATCGCCCTAATATAGGGTAGGCTCGAGCCCCTCGATGGGGACGTATACGAGCTGATATGATGAAGATAGCTTCAATATGTTGGTATTTATTTATATTTTTAACCGCCTCCAAGGCGTATTGGTTAGTCCATTCGCTTCTCACCAAGAGGTATACCGGGTTTGATTCCCGGCGGGGTCAACTTTGTAAGACTCGGTTTAATTTTATTTGTCGTTCACGTGTTTTCATACAAAACTATTTTCGGCCATTTTTGTTTATTTATAATCAGTAATTTAAAAAAACAAAACGTATAAGCCTAGCTTTTGTTCTGACTGACAACCTATCAAAAATTGGTCTAAATTGGTTAACATTTAAGAGTTAAAAATCGTTAAACGTTGTTTGTATGAAAAGTCGCAGCTTTGCAATCCTCTTAAGGCCCAGTGGTACCTAATAATCCACTTAAACATGTTTTTAGAATTCATTTTTGAAGTAGTTAACAGTAAATTTAAAATCTAGGAAAACATACTGGTATTATTGAGAATAGTTACGAGGGATTATATCGAAAGGAAACACGATTTATTAAAGTTGGCTCGATAGAATAATTTCACAAAGGTACCTCTTTTCGAGCCATTTAATGTCTATTTTCGGTTTTATTCTTAGAGTAAGTAATTTGATAATATGATTATTTACTAAAATAAAGTTCATATGTGTCTGAAGGGAAAACATCGAATGAATTTTTATTTAAGATAAATATGATGAAAATAAAAACGAAAAAGTGCAAAAGTGTGGTTATTTTCTTTCCTCTTTACACGTAAAGAAAAAGACAAAGACCGATTATTAAGTACCACTAGGCCTTAAACGTCAACGTTGAATGATATTTCAATCCACGTTTGGCCAGATCATGAAATGGTTGACGAGATCATGAAATGGCCGAGCATATCATGCTAAACGAACTTAACCTCAAAATGCAATCCGCCACCCAGTTGAAAGTACCGTCATCAAACCTAAAGAACGTATTATCGCTCACTTCTATTTTTTTTTTTTTTTTTTATTTGTATATAAGAACACATACAGTCGCATTTAAAGAATGCAGCTTAAAAATTTCATTTAGGTAGACCTGGAGGTTCCTTAATTAAGTACATAAGATAGTAACTTTTGAGCACAATAATATGTTATTGTTCTTATTTTTAAATAATAATACCTATAATATGTCAACACATTTTTTCACTACATGTAATATGAAAACACAATTCTTACATTGTTTTTTAGTATTGAAGGGCTACATAAATTACTTTAATTTACTTAAAGTTAAATTTTTGAATGGTTGTATTGAATTACAAAAAGGGTCTATGTCTTGAAATAAATTATTATATAATTTTGGAACTCGTCTAAAAAACCTGTGTTGAGTATAATTTGTACGGGCAAAGCTGATATGGAAAAGCTCACGCTGTCGAAAGGAGGGGTGCGGAATTTTAAATAGAATCTTTTCTAGTAAATTAGGACACTTTACTAAATTTACAAGTATTTTATAAAAGAAAATAACATCTAGATATAATCTTCTGTTATTTAATGATAGTAAATTGAAAAACCGTGCAGATTCAATTGTTTTTTCAAAATAAATACCAGTTCTATAGCATAATGATTTGAGAAATATGTTTTGTATTCTCTCTAAACGGTCTTTATGCAGTTGATATTGAGGGTTCCATATAACGCTACCAAATTCTAGTATACTTCTAACATAAGATGAATAAAGTATTTTATAAGTGAAAGGACGCCTAAAGGGCTTACCAATACGCAAAATCATGCCAAGACTTTTATATGCCCTAGTGCATATGTTATCTATATGCAGACTGTAATTTAGTTTCGAGTCGAGAGTGATCCCTAAATCTCTAATGCAATTCGCCCTATTTATCTGTTTGCCACCTATATTATAATTACATTGAATACTTGTGGCTTTACGCGAGAAGCTGATTACAAAACACTTACCAAGATTTAAGAAAAGGTCGTTAGTTTTACAGTACTCATAGAAGCGGTGCAGGTCGTTTTGCAAGTCTTGGCAGTCTGATTCAGAGGTTATTACCCTATAAATTTTTGTGTCATCTGCGTAAATAATATGGTTTGAAGTGTTAAAACATAAACTCATGTCATTGACATATAAAATAAAAAGCAAGGGCCCCAGGTGAGACCCTTGAGGCACTCCAGATGGAACTGGGAGGAAACTAGAGGTAAAGCCCTTTAGTGCTACAGCCTGGCTTCTGTTGCTTATGTATGATTTGATCCACCTCAAGAGGTCGCCATGTATACCGAGTCTCTGTAGTTTAGAAATTAGCTTTTTATGATTTATTTTATCGAAACATTTGGAAAAATCAGTATACACGGCGTCCACTTGATGTCCCAATTCAAATTTTTCCAAGATAAAGTCTGTAAAAATTAGAAGGTTGGTTTCAACACTACGACCTCGACAGAAGCCATGCTGATTTGGAGAAATATGTTGATAGATAGCAGTAGTTATTTTATCAGTAATATTTTTTTCAAATATCTTTCCAAATATATTCAATTTAGAGATCGGTCTATAATTTGTAACTAGATGTGCATCTCCGCTTTTATAAACTGGTGTTATAAGTGCCGCTTTCCATTTTTCAGGAAAATGACCTTCAGAAAGCGATTTTTTAAATATTTTAGTGATTGGTGTGGCAAGTTCTGTTGCACAGTTTTTAATAAATAAGGGATGTATAAGGTCAGTGCCACCACCCTTATTAACATCGATCTGCCTTAGGAGCTTTACCACCTGTTCCTCACGGATATCAACTGAGCATAAGCCGATAGAACTCTCATGTTCACATTCTACCGGGGGGTAGTCAGATAAATTATTTATAAATACTGAGTTAAAATATTTATTAAAAAGATTGCTTATTTGCTCACCGTCATTTGAAGTTTGGCCACCGTAAGACATATGATTAGGTACACTATTTACTGGAAATTTAGATTTCATGAAAGACCAAAAATATTTAGGGTGGTGGCGGATTTTGTCTTCAGCCATAGAAATGAAATTTTTGTAACATTCTAACTCCAATTTGTGTTCTCTTTTTCTTAAGTAATTAAATTCGGCATAGTCTTGGGGATTTTGATAAATTTTCCATTTTTTATGAGCTTGTAATTTATTTATTTTTTCTCTCGCACAATGTGTCGTAACGACATTTCACTTCACATTTATCTTTAACTAGCTTTTGCCCGCGGCTTCGCCCGCGTGGACATCGTTTTTATGACTGTCTTTGAGGGTGAGTGAGTGGTGCGCGAGCCGCCACCAACGTGGACATTAGTTTTCTTCAGATCCCGATCCTAAATCGGGTTATTCTGTTTCGCAGTCTATGTCATTTCCCACTCCCTCAACCATCTCTATAAAAAATCACAATGATCCATTATTCCGTTGCGATGTAATATATTTTTATTCCTGCATTTTAAATATGTAATACATTCGAAAATATTCATTTAAATTACATGCTGTAAATAGCCATATCCATCTATATTAAATGCACAATGTATTTAAGGTACTTAATTATATAAGGATTAATGATGTATTGCTTAAAATCGCTTCGTAAATAAGCCAATTTTTTCTCGTAAAAAGTAAAGGAAAAAAATGGTTATTGTAGGTTATCCCTAAGAGATAGACATATACCATTGCGGATTTTTTTGTAGACCTTTGTAAGATGTACAATACTGTAGTACATTATTTTGCGTAGGGTTCAGCCAGCGTTTGCAATGTAAGCGCAAAAAAATGTGTTTATTTACGACATTACATTAGAAACCTCTAAAATTATCGGTGTTTCTATACTATATTATACATTTGTTTTACATATAAATCTTCCTCTTGAATCATTTTATCTGTTACAAAAAACCGCATCAAAATCCGTTGCGTAGTTTTAAAGATCTAAGCATACATAGGGACAGACAGACAACGGGAAGCAACTTTGTTTTATACTATGTAGTGATACTAACAGCTGTTTTATCTGCAGCCATGGTGCTTCACAAAAACAAAACAATATCTGCGCCTCTAACGGTGGATAATGTAACTGTTTTACGATATGATCACTAATGACTGACCATAATATTATGAAGAAGCCGTGCGTTTAGCTGTTCATATCGTCAACTCTCTGATTAATTCATTGATCTAGCCAGACTATATCATGATGTGGGCGGCGGATATTGAAGATTTCATGAAGTTTGACGATTTCATGATTTGGTCAACCATTTCATGAAATGGTCAATTCTATGATATCGGCACGACAAATACATACAATTCTATGATATCGGCACGACACATACATACAATTTTATGATATCGGCACGACACATACATCCAATTCTATGATATCGGCACAATACATACATACCGCTGTCATCGCACCATTCGCGCCAGCGTGTATGTCCCTCCCCACGAACTGGTAAACAATTCGATCGCTTAGTGATATGCCTACAAAATATGCAGTCACTAAACAATAAAACTCGACGATTGGAAGTGTTACTGCAGACCGATTTTTTATGTGACGTCTTATGCCTAACTGAGCAGTGGTTAGAATTTGTTAATTAAAAATGCATAAATATTAATAATTACGTTCTCATGTCTAGTTATTGCCGCCATAAATCTCAACATGGTGGCTCATGCATCTATGTTAAGAACGGTGTCAAAGCTACCCAGGTAGACGAATTGTGTACTTTATCCCAAGAAATGCATTGTGAAATATCTGCTGTACGCTTAATTGACTACCAATTACTTGTTGTTTGTTTTTATACAAATATGACAAATAAATTTGAATTTATGCGCTCTTTTGAATGCCTGCTCGATAAGATCAGTAATATTGGTCTTGATGCCATAATCGTAGGTGACTGCAACATTAATTGGTTGATGGGAAGTCCAGAGCGGAAAGCGTTAAGTGATCTCTTAAGGAGCTACAATTTTCACAATAAAGTGGATTTTGCGACTCGCGAGACTGTAACATCTGCAACGTCTCTGGATCATTTATATACTAATATTGATACAATGTGTATCGATGTTTCACCCGTATTATCCCATATCGGCGATCATCACGGGGTGCGCGGCGAACTCGCGCGCGCGATGGTCTCCGTGCCGTCGATGACTCGCGTCGTGCGCGACCATTCGCGCGCCGCGCGCACCGCTCTGCGCGACGCTGTTCTCAGCGTCGACTGGGACTCAATTTATTTACGCTCTAGTACTTCACACGAACTAGCAAAATCAATTGTAAATGTGATCACTACGAAGATGGAGATATGCTTTCCTTGGAAGAGAATACCTAACACGAGCAAGCAGAAAACCTGGGTAACCGAGGAGATAATCGGCCTTAAAACATTTTTATTTAATGTCACAGGCATGGCAAATAAATTTTCCAGATAATGTAGACAGACATAAAAAATTTACTAAACGAAATAACAACTCGTTATGACAATCTTTTACGTAATGAAAGGACTAGTTTCCTTGTCCAGTCTATTCATGACAGTAGTAATATTGTTAAATCTATGTGGCGGGTTGTCAATGCAGAATCTGGACGAAATAAGGCTAATACAGATTTCATAGATTTAATTAAACATCCTGATGGAAGGGCATTTTCTACTGCTCAGGAGGTGGTCGATTATTTAAATCTGCAATTTACTTCTGCCGCGACCCTCAGCGGCGCGCCGCTCGCCGACGTCCCGCGGGCCACCGCTACGCTTGCAGCCGTGCGCGCCGCCTCCGATCGCTCGCTTCGGTTAAAACTTTTTTCGGCATATGAGGTGCACACAATTATCACCAAAAAAGTTGCCAATAAACCTACAAAAGATATGTACGGGATTTCGATTGAACTACTATTTTCAATAGCTGAGTCAATTGCTATGCCTCTATCTATGCTTTTTAATAGATGCCTGAGAGATGGTGTGTATCCTCAGCCATTTAAGGAAGTCAAGGTGTGTCCCCTGTATAAAGGTAAAGGTAAAACCAAGGATCCTCGTTGCTATAGGCCCATATCTATCATACCGGCCATCGCAAAAATATTCGAGAATGGGCTTACCTCACGATTAACCTGCTTTTTAGATGACAATGATGCGATATCAGACCGGCAGTACGCATATCGCGCCGGACACTCTACGACTATGCTTACGCGGCGTGTAGTGCGCTGTATTCTGGAGGCAAGAGAAAGCAAGCAGCATGTTGCCCTTCTGTGTTGCGACCTCTCCAAAGCTTTCGACGTCGCAGACCACAGCGCGCTGGCTGCGAAGCTTAGACATTATGGAGTGGATGGACCGGCACTCGCCGTATTAAAGGATTTCATGAGCGCGAGGCGTCAGTACGTGGTGGCTCGTGGAGGCACTGTAAAATCCGATACAAGAGCAACAGAGAGAGGGATACCACAGGGTTCTTCACTAACCAACGTGGCTTTTTCCATGCTTCTTAATGATCTGCCAACTTTTGTGACTCAAGCAGATATTTATATGTACGCGGATGACGTTGCTGTATTAGTGATTGCTCCTACGCTTGCTGGACTAGAGGTGAAATTGAACGCGGCTGCCCGTCAGCAGCTCACTTGGTTCCGATTTAATGGACTTATGCTCAATGTCACCAAAACCCAATTCATTCATTTCAACTTAGCGGGTCGCGAGCGTCGTCCATTGATTGTTGATGTCGAGAGTGTGGCAATTGAACAAGTTCCAGCGCTGACTTTTCTTGGATTCCAGGTGGACCAAAGCCTCACGTGGGAGCTACATATTGACAAGCTCTGCGGAAAGCTTGGGGGTGCGTGCTTTGCATTGAGCCGGCTTGCCTCAACGCTTCCCAGAGATACAGTGCGCACGTGTTACTTTGCCACCGTGCAGTCGCTCCTGCAGTACGGTCTCGAGCTGTGGGGACGCGCTGCCGACTGGGAGCGCGCCTTCCGCATGCAGAAGCGTGCTGTGCGAGCGATTGCACGTGTACCACGTAACGAACCAGCTAAGGGTCTTTTTATGTCTTTGAAAATAATGACCCTTCCATGTTTATTAATTTTCCAAGTGGCTGTGTATGTGAGGGAAAACCTTGATTCTTACTCACGGGTTGGTGACCGTCACACGTATAGGACGCGACACGGCGGCAGAATTTATTTATTTATTTATTTATTTATTTATTTCAGTTTCCGTTTTACAACATTACAGTTTTTTTCACAAAACCAAGGCGTTGTAATTTTTTTTAAATACAGAACAATATTATACCTAAATAATAATGTACATTAAAAATAAATTGTAAAATTTGTATAAAATAAATTCATGTCCATAAATTAATTACAGATAGTCAATAATGTCAAAAAATGAGTAGTTATTTATATAAAAATGTAATTATCAATGTAAAATTGTCAAAAAGAGAACATACTATAATTATTAATAAATTAAATTAGTTAAGTAGGAATAGTGCTTTCTCTGGCATTCATCTCTAGCATTCTCTTGCACTCTGACATCAAACATGCCATCCCAGACGCAAACAGATCACACTGTGGCGCTGCGAGGAGCACGGAGTTGAGGAGGGTTCTAGCACGAGCGGCGGGGGCTTGTGACCGGGCCACGGTGCGGGCGGGGGCCTCGGCCAGCAGGGGCCGGTCGCGGGGCCGCAGGTACAGCATCCGCGCTACATTGGGTGCAGACAGTCTCGTCAGTTGCTCTACTAGTGAGACGCAGTCGATTTTATTTCTTATTACGTGTATCACGAACTTGGCTAGGGCAAGGTATCGCCTGATCTCCAGCGACTGGTAACCGAGTTGCCCCTGGATAAACAGTGTTGGATACATATATGGATAATATCCATACTTTTTCTTATATAGAGATCGTAAAAACCTCTTTTGGATCTGCTCCAACATGAGGACATATTTATCCTCATGCGGGCTCCAGACCACTGCGTTATTCTCCAGCACACTCCTAACTAACGCATCATAGACTGACCTAGTGGCCGCGGGAGATAGAGGCGTGGTATTCCGCAGCACAAAGCCCAGGCGACGATGGGCGGCGGCGGCGACGCGCTGCGCCTGCTGGCGAAACGTGAGCTCCGCGTCAAAAAGCACGCCAAGATCACGCACCTCCCGCACACGCGTCACCGCCGCGCCGCCGATCGTGTACTGGTGCTGTAATGGGGTGCGCGAGCGCGCGTAGGTCATAGACTCGCATTTGTTAGGGTTGAAAAACAGTTTATTTTTTAGGCTCCAGCTATGCACTTTATCGAGGTCTCTTTGCATAGAATCGCTCCTATTCGTCATGGACTAGCCAAGAGCGCTAAGACGATCTATGTACTTGGCCCCTCCGTCTACAACAGGCTCCCGCTTGAAATAACTAGTGCCATCAGTTTGCCTTCCTTTAAAAGGAAATTGCGAAACTGGCAGGCATTCTATTGTTATGACGAATTTTTAAAATTGAAATTAATTTAATTAAAATTATAATTTTATTAAAATACCATTTCATCATTTATTTTCGTTTAATATTACACTTTTATTATTATTTAAAATATTATTCTTTTTATATTCTAATAATTTTAGAATGAAATGACATAATGATGTGGTATTATTATTTACCTACAACACAGGTTTTCCTAGTGTAGGTAGCAGCGTCGTTACTTTACGTTAACGACTGGCCTATTGTAATGTACTTTTATTTTATTATTATTTTTTAAATTGCGAGGAGTATATGAAGATTCTGTTACCTACCTTTAAACTATTGAACTAACTATTAAACAATAATTCTAATACCAATGACACCTACTAACCTCATTACTGTAACTTCTACTTAGGCTAAGTTTGGATCATAATAAAGAATTTATAATTTATTATTATTATTATGTTTTTTTTTATACTCTTTTGTAATGTTTTGACTTGTAATGTATAATTATCAATAAAAAAGGTCTATGTCTATGTCTAATTCTATGACATCGGCACAACACATACATACAATTCTATGATATCGGCACGACACATACATACAACTCTATGATATCGGCACGACACAACCATACAAACGCCAGAGTTCCAGGAGACTCTGAAAACTCGCTTGGCTAGTTCAATTACTTCTTAAGAAAAGGCTTAAGAAGCCATAATTAATTAATTAGAGATGCCAAGGAGATCCATAGAAGAACCAAAGGAACCGAAATAGCTCTCAGAATTGCTAAACTTAAGTGGCAGTGGGCAGGGCACATAGCTCGTAGAACAGATGGCCGTTAGGCTAGTAAAGTTCTCGAGTGGCGACCACGCACCGGAAAACTTACTCGGTGGAACGTTGACCTGTTGAAGGTCGTGGGAAGCCGCTGGATGCGGCTAGAACCGGGTGAACCGTCGTGAAAATCCTTGGGGAGGCCTATGTCCAGCAGTGGACGTCCTACGGCTGATGATGATGATGAAGAAGCCATAATTAGCTTATGTGCAGCGAGTGAGTTTGGAAATTAACTATGTAATTAATAATTAGTTAAGATGCTTCTACAGGGTGGCCGATGCATAACTGCAAACCTCTTAAGTGATGATTCTACTCATTAAACTGACAACTTTTGTTGTACAACTTTGATCAATTTAAAAAAAACGATTTGACTTTTCATTTACATCTATCAGCTGATCGAGGTGTATAATAAAATCGACTTTTTTTTATTTCATCATTGTTCAGTCTCATGAGTTTATGTACCAGTCGCCCTGTATAAATATATTTTTAATTGTAACTGAAAATGAAAAATAAAGTAAAGTTAACATTTTTCAGAATATAATCTATTGATTTACAAGACTAACGATTTATCGGTTCGTACAGCACGGGCTCAAAGTATGTATATTAGTACTAAACATACAGTATGGACACTCCCTGCCGCTCTCTAGATTGCGACCTCACCCCCTCGTCACCCAGATTGATACAGATTGGTTACAGTTTGGTTGTCGAACGTATAGAATTTAGCCGCTATTTTGTTTGTTCCGTCATTCGCTTTTTGAAATGTCAGTTCTGGCCCGTTGTATGAAGTGTCCAGGGTGTTACGCGGTGGTTTGTTATTTCAAGAAAATTCTGAATAAGGTTCCTCCCATACAAATCCAGGTTTTTTGTTACTTTATCTCAAAAATGGCTCTAACGATTTTAACGAAACTTTGTAAATAATTAGGACTTAATAAGGCCTACTGTACTGGGTTTTTAATTATTCAAAAAAAAACGAGTAAGGTACCTCCCATACAAATCGATATCTATTATTTGTATTTGTAAGTTTTTCCTAGTCTTGCAATTGCAATGTAATGTTTATTGTTGATTTGTGTATGCCCTACTAACGCGACAGATGGTGGAGGCTTTGCGAGAAAGTATGCATAGTGCGGCTGGACAATTTATTATCAACTAGCTGTTTCTCGCGCTTCATCCGCGTGGACAACGTTTCTATGACTTTTCGAGGGTGCGCATTGCTTGAAAAAAGAGGCCTATGTGTTAATCTAGGTCGTAATCTGTCTACCTACCAAATTGCAGCCAGATCCGTTCAGTAGTTTTTGCGTGAAGAAGTAACAAACATAACTTTCGCCTTTATAATATTAGTGTGATATAAAGTAGATCGTTAACCAAGAGACAAAAAGCACCCATTTCTGACTTTTATCCTGAAAAAAAAACCGATCCCGGGGATCTGGGACAGAGAGATATAGTTCGAGCTTTTTATCCGATTTACACCCTACATTTCGAATATGAGGAAAGTAAAAAAGCCAGGTAAGCAAAAAATATTTAATAAAATAGAATTTGCACGAATTTCGCTTTTCTGACTTTTTTCATGCACTTTTTAAGCGCTATAGTGCCAGTTTTTTTTTGAAGCGGCTTCTTGGCCGTTTCATCTTTTTTTTTCTCAAATTATGCCTCTCGCCTATTACAAATGTTTATTATTTGTACAAAAGTATCCGATTGATAATTGATTGGTGTTCTTTATTTTATACATGAAAAATATTGAATTTGTCGTTAATGCCTTTGACAGGAGTAGGCCAGTTCACACGGACAGCACCCGTTCACGAGTATAACGCGAGATTCAGCCATCGCTCCACTCGACCATATTCTAATATTCCAGTCCTGAAGCTTTCTAAATTATACGAATTGGGGAACATATATGGGACTCAGCAGGAAATTCCAGTCCCTAGCCGTTCGCATGATGAACGATTAAGCAAAACGCTTCGTGCGTATTTGTGGAACATTAACGACAAAGGGGCTGAATCGCCAGCGGCGCCTTGCGGTCTGATGATGGAATGGAGAAGGGGGTATGAGGTCGTGAAGCTCCTGGGCACACTCTCCGAAATTATTCTGTAGAACACCGATACGCAGGCGATTTTGCGGCGATGCTCGAGACTTCGGTGCTTGTTTTATAAAAGTTCCTTGTCGCTACTAGCTTTTCCCGCGGTCTCACTCGCATGGACATCAATGATGTGCGGAGCTGCAAGCGGCTAAACGGTATGGCAGCGCATGAATTACGATAAAATAAACAAACATTAATTTTTAAATATTAGGTTATAATAATTCAACTATTTAGTTCATAATAATTTTAAAAAGAACAGAATTAATATAGTGATAAGCGACCGCGCACCGGAAAACGTAGCGTAGGCAGGCCTCCCACGCGTTGGACCGACGACCTGGTGAATATCGCGGGAAGCCGCTGGATGCGAGCAGCGCAGGACCGGTCGTCGTGGAAATCCTTGGGGCAGGCCTTTGTACAGCAGTAGACGTTTTTTGGCTGATATGATGATAGCGATAATCGAAGAGTGACTTCTGCCGTCGCATGAGTCGCCCAACATAACGATTATAGGAACAGTGAGATTGTTGATAAATATTCGTTTTTTTTATTTCTTAGATTACGGCCTACTTTCAGAGTATGAGAATTGAAAAAAAATACACCATTTCAACTGTCGTCCAACATACGTATATGCATTGTATTACCTGTTTTTTTTGCTTGTGTGGGCTCTGAATAAATAAATGCTTATCTTATCTTATCTTGTGCTGTCGGAATGACAACTGCAGGTCGAGTTGAAGGCCGAACCACAATACAGATAAGTAACAGTATTTTTCAATACAGAAAAGTGGTACTTTATATGCCAGTCAAGTGTGCGCAAAATTGATTTTACCGCACACGTGCTTTTACTTTACCACTTTTTTTTAATTTCTAGCCCGGAGGAACAAGACATTTCCAGCAAATAAAAAAATTAATAACCAAAGATACATAATCTTCTTTAAGACTGTTGAAAGGAGAATTTTAAAAGAGATTGATTGTAATTCCGTGAGGTAAGTAGATAACGCTAGCTGATTAAATTGTCTTTGGGTTATATCTTTGTTAAGAAAGGAGAATAAATATGATTGAAGCGCATAGGTTACAGGAAGGAATAGGTCACTTTTCCAAAGAGGTTTTAAAGCTTACATTAATATTGTTCTAAGCCTTATTGTAATCTATTTATGGTAATATTAAAAAAAACTTACGCATGCGTACGTGTGCCTAGCTAAATTAAATATGGCGCAATTTTTGTAAACTGAATTGTGTGGGTTTGAATACAAACAAAATTATGAATATACGTGTAATAAAAAATATACTTATGTGTATGTATAAGAAAAAACAAAGTGAGATTACTCTCCGGAATTCAAAACGAGCCAAAAGTCGCGTAAAATTTACTTTAGTTAGCGAAACCTTGATAGGTATGTACCCATGTTTTTTATTTTTCTGTCACAGTCGTTTTTTATTTTAACAGTTTTCTCACAACTGTATTGAAAAACTTCGTATGATACATGGGTTTAAAAGGAAGTTATTGACCTTTTTATAACCCTTGTATCATAAATAACTATTAACTCGGCAGTGTCCTTGAAATCATTACCTGAACATGCGCTCGGGCCTAGGGCTGGCTGTGTCTCTTAGCTTACGTATTTATAATGTACTAGCTGTCCCGGCGAACTTCGTTCCACCTTACACTACGCTACACTACCAGCGCCATCTGCCGGGCTGATTTGTGAATCTAAACCATCCTCAAACCCCCTGGAATACACACAAAAAATTTCATCAAAATCGGTCCAGCCGTTTAGGAGGAGTTCAATGACTAACACACGGACAGAATATAAATCTTTATATATATATAAAGATATTATATTTATACTTTATAATGCTCTATCAAATCGGCTTGATATGGCTGTTGGTTAGTTTATGTTCACTTGCAAGTCTGCAACTTTTCTTGACAGCTTGATTAAAAAACTGTTTTTTACATCTTGATCTTGATTACAAAACAACCATATACGGAACAATACTGCCGATAATTTCGTGCCATAATTTACTTAAAATGCGCGGGAAAGTGTCTCTCAGCGACCGTTCACGTCCGAACGTAACTGCGGGGCACTCGCGACTGTTGCGTGCCGAGATAGGCTAAGATTTCGAAGCGCGTCATTTCGACTAGTTTGTATGAAGATAAAATACTGTTATGTACTTCTCTATATTGTGGCCGAGCCGTCTATTCCCTTGACTCGGAAATATTGTGCTATTTTTCATGTTTTAGGAGGACATCATAAGCGAAACAGCCTATGTATATTGGAACTAACGGGATTATCTGCGCATGCACATCGCAGCCGCGGCCTGACTGACACACGCTATTTCCTGTTTACGTCGAGCTCGAGACGAGAGTGTGTCCGAGTTGCTCGTAATGAATGAATTTGATTGACACCGTTTAATTTCTTGCGTTCGTTTAGTTGAAGTGAAGCGGTGATAATCGCCGTGGGGAAGCAATTAAAACTTTCCATAGAAAGAAAAAGGCGGTCGTGGTTCGATCACACAGGTTAATTGACCATAGGCACGGTGATTTCTTGGAGGGCTGCAACTGTTAGTGGCCTTTATCTTGACAATAGGCACGTTAAGCCGGTGGTGTCGGGTGTTATCACTAACTGTTCCATTCGAGTTAATTGAGTAACAAATTTTGATTCAATTCAAACTTCAGATAAAATCAATTTTTAGATAAAAGGTCATTTCATGTCATGAAAACTTAAGTAGGGGGGGGGTTGGACATTTTCATAAGCAGTTCACCTTCAGAAGTACACCCTCCCCTAAACTGTTCGGTATCCGTCA
Organism: Coleophora flavipennella; assembly: GCA_947284805.1. Classification (NCBI taxonomy): domain Eukaryota; kingdom Metazoa; phylum Arthropoda; class Insecta; order Lepidoptera; family Coleophoridae; genus Coleophora; species Coleophora flavipennella. The sequence continues at coordinate 1,961,216 of OX369288.1, forward strand.
TCAGATCACGATATAGGCAGGCACGTAATGATCACTATTTTAGGATTATTGACTATGCAAGATCCGAGGATGGGTACAGTCCGCCAAACTGGTTGAAGTTCTCGTGACCAGGTGATATCCGTGTGAACTGGCCTACTCTTGTGAACGGCATTATTGATTTAAATGTATAACTTGGATGTTAACTAACATCATCATATCAGCTGAAAAACATCCACTATTGGACAAAGGCCTCCCTCAACGATTTCCACGACGACCGGTCCTGCGCTGCCCGTATCCAGCGGCTTCCCGCGATCTTCACCAGGTCGGCGTTCCACCGCGTGGGAGGCCTGCCTACGCTACGTTTTCCGGTGCGCAGTCTAACTAAAGCTTGTAACAAATAATAAAAACCAACCAAGTATAAGTCAGACTCGCACTAAGGATCCCGAAGCGAATGAATTAAAATGCAATACAGACCACAAACATTGGCCGATTATTTTCCGCTACTTGTTGAGCTTACCCAGTGCGCAGTCCAGTTGCCCATGACGAGGGCGGGCCCGAAGGAGCGTGCCGGGTTCATGCTGGACCCAGTGTACGGTATCTGCATATCAATTAAACAAATCAATTATAAAGTTGTATTCAAAACGCTTAAGCATCGGTGGCTCAACCGGTAACGACTCGGTCCTCCTATCCAGAGGTGCCGGGTTCAAATCCGGACGGCCAATGTACCAATGAGTTTTTCGAAACTTACGCACATATGAGTATATACTCACCGATTGCTTTAACGGTGAAGGAAAAACATCGTGAGGAAACCTGCACACACCTGCGAAGGTTGTGTGTGAAGTCGACCAACCCGCACTGGGCCCGCGTGGTCGACTAAGGCCCGATCGCCCTTATTCAGGGTAGGCTCGAGCCCCTCGATGGGGACGTATATGAGCTGATATGATGATTTAATACGCTACGAACATTTTAGATGTTCGTGGTTTGGGTATGTTTTTATAACCCCCGACGCAAAAAAGGGGTGGTGTGTATCTGTCTGTCTGTGGCATCCTAGCTTGATGTTTGATGGATATCCATTCAGTCATTAATGGAGATGGTCAACTGCCCATCAAAAAGGGGGGAGGGGGGTGATAAACTAAAATAATGTACTCTTACACCTCGGGCAGATTTTAGGTGCAATAAAAATGCAAAATGGCGGAAAACAAAATGGCCGCCGAAAGTGAAGTTTACTATGATCAGTAGAACCACCAGTTAACGGGACCTATACCAATTTTATTACATCCTGTATATTAATACACTGTCTTTATCTGGCTTTAAACAAATAGGGCGTAACAATAAATTATTATTTTTATTTTTATTATTTGTTTTTTTTTTCGTTTTTATTATTTAATATTGGTAACAATTGTAAATTAAAAATATTATAGGATTCACCTACATACACAGGATCTAAGAAAATTGGTGTAAGGCCCGATAACTGAGGGGTTCTACACATCATACTAAATGGCTTTCTCCAAGGAAACCCATAGTGAATTGTCAAAAATATAATTTGACGTGAATTTTTTTTATTGTCACGTTATTTTGTCACATTCACACATTTGCATGCATACATTTTATTGCATGTGGACGGGTAGGTTTTATTAATTTTGTTGAAATTATTTTAAGACTTGTTATTCATTGGCATATTACCTCTATATGTTTTTAAAATCTTGTGTATCTTCACATCTTGTATTTTTAAATCCTGTGTATCTTCACACCTTGTGTTTTTGAATCTTGTGTATCTTCACACCTTGTGTTTTTAAATCTTGTGTATCTTCACAACTTGTGTTTTTAAATCCTGTGTATCTTCACATCTTGTATTTTTAAATCCTGTGTATCTTCACACCTTGTGTTTTTGAATCTTGTGTATCTTCACACCTTGTGTTTTTAAATCTTGTGTATCTTCACAACTTGTGTTTTTAAATCCTGTGTATCTTCACATCTTGTATTTTTAAATCCTGTGTATCTTCACACCTTGTGTTTTTGAATCTTGTGTATCTTCACACCTTGTGTTTTTAAATCTTGTGTATCTTCACAACTTGTGTTTTTAAATCTTGTGCATCTTCACATCTTGTGTTTTTTTTAAATCTTGTGTATCTTCACACTTTGTGTTTCTAACTCTTGTGAATCTTCATATCTTGTGTTTGTAAAGATGTAACTGTTCATACATATCGAAAATAAAATGTACAAAATTTCAGATCGATCGGTTTGATCAGCCGATTGACCAATTTTGTACATTTTATTTTCGATTTGTATGAACATTTTTGTATGAATTAACTATGGGTCTCGTGAGAAAATTTGTTCAATATAACGAGTAGAAGCCCCAGTTACGGATCCTACACCAATTTGTTACATCCTGTTTAAAGGGTCCGTCTGAAATCATCATCATATCAGCCGAAAGACGTCCACTACTGGACATAGGCCTCCCCAAATATTTCCACGACGACCGGTCCTGCGCTGTCCGCATCCAGCGGCTTCCCGCGAACTTCACCAGATCTACGGTCCACCGCTTGGGAGTACTGCTACGCTACGTCTTCCGGTGCGCGGTCGCTACTCGAGAACTTTACTGCTCCAACGACCATCTGCTCTACGAGTTATGTGTCCTGCCCACTGCCACTTCAGCTTAGCGTTTCTGTGATTTAGTGTCAGCTATGTGAGCTTCTGAAATACCTGAAAATAATTTAAGGGGAGTTCAACTCCCGAAACTGAACAATTATAAGTATACTCAGTATACTGATGGTAGCTTTCCAAAGAAGAAGACTTACGCAAGCACAGTGGCAGGCGGTGATGCTGAGCCCGATGGCGAGGGGAGCGGAGCCCTTGACGTCGCTGCGGAGACTGTCGCAGACTCCCTGCACCACCATCACCAGCACGAAGGTGATCAGAGCCTCCACCAGCACCGCCTGGGTAACATTGGTAAAATTGACTGATAGTGTTACGTAGCAAGTTACTGTTACTGACGCGCGCACCGCTCTCTTACCGCGCACCTACTACGTAACGCGACGTTTTAGATAAACGAACGGTAGAAACAATTAACCTTTTCATTAAATAGCGCTACAAAACTGGTCAAATGGCAAAAATAAAAGTACCCTTTTACAGAATTATGAATGAACTAGCTTTTGCCAGCGGCTTCGCTCGCGTGAACATAGTTTCTATGGCTGTCTCAGCTGGTGCGCAGTGCGCGAGTCGCAAGCGGTTCGCGAGCGTGGAAAAAAGTAGCCTATATGTTAATCCAGGTCCTAATCTCTCTACCTACCAAATTTCATCCAGAGTTCAGTAGTTTTTGCGTGAAAGAGTAACAAACATAGAGTAACTTTCGCGTTTATTATATAAGTAAGGATTACATTTTTCTTGATTTAAATTTTGTCATTCACAAATATGAAAAGTCAAAGGGCTCACCACACTTGAGAATGAAAAATTAATAATTTAAAGACAAAACAATGTATCTAATTATACCAGCTTTTTGAAAAGGAAACTATTTTGGGATATACGAGCAACTACTTATATAAAGTACATCAACATTCCCTTTCGTATATCTACCAGATACGCTAAAACTACCAAGTTTATGATATAGCGTCTCCCCTTTCCTACCCTTGGGCATACAGTGGGGGCCGCTATTCCTGCCAACACCGTAAGGTGAAGACAAGGACCAGTTACGGTAGGTCTTGCCGCCAAGACGGTTGTCCCGGTACTCTGCAAGGCGAGTGCCTCGTGAAAGAGAACCACTACCTACTGTCTAGGTAGGTCCCGGAGCTGTAGGCACGCTCACCTCCCGCGGCTTTCGCTGCTGGCGGTTCGTTCCCCGCTCGAGACGCCAGAGAAGCTGGCTCCCACATATCCGGTGTGGTATCCGGTGAGCTGTAGACATGCTCACTTCCCGGCGCTTATCGCACCTGTCCAGACTTACTCCTACGCGGCTGGATCGGCCGGAGCAGTATTAGCTTAGCTCTACTTGCTATCCAGGCAAGTGCCGGAGATGCTTCCCTGCCAGTAATTAAACCAGCAGTACCGCTTAATGGACAACTCACGTGCCCCGCGTTGTTTTCGCCCAGAGTCCACGTGGCCGGCTACGACAAAACTAGTGGCCGGCTACGACAACACTGGTGGCCGGCTACGACAACACTAGTTGCGCGCGGGGAAGGACGCCTGGACGCAACGTGCTTGCCAGGCAACAGACATTGCCCAACCCCTGCAACTAACCACATACCACTACGAGTCCATGACCAGATCATAAAAAGTACATCAACAGATGTGATACTCTCTTACCTGCCCTGTGGTGACTCCTGTGGAGGGCAGAGTCATACCGAAACCGCCTACTTTGTCGTTGGGGATGGCCAACTGGAACAAACGATAATAAAAAATCAAAAACAATAAATACTCTTAATTGCACACCGTATATAAAATAACAATAGTACATTAATAAAATTTAGTGTTATAGTGGTAGATACAGTTTAGGCGATCTTATCGCTCAAAGTGATTACTTCGAGACAAACCAGTAAACGATGTTTATAATAACCTAACTAATTTAATTAACCCGGCGACAATGACGCTGGATCATATTGACCCGAGCGATTTTCAATTGGGGAAATTTCGAAAAAACATATTATAATCGTTATTGGTTTTCTCAGTAGCTGGAGATAATACCTCAATTCATATGATTTGTACCATAAAGTAGTGAGCAAGCGCCAGTGAAGAATGGTGAAATCCCTTTTCTTGAATAAAACGGCTACAGCTCCATTTATTTTTAGTTCCAAAAGAGAAATTTGAGGTTGTTGCATTAAAACCAAATTAAAGTTTGATATCTAAATAAACAAACACCTTGGCACTACAATGACTTCATGGTCACGCAATAGTTCTTACTTTGTATTAAATTTGATAAAATTCAGCAGATAACCAGATAATTAAGAAAAAAAAACATTCGGGTTATATTGATCCAGCGTCATTGTCCGCGTTATTTTTACATGTCATTGGCGCCGAGTTAAAAAGTAAAAACCTGACAGTATAAAATAATTACCCTGCTTTTTGGGCAGTAGGATAAAATGTATTCTATGTCACTCACGGGATCAAGACGAATCTAACGACACCTTGCGTTCTAATCCATCAAGCTGTTTAGGCTCAGACAAAGAAACAGACATACATACCTACATAGGTACATACATACACCCGAAGACATCGACCTCCTTTTTGAGCTGTAGGGTAAAAAACGCTAGCAGATTTAGTCCTTAAATAGATACCTCTAGTAGAGCCGTAAAAACGCTAGCAGGTTTAGTCTTTAAGTAGATACCTCTAGCAGAGCCGTAAAAAACGCTAGCAGGTTTAGTCCTTAAGTAGATACCTAGTAGAGCCGACCGGTCGTAAAAAAATCGTTAGGTCTAGTGCTATATTGATAGATAACGAAAAACAAAACAGATCTTGATAAATGGGGCACATTTAGCTATAAATAGATACCAAACCGGTTCAACCTTATTATTGAAAAATTCTAGAAGCCTACACTACAGTACAGTCACAAAGCTACGAGTATAATATGTAGTATACTACGTAAACAAACGAGTACAGACAGAATGATCAAATAAGAGAAATACCTACATAACTCGGTATAACCATGTATAAGTAACTCTACTAAATTATCCTACTCAATAATTTGCAAATTCACATACTGCAACAAGTACGTATAGGGGGCGCTATAATTTTGTTTTATTGATTTTAAAGACTTATGTCGATGGCTTAATGGCTAGGGCCGCCGCCTCCTGTCCGGAAGATCGTGGTTCGAACCTGCCACGTACAAATGTGATTTCGAATTTAGATTTTATATGTACGTTTATCCGACGCTCTTACGGTGAAAGAAACCATCGTGAGGAAACCTGCACAAGCCTGCGAAAAAACTCGCAGGTTGTTTGTGAAGTCGACCAACCCGCTCTGGGCCCGCGTGGTCGACTAAGGCCCGATCGCCCTAATTCAGGGTAGGCTCGAGCCCCTCGGTGGGGACGTATATGAGCTGATATGAATGAGTTTAGAGACAGGCTGAGTTGACTAAACTGTCTAGGAGAATATACCCGTGAAACAACATCTCTAAAAACTTGGAGTAGGACCCGTTAACTGGGGGTCCTAGTCCTACTCATCACGCTGAACAACTTTCCCCGAGCAACCTATAGTTTGGATCCTCCATACAAAAATGTACAGCTGTCCGATCGATTTGTATGAAGTTAATTTTATTTGGCTATTTCAGCAGTCATAGAACAAAAGTTGTTCAGTGTGATCAGTAGAAGCCCCAGTTAACGGGCCCGAGTTAACGGGACCTACATCAATTTTATGACATCCTGTATAGTAAAAAACAAAGTCGCTGTCTGCCTCTGTCTGTTTCTCCGCTTACTACTTCTAAACCACGCAACGGATGCTACTAATAGAAACACGAAGAAGGTTCGTGTATCCGCTAGTCTTTAATAAAAATTTACATTAAAAGGGTTACCTAAACCAAAGTATATATATATATATATATATTAGTACTAACATACAGTATGGACACGCCCTGCCGCTCTCTAGATTGCGACCTCACCCCCTCGTCACCCAGATTGATACAGATTGGTTACAGTTGGTTGTCGAACTAAAGACCTAGAAAGCTGATTGTATGTCCTACTATTTACATTTTTTTTCAGATTTCCCGAAATAGCGGTTCAACTGGTAAGGGTTGGGAGGGGGGGGGTGGGGGGGGGGGGTGAGGACACTCGACTATAACAAAAGCTTAATGTTTCGCAAACCAACCCCTGAATCAAAAAGGATTCATGATTTTATTATACCACTTTGTCGGCGTAATTAATATGTCTATTCATGCCAAATTACACCTTTCTAGTACTAACAGTCTTCGAGCTAAGCCGCAGCCAGACTGACAGACGGACAGACATGGTAAAACTAAATGGGTTCCTTATTGACTTCGGAACCCTCAAAAAGGTGTATTATGTTCTATACCTACTGTGACAGAATCAACTCCTTTGGAATTGTGTTATTATTCTGTTGCATGCAGTATAAGCGCCAATACAATGACACTGCACCGATAGGGCACGTCAAGTGATAATTTCGCATGTTTACAACTTTACATAGCTCTTATAGGTGCAAGCACACCCTGGACACTTCATACAACGGGCCAGAAATGACATTTCAAAAAAGGAATGACGGAACAAACAAAATGGCGGCGAAATCCTATACGTTCGACAACCAAACTCTGTATCAATCTGGGTGACGAGGGGGTGAGGTCGCAATCTAGAGAGCGGCAGGGAGTGTCCATACTGTATGTTAGTGCTAATATATATACTTTGGTGCAGGTAAGCCGACGCAGTAGATCCGTGACCTTACATAATTCGAGGTGCCTAAGTAAGTGGGCTAATGGCGCAGGTTCTCAAATAAGAGCACTTGTAGGTTATAGAGGCTAGTCAACTCGTGAAAAGAATAATATCTTTGACTTGATAACAAACCGAGTCACGAGGCAAGGGAGCGGGCTATACTCGGAGTTTCTCAGCGTGATCGAATCAGAAACGAGGAGATCCGTAGGAGAACCAAAGTAGCCAACATAGCTCTCGGAATTGCTCAACTTAAGTGGCAGTTGGCGGGGCACATACGAGTAGCTCGTAGAACAGATCTCGAGTGGCGACCACGCACCGAAAAAGGTAGCGTAGGCAGGCCTCCCACTCGGTGGACCGACGACCTGGTGAAGGTCGCGGGATTCCGCTGGATACGGGCAGCGCAGAACCAGTCGTCGTGGAAATCCTTGGGGGAGGCCTATGTACAGCAGGAGACGTTTTTTTTATAATATAATATCTATAAATTATAATAATTACACACTTTGACATGTAATATCTATTAATGAAGAAAGTCACTAATATAATAAAACTGTAACGGGGCCGTGTCTGTACATGGAATATTTATGGAAAATAATAACTGTGGTGGACATTACTAACGATACAGAGGCCAAAACAATAACTTTTGGAATTTTTGTCTGTCTGTCTGTCTGTCTGTCTGTCTGTCTGTCTGTCTGTATGTTCGCGCATCACGCAAAAACTACCGGGCCGATTTTGATGAAATTTTGTATGGTGGTTCCTTATAGCCCGGGTTAACATATAGGATACTTTTTATCCCAGAAAATTCAAGAGTTCCCGTGGGAAAATCAAAAGTATTCATTTATAGAATGGCTCACCACGCAAATGTGGCTTAACCTATTACAATCAAATTTTACACGTTGATACCCTTATCGAGAACTGAAACTGGGACATTGTGAATCCCAAAAAAATTAGGTTTCCTACAGGAATGCAAAAAATTGTATCTTTAGATTGGCTCAACGTAACAATATGAAACCTTTACATTGGGATGGGGTGTTTTGACCATCATTGTATAGTCGGGTATTCTTTATCCCGGAAAACTAAAGAGGTCCCGTGGGAAATTATCTATCGATACTTACAATAATAGCAATAGAGTACTTTTAGCTACACATACCAAACATTATAATCATAGTAGCAGAATGTCAATAGATGGCGCTGTAGGGATAATAAAACGCGCTTAAGTTGTATTAAAACATTAAAATATTGTTTCATACTTTTGAGTGGATTTCTTTTATGTATTTTTCAGCATACGCTACTTTAAACTCTGGAACTATGGTACGTAGCGATGTGTTTCATAGACAAACAGAGAGGTATTTTTTTACAGATTCCAATCGTGTAAAAAAATAAAAACACATAAATCGAGTTTAGCATCTTTTAACAGGAGGCACAGATATGGGAACTCTTCTGACGGCGACTATTTGCGTGTGGCAGTTGCTCTCCGCCTGCAATATCAATATCTGTGAACCTCATCAATGTATTTGCGGGTCCACGGTGGAGGCAATTGTCCATCACTCACTGAGTTGCAGTCGTTGTTTGTGAAGATTCCCACGTCACCAATTCCTTAATGACCTCACTCGGAGGGCACTGGTCTTGGCCAGATGGAATATGATGATGAAGAATATGAAGATGATGCAGCCGCCGGCCGGGCTTTAGTCGATCTGATGGCAAAAGGCCGGAGGTTTTAAACAGGTGCTATGGCAGAGAGGAACGTGTCTGCTTTGGGAAGCCACTTTTTCTGTCTCACTCCTCACCCGTACGGTACTGCTGCTCAATTTGCGGCGAGAAAGAAGCATAATAAGTACTCGGTCTTGGAGGCAAATTACTGCTTTGTGCCGCTGGTCTGTGAGACAACCGGCTGCTGAACCCTCAGAGGCCTTTGCCTTCACAAAGGAGATTGGCCTTCGCCTTCGAGAGAGGAGATGTGACGTGAGGTCCTACCTGCTGTTAAGGTTGTCTATTGCCATCCAGCGCGGCAACGAGAAGTGCGTCTTGGGCTCCTTTGGAGCTGATAAGACTCGAGGATTTGACCCATATTAATATTGTTAGGAAATTTTATTACTAGATTGATACCTATAATGATTTGAATTAGTTTTTTGATAATATAGGTAATGTGTTATTTCATCATATCAGTTTATATAGGTCTCCACCAAGGGTCTCGACCTGCCCTGAGTTAGGGCGATCTGGCCTTAGACGATCACGTGGGCCCATTGCGGGTTGATTGACTTCACACATAAGCTTCGAATTTCTTCGCAGGCGTGTGCAGGTTTCCTCACGATGTTTTTCTCACCGTAAGAGCGTCGGATAAACGTACATACCAGTATGAAATCAATATTCGTATAGATATTGGTAAGTGGCAGATTCGAACCACGGCCTTCCGGACAGGAGGTAGTGGCCCTAACCGTTTTGCCACCGACGCTCTATATTTTATTTAAGATTTAGAAATCCTTACTTATAGTATTATAAATGTGAAAATGTGTTTGTTTGTTTGTTACCTATTCACACTTCAACACCTCTACCAATCTTGATGAAATTTGGCATGCAGGTAGTCTGTATCACTGGGAATGAAATAGTCAACCTTTCATCTGTGGAAATTATCATAGCCCGATGCAGTTCCTGAGGAAACTAAAACAATACTCTTTGTTCGCAAATTTATTTAAAATCGTAACGAAAAAATGGATTGGTGTGATTTTTAGCACAGAAATGAGGTGGAAAATATAATTTACTAATAAGTTTATCCTGACATAGTTCCCGAGGGATCTGGGGACAACTGTTTTCTACGCTCGCGCACGTCGGTGGCGTCGCAACGGAGCAACGGATTAAAGTGATATTTTTGTATAGAATTTGTTAAGGGGGGGGGGGGGAAGTGACAAAGACTGCTAATCAGAATAGCCCGATACAGTTCCTGAGGTACCTGGAGAAAACTCATGTCCACGCTTGCGAGCCGATTGCGGCTCGCGCACCACTCACCCTTCATAAAGAGTCATAAAAGCTATGTCCACGTGGGCGAAGCCGCGGGCAAAAGCTAGTTTGAAAATATAATGAATAAATTGAATATGAATATGTCCAGCAGTGGACGCCCTTCGGCTGATATGATGATGATAATAAACCGACGCCTAACTAGCCGAGCAAGAGAGTCAGTGGCGTAACGACTAAGGCCGCTACCTCTTGTCCGAGAGGTCTGGGTTCGAATCCTGCCACGTATTACGAATTTCGATTTCATATGTAAACGTTTATCCGACGCTCTTACGGCGGAGGAAACCATTGTGAGGAAAGGTGAACACGCCTGCAAAGAAACTCGACAGTTGTGTGTTAAGTCTACCAATCCGCACTGAGGCCGCGTGGTCGATAAAGGCCGATAGCCCTAATTCAGGGTAGACTCGAGCCCTTCGGTGGGGACGTATATGAGCTGATATTATGATGATAACAAACAGGGATTTTACGCAGTTCGGTTCCAATCGAAACTGTCCAAAGTTCAATATTTCCTTTCGAAGCTGTCATAGCTTATCCACACCCTGGAAACAACAACAACTTCATACAACGGGCCAGAATTGACAATTCAAAAAACGAATGACGGAACAAAAAAAATGACGGCGAAATCCTATACGTTCGACAACCAAACTGTTACCAATCTGCGTCAATCTGGGTGACGAGGGGGTGAGGTCGCAATCTAGAGAGTGGCAGCGAGTGTCCATACTGTATGTTAGTACTAATAATAATATTACATTGGCTCAGTGCGACTTGGTGTATCACGTAGGTTAAGCCTCCTCCGTCTCTAAAATTAGCAACTTGATTCAAGATCCGCCGCCGTCAACCGCCTCCGTGGCGTAATGGTTAGTCCATTCACTTCACACCAGGAGGTCGCGGATTCGATTTCCAGCTGGGTCAACTTTGTAAGACTCGGGTTGGTTGGTGGTAGGGCATTTTGATAGCCCGCCTGGCTAGCTACCACCATCTCATTTAAGTCTTGCCGCCAATCAACAGTGTTAACAGTATTGATGTGTTTCGGCTTGAAGATGAGATAGCCAGATCCCGATCTCATTAAAATTTTGAATAAAATAGCGTGGAAATAAAGCTCTTGATAGGTCGTACTGCAAAGTGGCTTTTACAAAAAATAACAAAACAAAAACATTTTATATTGTTTTGTTATTAAGGGTCCCGAGAAGGCTCGAGTTTCCATACAAACGTAGTTCCACTTTAATACAAAACCAACATGCCGGATTGAATCCAAACTTTGCGAATATATTGAGTAGACACATATCGATGTTTGTAATTAGTAAATGCATCAAACTAAACAAATCGGTTACATAAAACGGCTGAACGTACGCGGTGCGCGGGCCGCTAGTCGCTTCCGGGGGTAATTTTCAGTGCTTGATGACGAATCTTACAAACTATAACCTTATCATAAATACATTTAATTTGACAAAGATAAGCAAACAGGGTGGATAGAACGGCCGGACGGACTCGCATTAGTTTTCACAAATTCTTCTAATCATCGTCATCATCATCGTATCAGCCGGAAATCGTCCACTGCTGGACAAAAGCCTCCCCCAAGGATTTCCACGACGACCGCACTGGGATTTCCACAATTCTTCTAATATTCAGATTAAATTAAGCATATCCTTACGATTTATGATGACTGTCAGCTAGAGTTTTTACAACAATACATACTTGAACTTAATTAACTAATTGCTACGTCTAAAGCTGATTGCTTATTAACTTTTAAAACTTACGTTTGACCTATTTTGCAAAAATAAATAGTTGGGTGTTGATTAGGCAAATATTGAACCTACCTACATGGTCGTTTTTAGGGTTCTACACCAGGTAAAGGGACCCTAATATTACAGGCCAGAAACGACGATTAAAAAGATACAGCCTGTGAAAAGTCGGACAGACAGACAAACGGACGGACAGTCCTTTTCCTATTGCCTTTCAAAAGAGACCATTAGACAACTCAATGGGGAGTTTTAAGTCGATGAAATGTGGTGCCCTTGAAATATCGGTAACCCTATCCGATACACACATGTGGCAGGCATATTGTACGATTAGTCATTTTACAAATGGTCAGGAAAATTTTATAATTCGTCCGTATATAAACGGTCAGGAAAATTATAAGATGCCGTATGCAGATTGTAAAATGAGCAAGCGAACCTGAAATGGCAAATTGTAAAATGCCGTACGCAGATTGATTGATTTTACAGTCAGAGCCTCGCGAATCGAGGTTCCTCCCCGTGGGCAAAGTATATACATATATTAGTACTAATCCTGGGTAGCCGAAATCTGCGTACGGCATTTTACAATTTGCCTGACCATTTGTAAAATGGCGAATTATATTATATGCCTGCGACATATAATACGTTTAGTTTCTTTTTGATCTTTAGCACACGATTATTGTATATTCCGATAGGTGATGAAAATACAAACCGAAAATTTATCGAGACATTTCGACCTAAAGCATTACTTTACTGAAATATATCGGGACATTTCGACCTAAAGCATTATGTTACTGAAATATATCGGGACATTTCGACCTAAAGCATTACGTTACTGAAATATATCGGGACATATCGACCTAAAGCATTACGTTACTGAAATATATCGAGACATTTCGACCTAAAGCGTTACGTTACTAATATATATCGGGACATTTCGAACTAAAGCATTACGTTACTGAAATATATCGGGACATTTCGACCTTAAGCGTTACGTTACTGAAATATATTTATATTGAAAGATGGAGAGGGAAATTAGTACTTTGAAAAGTATATATATTTTGATATTTTGGTTTTAAAAACACAATTTTTTTACAAGCTTTTCTTTAACTAGCAATGTCTGTATGTTTGTTCGGGTGGAATCTTGCAAGTTAATTTTGAACCACTTCACGGTCTCCGATTGAGCTGAAATTTTGCATGCATATGTATATCGCGTGACAATGCAATATAAAAAGCGTGTAGCTAACAGTAGGTTTTTCGAAAACTATTTCTCTATTTCCCAAATTATCTTAGTAACGTGACGCGTTATGTCAAATGTCCAACATATTATTGGTTTGTATCGGAATAGGTTTATTTTTGTGGGAATGTGTTTTCAGTTTGTTTGTTTTTTGTATTGTTTGTATAGGTGCGAAAGATTTCGAAAAAAAATCTATCCGTAGTTATGTAGCTATGATAAATAGGTTCGTGCTTCTTTGTATGGGAATTCCAAAATATTCACGCGATTCCAGAAAAGTCATATATAACAAAATTTAATACATAATAATGTTGTACTTGTATGCTGTCACTTTTCAACTATTCATCCATCAATAACTATACGTATCTCCTATACGATTAGCAATTAAATCTAAACTGCAATACGTAATATATTATGTATTACCCGAAGATCTAAATCAAAAGTTCTATACCGTAGACTATACTCTATAGACCTGCCATTCTCATACTACAACCGTCAAAATAATAAGCCAACGCAATCTTAAGGCTCTTCTGCATGTCGTTTCCAAAAAAATTAGACTTGATCAACATGTGTTATATCGTCAAATATTTCTAAATGAAATTAATTTTCATCAAATGTTTAAAAAAATATTGTATTTCTTAGGAAAGTGAAGTCATTTCTCTTTTGTTTATTTTTTAAACTTTTGTATATCTAGTTTTGTATTATTTTCTTTTAAATTTTTGTTTTTGTTATTACGTTTTCCCATTTTTGTATGACTTTTGTTTTCTGTTATTACCCTTTTTTATCATCACTGTGCTGTTTCGTCAGTTTAATTCACCATTTTATTTGTTTTCATGTTTTTTATACAAATTCGTATATTGGTGGTAAAAATACATTTTAAATTACAAACACTCCAAGACCTCTCAACTAATTGTGCGAGCTGAGATGCGATCGGAGGACGCGCCGAGGCCGCAGTGTCTCCCACAGTGTGAGTGTGAACTTTTGAAGCTATATCTGGAGAGGTAATAGATAGTCACAGCCTTCTAAATTTTGACTGTCTGAAAGAGAATCATCGTCATCATCATATCAGCCGGAAAACATCCACTGCTGGACAAAGGCCTCCCCCAAACATTTCCAAGACGACCGGTCCTGCGCTGCCCGCATCCAGCCGGTTACTGCGATCATCACCAGGTTTACGGTCCACCGCATGGGACGCCTGCCTACACTACGTCGCCACTCGAGAATTTTACTACCCAAACGGCCATCTGATATACGAGCTATGTGCCCTGCCCACTGCCATTTCAGTTTAGCGATAATGTGAGCTATGTCAGTTACTTTTGTTCGTCTGCGGATCTCCTCATTTCTGATTAAATCACGTGGAGAAATTCCGAGAAAGCTCGCTTCATTGCATTGCCCTGAAAGAGATATGAAATAAGAGCGCCTACTATACATCCCATGTTACCTTTAAGATTAGTTTAACCATACGTACGGTATGCGCCAGTCCTTACGAACTAATATATCTTTATTGCACACCCACATGTGCACACGCACGCTAGTGAACTTGTAAAGTTCACACGTCGCGCAATTTATCTTGGCTTGTAAAAGACTTTAAAGCCTATAATGCAGACAAAGTTGCCTGATCCCACGACTCGCGCCGAAGGCTGTCGATCTAATTCTGCCTTCATTCTGAGAGCATCAGTGTCACGGCGAGCGACAGTTTTTGTGCGCAGGCGACGCTTACTCGCACATATGTGGTTGTTAGAATGTTAGCGAGAGCGAGGGCTGCTAATGTAACACATCCTAAAACTTAAGTTCACAATTATAATAAAAAAATCCACAGATCTTGTGTATGCCACTACCTTCGCGTGTACATTGAAAATGAATGTGCCAAATGAACTAATCTTTTTTTTATATTTATCAAAAAAATACAAACATTTATTCACAATTGGTAAGCCCTTGGCATCATCTCACCTGTTGATAAGTGACGATGATGCCGAGGATGGAAGCGGTTTTACTACGATTCCCCAACGCAATGGAGAAATGGCTATCTTATTTTCAAGCCGGAACACGGAAATGTTGTTAACACTGATTGATGTTTGGCGGCAAGACGTTGATGAGATAGTGATAGCTAGCCAAGCGGGCTAAGAAAATGCCCTATCACCAACCAAACCAGTCTTACAAGTTGACCCCGCCGGAATCAAACCCGCGACCTCCTGGTGTGAAGCGAATGGACTAACCATTACGCCACGGAGGCGTTTAAAAATAGTCAAAGCGATAATAAAGATACGGCCGTTTCATGGCCAGTCATGTCGTACATATTTAAAAACTCGCAAGTGTAGCAAAACCTATAGATACTTCCCGTTAACCTAGATTTAGTAAAAACCAAGGTCTAATATCATATCCTCTCGCACAAAATCAACCTTTTCAATTTCTCCTTTTTCGACACATTCTGCCAAAAAGACGTAGATAAGATGGTGGTAGCTAGCCAGGCGGGCTATGAAAATGCCCTACCACCAACCAAACCGAGTCTTACAAGTTGACCCGCGACCTTGCTGGTGTGAAGCGAATGGGCTAACCATTACGCCACGGAGGCGGTTACAGGAAAGGTTACAGGATGGCAGTAAAGCGCGTGGAAAGATGTTACACACCAAAAATACTTTCTTGCTTAGAAGACCATGTTTCTGCTATCTTATATTTACTCTTTTAAGAATGACAACTGATCTCACTTTCCATTTGAAATCTTTTTAACCACAGCTCACAAAAAGCAGTGCACAATTTTCAGGTCTAATGTATGTACTCGTTGAATCCAACTCGGCTGGGCAGCGTCCGGGAAGCTTCGCAATATATTTACGTCTCATATACCGCAGTGTCTTAAGACCAAGGTCTTCGACCAGTTTGTGTTGCCAGTGATAACATACGTAACTGCATCATGGTTGCTTACAAAGGGCCTCATAAGAAGGCTCAAGGTCACTCAAAGGGCAATAGAGCGTGCTATGCTCGGAGTTTCTCTGCGTGATCGAATCAGAAACGAGGAGATCCGTAGGAGAACCAAAGTAACCGCCATAGCTCACAGAAGTGCTAAACTTAAGTGGCAATGGGCGGGGAACATAGCTCGTAGAACGGATGGCCGTTGGGGCAGTAAAGTTCTCCAATGGCGACCGCGCACCGGAAAACGTAGCGTAGGCAGGCCTTCTACTCGGTGGACCGATGACCTGGTGAAGGCCGCGGGAAGCCGCTGGCTGCGGGTAGCGCAGAACCGGTCTTCGTGGAAATCCTTCCGTCAGTCCATCAGTCCAGCAGTGGACGTCCTTCGGCTGATATGATGATGTACCCGTATTTACGTATTTTTATTTATTCCACGATATCTTCTAAATGGCTAGAAGGATTTAAGAGTGCGAGGTATCATTAGATTCGTGTTGGTCCCGCGGGTGACTGACAGAGGATACATTTTAGAGTGCGAGGTATCATTAGATTCGTGTTGGTCCCGCGGGTGACTGACAGAGGATACATTTTAGAGTGCGAGGTATCATTAGATTCGTGTTGGTCCCGCGGTGACTGACAGAGGATACATTTTAGAGTGCGAGGTATCATTAGATTCGTGTTGGTCCCGCGGGTGACTGACAGAGGATACATTTTAGAGTGCGAGGTATCTTTAGATTCGTGTTGGTCCCGCGGGTGACTGACAGAGGATACATTTTAGAGTGCGAGGTATCATTAGATTCGTGTTGGTCCCGCGGTGACTGACAGAGGATACATTTTAGAGTGCGAGGTATCATTAGATTCGTGTCGGTCCCGCGGTGACTGACAGAGGATACATTTTAGAGTGCGAGGTATCATTAGATTCGTGTTGGTCTCGCGGGTGACTGACAGAGGATACATTTTAGAGTGCGAGGTATCATTAGACTCGTGTTGGTCCCGCGGGTGACTGACAGAGGATACATTTTAGAGTGCGAGGTATCATTAGATTCGTGTTGGTCCCGCGGGTGACTGACAGAGGATACATTTTACCCGACATCCCAAAAAAGAAGGGTAATGTTTTAATACAGTTGTTTTTTTTATTTAATTTTAAATTTGAAGTGTTATTCTATCAGATTATGAATAGTAAGTACCTTTCTGTTATTTAAAAAAAATGATATTTTTGTCCTGAGATCGTCTTACACTTTATTAATATACCTATCATCATATCAGCTCATACACGTCCCCACCTGAGGGGCTTGAGCCTACCCTGAATTAGGGCGATCGTGCCTTAGTCGATCACGCGGGCCCATTGCGGGTTGGTCGACTTCACACTCAACCTTCAAGTTTCTTCCCAGGTGTGTGCAGGTCAATAGTCAGAATACCTACCCAGACATATATTACACGCAAGTCGAGGCAGTCCTTACTTTGTTTCTTAATCTTCTATATACATAAAAGAAAGTCGTGTTAGTTACATCATTTATAACTCAAGAACGGCTGGTCCAATTTTTATGATTTTTGTGTTTTTGCATTTGTCTTCGTCTAGAATAGGATAATAAATATTAAAATATGATGTTCATCAATAAAAAAAATATTATCAGTCAAAAAATAATTGGTTTTAGGGTAGGGTAGGGTAGTATAGTGTAGTGTAGTATAGGTGTAGTGTAGTTAGGGTAGCTTAGGGTAGGGTAGTGTAGTGTAGGGTAGGGTAGGGTGGTGTAGGGTATGGTAGGGTGTTGTAGGGTAGGGTAATGTAGGGTAGGGTAGGGTAGTGTAGGGTAGGGTAGTGTACGGTAGGGTAGTGTACGGTAGGGTAGTGTACGGTAGGGTAGTGTAGGGTAGCGTAGGGTAGTGTAAGGTGAAACGAAGTTCGCCGGGACAGCTAGTGACTCATATTTCTCTCTGAGTTTAAGTTATTAGTGTTACAGAGAAAGATATTCAAAGGAGTACCTACTCCTATGAATATCTTTCTCTGTCATTAGAATTAAATGTTGTAACCTAAAATAAGCGAGTCATACATAATCATATTACAGATAGTCACGATTTAATTCAATAATTGACTAATCGGAGGTCGTAACTCACATTCGCATGTGGACGCCCTGCGCGCGCGCACGCACAGCCCTAGGCTAGGTGAACGTGTCTCATTCATTAGCGGAGGCGACGTATGGAAAATGTAGCACGTAATTATATTAAATGTGTATATTTATACAATTATTCGCGAAGGTTATACAATTTAACTTTTTATTTAGTTTATTTTTATTAGCTGCGCAATTTCAAAGAGATACGAGTAGAAGGACTGCTCCTGAATGCGTTAAATGTTGAGGTCATCATATCAGCTCATATACGTCCCCACCGAGGGGCTCGAGCCTACCCTGAATTAGGGCGATCGGGCCTTAGTCAACCACGCGGGCCCAGTGCGGGTTGGTCGACTTCACACACAACCTTCGAGTTTCTTCGCAGGTGTGTGCAGGTTTCCTCACGAATGTTTTCCTTCACCGTTAAAGCAATCGGTGAGTATATGTACGTAATTTTCGAAAAACTCATTGGTACATTGGCCGTCCGGATTTGAACCCGGGACCTCTGGTTAGTAGGACCGAGTCGTTACCGGTTGAGCCACCGACGCTTTCTAAAATGTTGAGGTAGGTCCGCCGAAAATGATGAAGGTATCATCACCACCAGTCATTATGTGAGATGATGATAAGTGGTGTTTCTATAAAAGTATACAAGAAAGCTGATATTGATACCAAACGCGACCAGTTAAAGGCCCGACCACGTGCGACCATTTCATACAATTACGAGGGTGGCATACTTAAATGCACTCAGTGCGCGAGGAGTTTCGCTGCGAAGATTGGCTACATAAACCATCTTCGAGTGCACGCGCGGCAAACCGACTAGGAGTCGAAGTGGTCGCCATGACCGAAATCGGTCGGATAGATCATCGTCATCATCATCACTAGAAAGTGTCATATTTATAGGCAGGACACATAGCTCGTAAAACAGATGGCCTTTGGGGGAGTAAAGTTATCGAGTGGCAACTGCGCATCGCAAGACGTAGAATAGTTAGGCCTCCCACACGGGGAACGACGACCTGGTGAAGGTCACGGGAAGACGCTGGGTGCGGGCAGCACAAGACCGGTCGTCGCGGAAATCCTTAGGGGAGGCCTTTGTCCAGCAATGGATGTCTTTCGGCTGATATGATGATGATAGAGGAAAGTAGTGCAGGACCGGTCGTCGCGGAAATACTTGGGGGACGCCTTTGTGCAGCAGTGGATTTCTTTCGGCTGATATGATGATGATAGAGGAAAGTAGTGCAAGACCGGTCGTCGCGGAAATACTTGGGGGAGGCCTTTGTCCAGCAGTGGATGTCTTTCGGCTGATATGACGATGATAGAGGAAAGTAGTGCAGGACCGGTCGTCGCGGAAATACTTGGGGGAGGCCTTTATCCAGCAGTGGATGTCTTTCGGCTGATATGACGATGATAGAGGAAAGTAGTGCAGGACCGGTCGTCGCGGAAATACTTGGAGGAGGCCTTTGTCCAGCAGTGGATGTCTTTCGGCAGATATGACGATGATAGAGGAAAGTAGTGCAGGACCGGTCGTCGCGGAAATACTTGAGGGAGGCCTTTGTCCAGCAGTGGATGTCTTTCGGCTGATATGACGATGATAGAGGAAAGTAGTGCAGGACCGGTCGTCGCGGAAATACTTGGGGGAGGCCTTTGTCCAGCAGTGGATGTCTTTCGGCTGATATGATGATGATAGAGGAAAGTAGTGCAGGACCGGTCGTCGCGGAAATACTTGGGGGACGCCTTTGTCCAGCAGTGGATGTCTTTCGGCTGATATGACGATGATAGAGGAAAGTAGTGCAGGACTGGTCGTCGCGGAAATACTTGGGGGAGGCCTTTGTCCAGCAGTGGATGTCTTTCGGCTGATAATATGATGATGATAATGATGATAGGAGAAAGATCAAATCCTCTGCAGCTATGATACTAGTTTATTATTTAAGTAATCTTGCACTATATCTTACCTTATCTACTCAACTTTACATCAAGATCATTGTCACCCAAAGCTAACAATTCTCTGATGTGTATCGATTCAAGATCCTTTTAATGTACGGAATCGGCGAAATATTAAATTCGATAGCTAACAAACAGTCGAATCCATTCGAGAACTTTGCCGATTCCATTTAACTAATCGTACTCGATTCATTGTAAATCAAAGGGAAAGCCACCGTCACCCATGACTAATGTGGAGACTTTTAACTACCTCCATGGCTAACCATTAGTTAAGGTTATTAGCTTCACATCAGGAGGTTGCGTGTTCGATTCGCGGCGAAGTCTAAGTTTGTAAGATTCGGTTTGTTTGGTGGAAGGGCATTTTCTAAGCCCGCGTGGCTAGCTACCCCTTTATTATGTAGTAAGTCTTGCCGCCAAACATCGATGTTAACAATAATGAGATGTTCCGGCTTGAAGATAAGATAGCCAGTTCCCCATTGCGTTGGGGAATCTTGGTAAGCCCGCTTCCATCTTCGGCATCACTGTCATTTACCATCAGGTGAGATGATGCCAAGGGCTTACCAATTGAGAATAAAAAAAAACGGGTGGGGCTGTGTCGGGGCACACGGCCGTTGGTTTTAACGTGAATACGTCTCGTAACGGGTAATATGTAGTTTCTATATAAAATATTAATGACCTTCAAAATGGCGGGGCTGCCCCCTCCCCCGCGCGCGATGTGTTACAGTCCTTACTTAGCGTAATAAATTCTTTGATTCTTTAGCTATCAAGTGGTGTAAACGAAATTTGGATGGAGATGATAGATATGTAGCTACAACACTAAACTGTATCCCCCGATTTTGTTATCATTCGTTTTTTTGGATTGCATCCCTATGGAGGTAATTTTAAAGACGTATTCACGTCAAAAATTGGTTGTCTGTAAAGTCGGTTTACGGACGATAGTTTAACGTGATTACGTCATAACGTAACGGGACAATGAGTCATCCTTTTTCGTGCATGCAGCCGGTGTCCATCAATTTATTAGACGTCAACACGTCAAAAAAAATTTACATGAATAAGTCCATACCCTGATGAACGCAGCTCCAGCCACCGCGCCCAGTGACTGCACGACGATGTAGAAGCACCCCTTCAGGATCTTGATGTCACCAGACGCGAGCAGTCCCGCTGTGACGGCCGGGTTGATGTGCCCGCCGGACACGTGAGCGATACACTGTTGACAAAGACAAATGGAAGTTAATACTGGTTTAACAAGAAGTAATGTAAAATTATTGTGAAACATGTGACATACAAGGTTTTAATGTTCGCCGGTTCGATAAAGGTTTTTTTTCTAATTAAACTGCAATCGATCTTCCGGACCATGAGCAATTGCAATGCAAGATGAAGACGTTGGGGGCGCAGTGGCCTGTGCCACTTCGACAGTTGCCGGAATGTTGGTTCTCAAGAGACGTGATGTCATACCGGCACTGGCAAGCAGATCTGTAGCCAGGGGGTTCCGGTGGGCGGACAGACGTTCAGCATACTGTTTTTTAGTCTTGATAGTGCCTCTTTTACTGTTGGTACTTGTAGGTACTTATGGATTTTGTCACTGCGGACAATTAAGGAGAGTTGGCAATAAAACACCACAGAGAGTTGGCAATAAACCACTACGGAGAGTTGACAATAAACCACTACGGAGAGTTGACAATAAACCACTACGGAGAGTTGGCAATAAACCACTACGGAGAGTTGGCAATAAACCACTACGGAGAGTTGGCAATAAAACACTACGGAGAGTTGGCAATAAACCACTACGGAGAGTTGACAATAAACCACTACGGAGAGTTGGCAATAAACCACTACGGAGAGTTGGCAATAAACCACTACGGAGAGTTGACAATAAACCACTACGGAGAGTTGGCAATAAACCACTACGGAGAGTTGGCAATAAACCACTACGAAGAGTTGGCAATAAACCACTACGAAGAGTCGGCAATAAACCACTACGGAGAGTCGGCAATAAACCACTACGGAGAGTTGGCAATAAACCACTACGGAGAGTTGGCAATAAACCACTACGGAGAGTTGGCAATAAAGAGTTGGTTAGTAATGAATTTTACGTAAATGAAAACAATGCAATCATTTTAAAGCTCATCAAAATTAATTTTTTTAAACGTGCTCTTTAATCCACCAAATTTAAGATATACTAAGATAAGAACTGTTTGTTTCATAATAAAATTAAACAAATTATTTTCGTTACAGAGTAATCAATAAATTACAATTTACGTTCGTCTAAATGTGAATCGGAAACGCGATGATATTCTAATGAGTAATGAAATACGGCGTTATGACTAACTCGAGGCAAACATAAAATAACGAACCAAATAAATAATGCATACACATTGAACTGTCACATTTCAAATTATCCGCACACATTGGATGTAGGTACTTGGACGGATATTTAGGTTGTTCGAGGTCTTTCTAAGTGTCCAATATTTCATTTCTGTTCTTTATAAAATTGAAATTTTATCAAGTAATGCTTCAGAATAACTGACCATACTGAATACTGTAGCGAAAATATAACTGCTTTTATTTCATTTAACCTATTTTCTTTTATTTTCGCTACATAAATGACATTAATTTAATTAAAGTCGAATTTATTTTAATTACCAAATCTTATGCTCATAGGTAGAGTTTCGATTTAAACAATATACCTTGTCGGTATTCTCACAGTCATCCTTTTTTTTAAACCAATTTACCCTTTTGTTTTTATTAAATAAATGTATTCTAAATTACCCCACCAATATTTTCTTTCCGGAAATCCATATTTAGGCTATGATACCAAATTCTACGTATAATGTGGCGAAAGCATAACTGCTTTTATTTATTTTAACCTCAATTTCTTTTATTTTCGCTACAATACGTAAATAAATTGTACAGCCACGCTGTGCACACTTCTCGTGAAGCCTTCACAGTCTGTCGTAGTCGGGCATACACAAATCTACAATGAACATTGCACTTACTTAGTTGTAAGAAATTAAAGCTAGGTGTATCACACTTGATGAAAAATTTACAAATAATTTGTGTTTGTATGGGAGGTACCTTTTTCTTTTTTTTTCTGGAATAATGAAGTAACCAGTGCAGTAGGCCTTGTCAAGTCCTAATCATTCACAAAGTTTAATTAAAATCGTTAAAGCAATTATTTTTAATTAAGCAATCGTAAAAAAACAACCTGGATTTTTAAGGGAGTAACCTTATTATAATATGTAGATAGAGTAGAGAGACATACAGTCTAGCGTTACGTCGTTAATGAATCAATCAGATTCAGTATGTACATGTGGCACTTATAAATGATACATATCGACAATCTGACCATGACATTGAAATAAAAATAAAGTGATCTGTGCATAAATTAATAATTGAGAAGTTCAAAAACGAAAGCCGCATTGAGCCGATGTTGTGTGCCTTGAATGGTAATCTAACATTATGTAATGTTTGTAGCAGGTGTAACGTCATTATGTATTAACAAGTTGCGTTGTTTTACTTATTGAAACTATATTGAATTACTAGAAATTATTTTAACGTCAAAAAATTGTAGTTCCGTTAGGGTATTTTCATAGCCTGCTAGGTAGCTACCACCATCTTATCTAAGTCTTGCCGTCAAACATCAGTGTTAACAACATTGATGTGTTTTTTTTGAGATGGGGAAAAACAATTGAACTCGCGGCCGAATCGAATGTAAAGGATGTCGCCGTGAATTCGGATTTGCCATAATTTGTTATTAGAAATGTCATTTCTTGCCCGTTGCATACAAGTTTACTTCATAAAGTGTCATAAGCGTCCGCGGTTTTTACTTGTTTTATTCACAATTCATAATCCCTTGGCATCATCTCAACTGATGGTAAATGATGATGATGCCGAAGATGGAAGCGGGTTGACCAAGTTTCCCCAACGCAATGGAGAACTGGCTATCTTATCTTCAAGCCGGAAGACATGTTGTTAACACTGATGTTAGCGGCAAGACTTACAAAAGATGGTGGTAGCTAGCCAGGCGGGCTTAGAAAATGTCCTACCACCAACCAAACCGAGTCTTTCTAGTTGACTCAACCGGGAATGGAACCCGCGACCTCCTGGTGTGAAGCGAATGGACTAACCATTACGCCACGGAGGCGGTCTCATGCTCATAATACTGATGTAAAACTATAAATTATAAGGGCAATGCAAATGATTTCAAGTGAATCACTTAATCATACAAATCACTTATTAGAACGCAGCTTATTTGCTGAATACATGTGATTTAGCACTGTTTCTGTGAATGAATTGAAACTATCAATCAAAGCCTGCCTGAGGTGGTTTCATTTAAAGGGCTTAATTTTCATAGTAATCAACGCATGTGAGTTGAAGTAGATAAACAGATAAGTATCTGCATATTATAATGAAACTGTGTTTGTTTATTGAGTAACATAAGTACTCAATGTGTGTCTAAACAGTGACACACTTTTCCAAAGTGCATTTGTGACACCTTGATGACAAGTACAAAGGATGATAACTGGAAACGCTGAAAATGTTAAAAATCCGAGTTCAATAGCAACAATCGAGTACAAATCTGTATAATGTCTTACATATTATATCTCGTTGTTTTCATCATTATGTAAGTACTTTTATATTATTTATGTTATGTATGTATGATGTATATGTATTTTAGTTTATATCATTTATATTTACTTATATGTTTACGTGTATGACGTAGTTTAAGAATGGATATTTATTTAATTACTAATCTTTTTTTTCTCTATAAATTTGTTTATTGCCCACTACTACCCCAAAATAATGATTTCTCATGTTTCCTTCACCTAAAGGTTGTCTGGAAGAGATCGCTTGTTAGCGATATGACTGCCTATATGTACAACTTTCTTGATCATTGTATCTTGTTTTTTCTCTTATGTTGTGCAATAAAGTGTTTCCAATCAATCTATCAAGTACAGTTTTGGTTTATGTTAATTGCCTAAAAAAGAACAACTGATTTTGATAAAAAATGTATATGGGACCAACCTGGCAAGTATACCCTTATCGAGCAATAAAAGTTTTTTATTTTTTTTATTTTTTGGTAAACCCTTGATAACATCTCACCTGGTGGTAAGTGACGATGTTGCCAAAGATGAAAGCGGGCTTACCAAGATTACCCAACGCAATGGGGAACTGGCTATCTTTCTTCATGCCAAAACACACCAATGATATCAACATTGATATTTGGCGGCAAGACTTACAAGGAAGGGTACCCAACTGTCCGACTCCGATTTGATTTATTTTGATATATGTTACAGAATAGTCTAAAATAACGGACACGTATTTTGTTTAGCTGCCCAAACTCAACCTGTTAGGAGAAAATGGCCTTCAAAGTACTGAAAATTGACCAAACCTTCTAATTTCTGAGAAGAGATTTGTTCAAAAAAATTGATAATTAATTACTGGTTTCGTTATATGTTGGAGAACATGAATAAAGAATGGGGACGTGTTTTGTCATTTCACCACAAACTCATTTTTTATATTTTTTTTATATATACAAACTCATTTTTTACATTAAAAAAATTTTGAAATTTTGAAATTGTGAAATGACAAAACACGTCCTCATTCTTTATTCATGTTCTCCTACATAAAACGAAACCAGTAATAATTTATCAATTTTTTTGAACAAATCTCTTCTCAGAAATTAGAAGGTTTGGTCAATTTTCAGTAATTTTCAATGTTCAGAAAAAGTGTGGGTTGCTCGATAGACGAAAAATATGGCACAGAGCGCCCCACGCTTTTTCACAATAATACTAGTAATTTTTGTTAATTACTATTTTAAACTTATATTAAGAATTAATTTTTTAATTTTTAGTCTGAGGTACTTTAAAAGCGTGTTTTTTAGTTTTTTTTAACTCTATTTTTTATTTTTTTAGTTAAAACTTATGAAATTATTATATTGTCGCTGATTCTTGATAAGTCTACAAAGTTGGAATTAAATCTGTCCGTTTAAAGTGGGTCAAAATCGAGTCCAAAGGAGTCGGTTACATACAAACATACAAGTAAAGCTAATAAAAGCGTGATAAAAATTGAATCCAGAAATGGTAATTCTGGTAAGCTGTGAAATTTGCGACAAAAAAACATGCAAATCATTTAACCCCCGAACGCTCCTGAAAGTAGCAGAATGTCGCATCTCTTTCATAGCTGACCCGTTGACAGTCATGGCCGACAGTAAACTTGTATGACATGTTGGGGCCCTGAAAATAATAATTTCTGGCCTCTAATACATAACCAAGATAAAAAATTTGATTTTCTGAATTACATGCAAAAAAATATTACGTTTTCGAAATGATCAGAACGTCGAACCACAGCCATAGCTCCCAAGTGACAGGCATGTGGTAGCCTAGTGAGTGGCAGGTGGTACGGTTCTATGGTGTCTGTTGGTACTACTGCACATGCGTGAGTTGTGCCTGTGGTCACTCACAGCCGCGACCAAGGGCGCCTACAATCCCTGCGTGACCTGACAGTATCAACACATATGGCCCGACACTATAATACGTAGAATCCAAATATAGTTAAAGAAAGTTCGACCAAATAGACTAGATACCAATAAATATTAAAAAATGATAATTTTCGAAAATCCTGCTCTTAAGTACAAGCTTTCATTTTAAAAGAGGTCTGAAGAGGTTTGAAGAGATGTTTAAAAAAGTCAAATGCTCGAATGAATATAAAAAAAAATCCACATACAAAAATTGTGAGCACAGCAAAGTCTAGTTGCCTGGATTGACAAATAAAAAGCGATTCTGGGACCTTGAATCCACTTCCAAAGTTTATCATCAGATCAACTTCAAAATACCAAAAGGAACTATTGTCACCGGGAATACGGCTTCATTCCAAATTTCAACTCAATCGGACCCCTGGAAATCGCTCCAAAATCTATCGCAAGATTTTAACTAAACAAACATATACAAACATACTTACAAACATTGCAAGTTAAATAAAAGCTTTTAAAAATTGCACCGAGTTTTAGTGCACGTGCCTCACACTTAGGGTGTTGGGGTTATTTGGAATTCTTGGTTTCTCGGAAACGGCTCCAACGATTTGCTCGAAAATTGGTATACGGGGGTTTTTGGGGGCAAAAAATCGATCTATAGGTAGGCTTCATCTCTGGGAAAACGTGTTTTTCTGAGATAAACGTAACGCGTCTTCTGACGCGCAATATGTAGATATGTACGAGTACCATATTTTTACAAATCGTATCAGAAGCGTTCTCATCTCAGCCACGCGGTTGTAGAGTATTTTTCGTATATTCTTACTTATTTTTCACGTTCTTTGTTTATTTCAACTTGTTTAGGATGAAAATCGGTTTTTACACAAAA
Source organism: Coleophora flavipennella (assembly GCA_947284805.1). Taxonomy (NCBI): domain Eukaryota; kingdom Metazoa; phylum Arthropoda; class Insecta; order Lepidoptera; family Coleophoridae; genus Coleophora; species Coleophora flavipennella. Next base: position 1,988,843 of record OX369288.1, read on the forward strand.
AAATAAATGTACCCCATGCCCAAGTAACTCCGAGCATCGCTCGGTCACCCAGGTACTCTAACTCCGAGCATCGCTCGGTCACCCAGGTACTCTAACTCCGAGCATCGCTCGGTCACCCAGGTACTCTAACTCCGAGGCATCGCTCGGTCACCCAGAAACTTCTCAATAATTGGAATCGCTGAAAACGTTAAATAACCGACTTCATCCACAATAACCAAGTACACGTTTAATTTTGGTATATTTTTGGTTTTCGTTGATTTCCTAAAAAAGTACCTAATCGATTATGGTAAAATTTTTATAGGACCAACCGGGCAGTATACACAATTAAAAAAGCATCATGAAACTCGGTTTACAAGTTGCGAAATATCGTTTAACAAACATACAGTCGAATTCAGAACCTCCTCCTTTTGGAAGTCGGTTGAAAACAGTAAATGGACTTGAACTGGACGTGAGACCATTCTTGACGATGGCGATGAAAACATTTTTCGCAGCAGTTACGGGTCTTCAAGGGTCAAGTCGGAAACTGTTGAGAAAAATGCCAGTAACAGTCAAACCCATCCAGGTAGTGACCATGCTTCAGTTCAGCTAACGTGCGTGATCGACACAACCACGCAAACCACATTGAGAGCTACGACTGCTTCTGCTTCTCTTATCCTGTGAGACGATTAACCGTGCTCTCCAAGGGATAGATGGTGATTGCCTGGTGTTGCACTTAGCATCACTTAGCGTCACGTGTAAGGCATTTAGGTTTACACCTACGGACGTATGCAACGCGACCTTCATACACATCTGGAATCAGATGTGCAGGTTTTCTTACGATTTTTCCATTATCATTAGGGCAATCGGTAAGTATATGTACGTAAGTTTGGTACATTGGCCGTTCGGATTTGAACCCGGGACCTCTGGTTAGGAGGACCGATTCGTTATCGTTGAGCCACCGACGCTTGTTGTTGAACTGTTACCGTGTATCTCGCAAAACATGTTTTCAAATAACAAGTACATACGCAGTACGCCACGAACCGGACGCAGAACCAATACATTTGGTGCAACCGATAATTTATAATTTATCTCACACACCACTAACAGTTTATTTTGCTAGTAAATAGTTATTTATTTAGTCATTTAGGTCAATTAATTGCTTCAGTCACGGAGCAAATGATGTTTACAAGTGATAACTGATGTAGGAAGACTAGCTTTATTCTGCGTCTTCGCTTGCGACTCTACGTGAGTTTTTAAACCACTTTACCCTCATTTTTTTTATAAATAATTGCATGTGATTTATTATAGTGACCTGGAAAAAGCATTTTTTTTTTTGCAATTCATGCAGTTTTGATCGTTTTAATTGTAATCTGGCTCAAATATCGCTGGGGGAATGAGGCTATGCAAAGCTGAATATCTCTTTCCCCCCGTTCCGACTTCCGTGCTTTGAATCCTGTAAAATTGCAACGTATTAGACTCTATGTGTGGAGCAACTAACAAACCGAAGAACTTGAGTTTTCTGAGTTCTGATACTTAATTGTAGAAATACAGAGGCCATCAAGCTAGACACTCGTAGTGCAATTCTGATTCATACTCGTACGGCATAAGAATTGAACAAAGTCCAAAGTGTCCAGCTTGATGTGCTGGCCTCTGTACATATTAAGTAATTTTATAACTTGCATAGATCATAACCATAAGTTTGACCCATCACGACAGGTAGGTATTTTATGTCATAGATATAATCAACAAGCAATGCCATGGGAATCTTACAAATACAGGATGAATTAAATTACTATATTCGGGAAAAAGTCACTCACGGTCACCTGGCTCCAAACTACGCTTTCGTCTACTATGGAAACCGTATTAGACTGTTAAATACATTATAGTTAAATACAAAATTAAAATTACTATATTTTATGTCATAGATATAATCAACAAGCAATGCCATGGGAATCTTACAGATAAAGGATGAATTAAATTACTATATTCGGGAAAAACTCACTCACGGTCATCTGGCTCCAAACTACGATTTCGTCTACTATGGAAACCGTATAGACTGTTAAATACATTATGATTAAATACAAAATTAAAATTACAATATTCGGGAAAAAGTCACTTACGGTCATCTGGCTCCAAACTACGATTTCCTGTACTATGGAAACCGTATATAAATAGTAAAATACTAAATAAAATTACTATATTCAGGAAAAGTCACTCACGGCCATCTGGCTCCAACCTGGCTATAACCAGAAAACTTAGTGTAATTACTATTTGAACATATTTAGGTTTTTCCTTGCACTATTCCACAATTAATATAAATAAAACACAAATTTGTTTATACTACAACCGGTTTCGTGATCATCTTCAGGCAAAACAACTAAAACTAACTAACTAACTTCTCAACTACCCTCAATTGAAGATATTGTCAAAGGAGTTTATAAATTACTGATTGATTTTCCTAAGCTCATGGATGATGCAATTACTATAACCGTTACGCCACCAAGGCTTGTACTAAACACCTAATTTTATAGGGTATAGTAAAAGTAAATGCAAGTTTAAATGTGGACTTCAATGACTCACCGTAACAACAGGTGCCATTGTGGAGCCAACACAATCGATTGTTATTAGTGCACTATACAATTTATTGCACCTGGGATCTATAGGTATAACAAAGTTATGGTCAGTCTCACTATAGAAATAAGCAAAGTCGAAGACAAAAAAAAACCGACTGTATAAAAACTTAACCCCAAACTTTTCACTAGTCGGGTATAAATGTATCCTATGTCACTCACGAGATTAAGACGAACCCAACGACACCTCGCACTCCGAAATCCATCAAGCCGTTTAAGGTACAGAGTGTTTTTTGGTTAGTCGGGTGAAAATGTGTCCTATGTCGCTCACGGGATCAAGACAAATCTATCGACAAATCGCACTCCAAAATCCATCAAGCCGTTTAAGGTACAGAGTGTTTTTTGGTTAGTCGGGTGAAAATGTGTCCTATGTCGCTCACGGGATCAAGACAAATCTATCGACAAATCGCACTCCTAAATCCATCAAGCCGTTTAAGGTACAGAGTGTTTTTTGGTTAGTCGGGTGAAAATGTATCCTATGTCGCTCACGGGATCAAGACAAATCTATCGACAAATCGCACTCCTAAATCCATCAAGCCGTTTAAGGTACAGAGTGTTTTTTGGTTAGTCGGGTGAAAATGTGTCCTATGTCGCTCACGGGATCAAGACAAATCTATCGACAAATCGCACTCCTAAATCCATCAAGCCGTTTAAGGTACAGAGTGTTTTTTGGTTAGTCGGGTGAAAATGTGTCCTATGTCGCTCACGGGATCAAGACAAATCTATCGACAAATCGCACTCCTAAATCCATCAAGCCGTTTAAGGTACAGAGTGTTTTTTGGTTAGTCGGGTGAAAATGTGTCCTATGTCGCTCACGGGATCAAGACAAATCTATCGACAAATCGCACTCCTAAATCCATCAAGCCGTTTAGGCTACAGGGCGTGCCGAAGAAATAAATATACAATTACATGCACCCAAAAAATGTAACCGTCCCGTGCTCTGTACTGCACCAACGGAAAGGGCTTACCAATTGTGAATAAAAAAAAAAAAAAAAAAAAAAAAGTAGCTCCAAGAGGCTTGAAAGCTGAAAAATCTTTCAGTAACTGAAAAATAAGTTCTTATTTCATTCGTAACGCATTCAGTAAGGAATGATTGACTATTGAAGTTGGGCCAGACGACGAAACACCTGAAAAGTTTGTGCTCGTTTTTTATTCGTTTAGCTTTTTCCCGAGCGGATTTGAAGGTTTAACAAGCGTTACGTTTCAAACGTAACGGTGTCGGCATACTTAGTTTGTTTGTAAAGTGTCTACTTTTTCTGTAAATAGCCCGCAAAAATTGAGCCCGTCCGTTCCATTTTTGCGGGCTATTTACAGAAAAAGTAGACACACAACAAACTAAGTATGCTGACACCGTTACGTTTAAAACGTAACGCTTGTTAAACCTTCAAATCTGCTCGGGAAAAAGCTAAACGAATAAAAAACGAACACAAACTTTTCAGGTGTTTACAGACTAGGAAGAGCAGTCCAAAAACAACTTTCAATTATAAGAGAGAGGGTATTTTTTTAATGACAAATATTATTTGTGTTTGCTCATTTTAGTAAATTTCTTAAACAGTGCATTTTAAAACGTTATAATATTATACAATATAGCTCTATGAAAACAATTCTTATTACTTGAGCTGGTTGATACGTGGTAAAATAATATCGAACGTAAGTCTATTCATTTTAAGTTCAAATCAATGCGGGCTTCAACGCGGCTGTTACGTTGAAACCGAACGCCCAATTCCAGATTTTTACATGTTTTTATTACTTTTCTTTACTTTCAAATAAGTTTGAAAAAAAATGAGTTCCATTAAAATGAAAGGTCTTGACGTCACCGATTTTTTTTGTGTTGGTTTCATTCAACATTAACTTGTTTTCGAGAAATTTTGCAATTAATACCAAAAACAGGGTCTATAGTACATTTTTTTACATCAAAAGTGGGTATATTTTTAAAATTGTATTCACTTAAATCCCCTATTTTTTACTTTAAATACTTATATCATATATTTTTTCCATGGTGATAGCTTTACACATTCTTTCAATAATTTGAATTGAATATTGTCATTTGACCTATCTTAAGGCCTTAAGGCGTGTTTACCGAATTTTCCGCTGTAATATTTAAGTGCCCATTAGTTTTTAGTCTCAGCCGTAAACGTTAGCTAATTCATGCGATTTTAATTGTGATTAGCAGCTGGGCGCGCTATCAAATCCAGGTCACACACACGCGCTAGGAAAAACTGCAGGCCACCTGCACCTGCGATAGTGCGTACACACCATGCAGCCTTTAATGGTCACACTAATAACACAGTCGCACGTTGCGTAAATAGCTTATGAGTTAAAATTATAGACTTATGTATAGTCCCGTTGTTAGGGAACTATTGAACTGCATATTTACCAATTACTTCATACATTGCTTGGTATGGACAAATTTTCCTCGTATCAGAAAGTTACATTTCAAAGTCTTAACGAGCTTTCGTTGGACGAAGTATTTTCCATGAGGGTACCGTATGACTGAAGGACACCTTTTTATGAGAATTACATATTTCGTCCTCAATTTAATAGATTCATCTCTATCCTACTTAATAATATTATAAACGCGAAAGTTTGTAAGAATGTATGGATGTACGTTTGTTACTCTTTCACGAAAAAACTACCAAACAGATGTGGTTGAAATTTGGTAGGTAGATAGATTAGGACCTGGATTAACACATAGGCTACTTTTTTCCACGCTTGCGAGTCGCTTGCGGCTCGTGCACTACGCACCCTCGAAAAGGCATAGAAACGTTGTCCACGCGGGTGAAGTCGCGCAAAACAGCTAGTATTCAATATTTTCGTTCTCAAATTGATAGATCTGTCATCAAAAAAAAATAGGGTCAAGATGAAGGTCAACATGGGGTTTATGGTTAGGTTTGGTTGGATTAGTTAAAGTGAGGTTATTTTATGTGCTAGGTAGCGAAGTGACTTCAAAGACAACGCGCTAGTCGAGCGAGCGAACGGCAGCAGCCGGCGAAGCGTCGGAAGCAACTTTGCTCATTTTGCAAGTATTCATTTATTATTTTGGTGATATAGGTATTTTATCCTTTTGAGTGTTGTTTTGGTGTTATTTGCTTACTTTACTTTGACAACAGATCTACTATTTTTAATACATCATCATATCAGCTCATAAACGTCCCCACCGAGGGGCTCGAGCCTACCCTGAATTAATTAGGGAATTTCAAATTTTGTGTTTAGTGATCGAATCTATTTAATTGGCGATCTATCAAATCACATCCCTTTTTTATTTGACAGCACCTCACCAAGCCTCAAAAAGTGACGATGCTGCCAAGGATGTGTCACACAAACTCAAATAGTTTTTTTATATTTATTTTTTTATTCACAATTGGTATGCCTTTGGCATCATCTCACCGGATGGTATTCAAAGATCCATAATTTATACAAGTTGGCAACACAGACGTTGGCAGAGAATCTCACTCCTTGGCCGTTCGCATTATAAGTATATCTTCTCGAGTGTCGCGGGGACTACTGATTGGCGCATAAGATTCTCTTTCTTGAGCGTCGCCGGGACTACTGATTGGCGCATAAGATTCTCTTTCTTGAGCGTCGCGGGGACTACTGATTGGCGCATAAGATTCTCTTTCTTGAGCGTCGCGGGGACTACTGATTGGCGCATAAGATTCTCTTTCTTGAGCGTCGCGGGGACTACTGATAGGCTGTATAAGATTCTCTTTCTTGAGCGTCGCGGGGACTACTGATAGGCTGCATAAGATTCTCTTTCTTGAGCGTCGCGGGGACTACTGATTGGCGCATAAGATTCTCTTTCTTGAGCGTCGCGGGGACTACTGATTGGCGCATAAGATTCTCTTTCTTGAGCGTCGCGGGGACTACTGATAGGCTGTATAAGATTCTCTTTCTTGAGCGTCGCGGGGACTACTGATTGGCGCATAAGATTCTCTTTCTTGAGCGTCGCGGGGACTACTGATAGGCTGTATAAGATTCTCTTTCTTGAGCGTCGCGGGGACTACTGATAGGCCGCATAAGATTCTCTTTCTTGAGCGTCGCGGGGACTACTGTTAGGCTGTATAAGATTCTCTTTCTTGAGCGTCGCGGGGACTACTGATAGGCCGCATAAGATTCTCTTTCTTGAGCGTCGCGGGGACTACTGATAGGCTGTATAAGATTCTCTTTCTTGAGCGTCGCGGGGACTACTGATAGGCTGTATAAGATTCTCTTTCTTGAGCGTCGCGGGGACTACTGATAGGCCGCATAAGATTCTCTTTCTTGAGCGTCTCGGGGACTATAGATAGGCCGCATAAGATTCTCTTTCTTTAGCGTCTCGGGGACTATAGATAGGCCGCATAAGATTATCTTTCTTGAGCGTCACGGGGACTACTGATAGGCTGCATAAGATTCTCTTTCTTGAGCGTCGCGGGGACTACTGATAGGCTGCATAAGATTCTCTTTCTTGAGCGTCTCGGGGACTACTGATAGGCTGCATAAGATTCTCTTTCTTGAGCGTCACGGGGACTACTGATAGGCTGCATAAGATTCTCTTTCTTGAGCATCGCGGGGACTACTGATAGGCCGCATAAGATTCTCTTTCTTGAGCGTCTCGGGGACTATAGATAGGCCGCATAAGATTCTCTTTCTTTAGCGTCTCGGGGACTATAGATAGGCCGCATAAGATTATCTTTCTTGAGCGTCACGGGGACTACTGATAGGCTGCATAAGATTCTCTTTCTTGAGCGTCGCGGGGACTACTGATTGGCGCATAAGATTCTCTTTCTTGAGCGTCGCGGGGATTACTGATAGGCCGCATAAGAATCTCTGTCTTGAGCGTCTCGGGGACTATAGATAGGCCGCATAAGATTCTCTTTCTTTAGCGTCTCGGGGACTATAGATAGGCCGCATAAGATTATCTTTCTTGAGCGTCACGGGGACTACTGATAGGCTGCATAAGATTCTCTTTCTTGAGCGTCGCGGGGACTACTGATAGGCTGCATAAGATTCTCTTTCTTGAGCGTCGCGGGGATTACTGATAGGCCGCATAAGAATCTCTGTCTTGAGCATCGCGGGGACTACTGATAGGCCGCATAAGATTCTCTTTCTTGAGCGTCTCGGGGACTATAGATAGGCCGCATAAGATTCTCTTTCTTTAGCGTCTCGGGGACTATAGATAGGCCGCATAAGATTATCTTTCTTGAGCGTCACGGGGACTACTGATAGGCTGCATAAGATTCTCTTTCTTGAGCGTCGCGGGGACTACTGATTGGCGCATAAGATTCTCTTTCTTGAGCATCGCGGGGACTACTGATAGGCCGCATAAGATTATCTTTCTTGAGCATCGCGGGGACTACTGATAGGCTGCATAAGATTCTCTTTCTTGAGCGTCGCGGGGATTACTGATAGGCCGCATAAGAATCTCTGTCTTGAGCATCGCGGGGACTACTGATAGGCCGCATAAGATTCTCTTTCTTGAGCGTCTCGGGGACTATAGATAGGCCGCATAAGATTCTCTTTCTTTAGCGTCTCGGGGACTATAGATAGGCCGCATAAGATTATCTTTCTTGAGCGTCACGGGGACTACTGATAGGCTGCATAAGATTCTCTTTCTTGAGCGTCGCGGGGACTACTGATTGGCGCATAAGAATCTCTGTCTTGAGCATCGCGGGGACTACTGATAGGCCGCATAAGATTCTCTTTCTTGAGCGTCTCGGGGACTATAGATAGGCCGCATAAGATTCTCTTTCTTTAGCGTCTCGGGGACTATAGATAGGCCGCATAAGATTATCTTTCTTGAGCGTCACGGGGACTACTGATAGGCTGCATAAGATTCTCTTTCTTGAGCGTCTCGGGGACTATAGATAGGCCGCATAAGATTCTCTTTCTTTAGCGTCTCGGGGACTATAGATAGGCCGCATAAGATTATCTTTCTTGAGCGTCACGGGGACTACTGATAGGCTGCATAAGATTCTCTTTCTTGAGCGTCGCGGGGACTACTGATTGGCGCATAAGATTCTCTTTCTTGAGCATCGCGGGGACTACTGATAGGCCGCATAAGATTATCTTTCTTGAGCATCGCGGGGACTACTGATAGGCTGCATAAGATTCTCTTTCTTGAGCGTCGCGGGGATTACTGATAGGCCGCATAAGAATCTCTGTCTTGAGCATCGCGGGGACTACTGATAGGCCGCATAAGATTCTCTTTCTTGAGCGTCTCGGGGACTATAGATAGGCCGCATAAGATTCTCTTTCTTTAGCGTCTCGGGGACTATAGATAGGCCGCATAAGATTATCTTTCTTGAGCGTCACGGGGACTACTGATAGGCTGCATAAGATTCTCTTTCTTGAGCGTCGCGGGGACTACTGATAGGCCGCATAAGAATCTCTGTCTTGAGCATCGCGGGGACTACTGATAGGCCGCATAAGATTCTCTTTCTTGAGCGTCTCGGGGACTATAGATAGGCCGCATAAGATTCTCTTTCTTTAGCGTCTCGGGGACTATAGATAGGCCGCATAAGATTATCTTTCTTGAGCGTCACGGGGACTACTGATAGGCTGCATAAGATTCTCTTTCTTGAGCGTCTCGGGGACTATAGATAGGCCGCATAAGATTCTCTTTCTTTAGCGTCTCGGGGACTATAGATAGGCCGCATAAGATTATCTTTCTTGAGCGTCACGGGGACTACTGATAGGCTGCATAAGATTCTCTTTCTTGAGCGTCGCGGGGACTACTGATTGGCGCATAAGATTCTCTTTCTTGAGCGTCGCGGGGATTACTGATAGGCCGCATAAGAATCTCTGTCTTGAGCATCGCGGGGACTACTGATAGGCCACGTAAGGCCGTACAAACTTCACTCTTATTATATAGGATAATACGAATAGTAGGAATATTGAGCAAATGCTTTATGCCAAGCCAGTAAAAAAAATAATTCAATAGAGTTTCCGCGAGCGGCCATTTTCGCTGTGTATCGGATTTCTGTGGTAAAGTGAAAAAAATATTCCTTCACTTGATTTCCTTGATTTCCTTCACCGTAAGAGCGTCGGATAAACGTACATATGAAATCGAAATTCGAAAACACATTGGTACGTGGCAGGATTCCAAACACGACCTTCCTGACAGTTTGTTAGGTACTTAACTAATTTCAAAGTTGGATTTTTATTCTCAGAACCAGAAACTTAACTAAACTTAACTTAATCTTTTTTTTAAATAATATTTTAAGTGTATATTCTGTACAATAAAGCGATTACAAACAAACAAACTTATATTGTAAGTTTTATGGTTATTAATTTTTACCAGGAGGAACTAAAATAATAATAAGACTTATATATCTGTTATTTATAGTCACTGACCGACCGTACAAATATTTAAAGTCAAAGATAATGGCTAGTTAGAAATCAATTAAAAACAATAGGTAATCTCGCACATCTAATATGTGCCGGTATGTGCAATAGCCAATAACACAACCTTGTATGTGAACAATCACATAATGTTATCATTCATCAGAACAATGGACAAGCTGTGATGGCTATTGACGATCGATCGGATCGTTTTGGGCCAGCTCAACGACGACGGCGCGGTGCCGACGCATTCAACGTAAAAGGGCCATGTTCCAAAGGGCTAAATCCGTGTTACGTCAATCGTTGCGGACGAATCGTGCGAAAATTGTGATTTTTAACTCATTGTAAAAAAATAAAAAGATTTTTGTTTTTTGTTTTGACTGTTTTGACCCTGCGAGTGGCGGTTACGTTATATGACAGTGTCGCGAAATCAATGCTTTTTTCCGCATCTCAATAACAGTTTCATAAGTTTTGACCCTGCGACAGTTCCTGGTAATGAAGCGGTTACGTTACATTACAGTGTCGCGAGTTCAAAGGTTTTTTCCCATCTCAATAATGCCCAAAGCGCCTAAAGAAGATTTCACTTCAAAAAAAAGTGTTTGAATCTACGTAGGCAAATCTAAGTAAAAACGTTCAATAGTAAATGTTGTGGAAAGAATTTCTCTTTGTAAAAGAAGAGAGATCGACCAGAATAGGTTGGATTCTATAGCTTGCTATTTCGTTCGTAGAGGAACCCAGGAGTTTACATTTATTTAATACTATTTTAATTTTTATACACAGTAGGTACGATTAGAAAGTGTTACATTACCTACTGCTGCAGTGAAGATAGAATTGATCCATTTACTTTCTCTTTCTATAGAAAAAAACACACTAGTTAACTTAACGGACAAACTGTTACGCACTTTCGAAGTTGGCGAATCGACGACGGTACCGCAGATAGTTTTTATTTATTTTTTTAAGTTTTAGTTGCATTTAATTACTTAACCGGCTTCGCATTCAAGCTTATAAAACCAAAAAAAAATATTAAAACCTAACAATTTTTAGGTATAAAGGTGGACCGAGGATCTGGTGAAGGTCGCGGGGAGCCGCTGCACGCGGGCAGCGCAGGACCGGTCTTCGTGGACATCCTTGGGGGATATGATGATGAGGAACTTTTATACAAAAATAATTTAAATTATTTCTTCTTCTTCTCAGCAAGCCCTTCCATTTGATACCCATATCATGAGGGTGAATAAAAAATGACTGGTCCGCCATCTTTTGTAATCCGCCATATTGGATTTAGAATAACGTCACTTAGCTAGCCATGCATTGTCATCCAAACTGAACGTACATGCAAAATTGCAGCTCAATAGGAAATCGGGAAGTAGTTCTAATTCAGCTTCCAAGATTTGATCCAAACTAATTGACATGGAAAGTTAAATAAAAGCTTGTAAAAACTAACAAACGCAAAAAAATCCTTCATCATATCAGCTCATGCACGTCCCCACCGAGGGGCTCGAGCCTACCCTGAATTAGGGCGATCGGGCCTTAGTCGACCACGCGGGTCGAATTCACACACTACCTTCGAGTTTCTTCGCAGGTGTGTGCAGGTTTCCTCGCGATATTTTCCTTCACCGTTAAAGCAATCGGTGAGTATATGTACGTAAGTTTCTAAAAACTCATTGGTACATTGGCCGTCCGAATTTGAACCCGGCACCTCTGTTTAGGAGGACCGAGTCGTTACCGGTTGAGCCACCGACGCTTCCTTACCTCCTTAAAATCTTAGATCCACTTGGATATGTAGATTTTATGTGACAATAAATGTGATAATAGCGCCGTTAAAGTGGCCACATACTGGGCAGGAGAGATATGACTTGTCGTCGACACTAAAAAAAAGTGGTAGTATATAATTTTTATGACAAAATCTAATCGTAACTGGTTTTTTTTATATATATTTATTTGCAAAGCGAAAATGATAATTACAAAAGTAAGGAAAACTTTCCTTTTAATTTGCTTCAATCCAGAGTCAATGCAATCAATATTAAAAAGGTTGTTAAAATACATGTGAGGAACCAAACGAATGATATGAAAGAAGTTTCGAACGAGTTGTCACTAGTGTAGTGTTTTTTTTATATATATTTATTTGCAAAGCGAAAATGATAATTACAAAAGTAAGGAAAACTTTCCTTATAATTTGCTTCAATCCACAGTCAATGCAATCAATATTAAAAAGGTTGTCAAAATACATGTGAGGAAACAAACGAATGAAATGAAAGAAGTTTCGAACGAGTTGTCACTAGTGTTGCCAATTTAGCGACTTAGTATCTAGATCTAACGTATTTTCGGAGCAATCTAGCGACAAAAAAAACGACGCTTCATAAATTTTTGCGACTTTTCAAGCACAGTAACACCATACATCTAGCGACAGAATTGCCATTTTTAAACATTATTTAGCTACATTTAACAAAAGTCATCTGGCAACACTGGTTGTCACTGCCGCTGAGCCGGCCGGCCGGACGGAAGAGCCCCGCCTCCGGCCGCCACGCTGCAACTGGGTCAAGTGCGGCGCACGCGCAGCGTCCGTGCGACCGCGCGTACGCATGAATAGCGAACTTCATTCATCATTTTAATGACAAGTGGACCTGAAAGGTTTAATTGTCAAAGCGTAAGAACGTCGAAGAGAGTTAGTACGTTAATGACTTTCATACTGCGAGGCGTGTGAAATAGGTAGGTGGCAGAGTGACGCTACAGCGAACTAATTAGAAAAATTTTAAAGCTTCTTCACTTATAAAAAGCGTCAGTGGCTCAACAGTAGTGACTCGGTCCTCTTAACCAGAGCTCCGGGTTGGATTACATTAGCTGAGGCTTAGTAGTTTTTCGAAACTGACATACATTTAAGAGGGGGTATAAAGGCAAATCAACATTTTATAAATGATTTCTCTGATTTCGCGCTTCCTGTCGTAAACTGAGTTCATCTGCATATAAGGTAAAATGAGTTCTTCTTCATATGAGGTAAAATGAGTTCATCTTCATATGAGGTAAAATAAATTCATCTAATATGAGGTAAAATGAGTTCATCTTCATATGAGGTAAAATGAGTTCAACTTTATAAAAGGTAAAATGAGGTCATCTTCATATGAAAAATTTCGCACTCGGTACGCTTACGATATTCCCTCCTCCCTAATAAGAGGTGGTTAAATAGGTACATATGTCTGAGTACATTTCGCTGTGAATCCGCGCCTGAGTACATTTCGCTGTGAATTCGCGCCTGAGTACATTTCGCTGTGAATCCGCGCCTGAGTATATTTCGCTGTGAATCCGCGCCTGAGTACATTTCGCTGTGAATCCGCGCCTGAGTACATTTCGCTGTGAATCCGCGCCTGAGTACATTTCGCTGTGAATCCGCGCCTGAGTATATTTCGCTGTGAATCCGCGCCTGAGTACATTTCGCTGTGAATCCGCGCATAAGTAGATTTTGTCGTGAATCCGCGCCTGAGTATATTTCGCTGTGAATCCGCGCCTGAGTACATTTCGCTGTGAATCCGCGCCTGAGTATATATCGCTGTGAATCCGCGCCCGAGTACAATTCGCTGTGAATCCGCGCCTGAGTACATTTCGCTTTGAATCCGCGCCTGAGTACATTTCGCTGTGAATCCGCGCCTGAGTACATTTCGCTTTGAATCCGCGCCTGAGTACATTTGGCCGTGAATCCGCGCCTGAGTACATTTCGCTGTGTACTCAGGCGCTTAGTGTTTAGTGTGAAATAAGCGATTAACCATATTGTTTTATTACCCATCAGTGGTGTACCTAATGTTAAAAATATTATTTCTCCCGACAACAACTACAAATCCCGACATTTTGAAGTTTTTCCCGATTTTTGTTTTCAGATCTGGCAACCCTAATTGCACTGTGAGGCAGCGGCGGGCAGATATTATGGATAATTTTTAATTTCTACAAACTGTTTATACTTCTAAAGAGTGCTTAGTAAAAGTGATTCAGTTTCATTAATTAAAGGCCAATTCATTTTTCTTAAGAGCCTCTCGGCATTTTAACATAGTACTTATAATAAGATTAAACACTTAACAAATGAATATCACCAAACACAATGTAACGTTAAGGTAACCAAGTATTTTAGCACATCGTTTTATGGCCTTTATTTCGCAATTCGTAAGTTGATTCTGTGTGGGCTCGCTCATTGACGATTGCACCCCGAGGCGGTCAGATCAGATCGCTAGTCATCCACCGGCTCACCGGCTCACCGTCGATATAAGATTGATGGAGGTGTCTACTCGTCATAGGCATAGTAACTCTTTAGTTTTATTTTTTAAATCATTTAAGAAGTTTAAAAATAATTTAAAATTATCGAAGGAAACAATATCTACGAAAAATATTTAGTGGTAATGATTATTATTACATATAAGTCATTGATTATTACATACCAAAGCAGGGTGATTTGTAATTGTACTGTAACCACACAGTTTCATTATATATAATCATCAATTAGTTTAAAAAACTAAAAAAAACGCCTTTAGTAAACACGTTAAGTAGTTATCTTGGATGTCCGCCATGTTGGATTTAAGTCACGTGACTATTTTTTCGTATTCCTGACAGCAAACCCTTTCATTTTATACCCATATCATGGGGGTGCATTTCAAATAGCATGTCCGCCATATTGGACGTCCGCCATATTGGATTTAAGTCCTGACTCATCGGACCCATGGAAGTGGCTCTCAAATCGATCGCTAGATTTGAAGACTTACTTACGAGCATGACATAAACTTACAATCGATTTGAGAACCCCCCCCTCCCCTCCCCCCCTCCTTTTTGTACCACAATAACCTCAATTAGGTTTATCTGGTTCGTTAAACGGTTCGCTCTGTCCACAGTACCAATGTTGTAATGTTTTTAGGGTCCCGTACCAAAAGGGTAAAAACGGGACCCTATTACTAAGACTCCGCTGTCCGTCCGTTTGTCTGTCCGTCTGTCACCCGGCTGTATTTCATGAACCGTGACCGTAGCTATACAGTTGGAATTTTCACAGATGGTGTATTTCTGTTGCCGCTATAACAACAAATACTAAATATAAGAAAAAGTATATAAATAAGGGGGTCTCAATACAAGAAACGTATTTTTTTTAAACGTGAAGGAACTAGCGCCATCTAGTATGATGGTACGGAACCCTTTGTGTGCGGTTCTGACACGCACTTGGCCGGTTTTTTTTATTACTTATAATCATATGAGCCGAAATACGTCCACTGATGGACAAATGCCTCTTCCAAGGAGTTCCACAACCACCAGTCAGTACTCAATGATTTATTGCATCCATATGTTTTGACAGGTGTTAGAGATAGTAAGAGTACTTCATGGACTTAGTTTGGGCACAAAGAGAGGAGGACTTCTCTATACTACAATATTAGTTGATACTTTTGATTGTAGGTTCTTGGTGGAACTTTATATCACACATATTGGTATAAGTATATTTACAAGCGTCGGTGGCTCAACCGGTAACGACTCGGTCGTCCTAACCAGAGGTGCCGGGTTCAAATCCGGACGGCCAATGTACCAATGAGTTTTTCGTAACTTACGTACATATACTCTCCGATTGCTTTAACGGTAAAGGAAAACTTCGTGAGGAACCTGCGAAGAAACTCGAAGGTTGTGTGTGCCCGCGTGGTCGACTAAGGCCCGATCGCCCTAATTCAGGGTAGGCTCGAGCCCCTCGGTGGGGACGTATATGAGCTGACATGATGATATTTACACTAATTCCACATGAAAGATGGTGTTCGAAACTGGTCGCTGACATATTATAAACGCAGTTTTATTTCTTTCATGTGAAATTAGTGTAAGTAAATATATACCAATATGTGTTCTACAATATTAGTAGACACATATTAATAAATAATTTTGTAGAGTTAGATGGATATTTGTATTAATTTTAAAAGTCTTAATTTAAGTCTTAAGTTATCCTTTAGGTATTCATGTATTGTATATTAGCATTTATCGTGTATAAAATTTCTTAATTCGTTTTTTTTATTCTCAATTGGTAAGCCCTTGGCATTATGTCATCTGATAGTAAGTGACGATGATGCCGCAGATAGAAGCAGGCTTACCAAGATTCTCCAACGCAATGGGGATCTGACTATCTTATCTTCAAGCTGGAACACATCAATGCTGTTAGCACTGATGTTTGGGGCAAGACTGAGATAATTCGGGATCGCCGGGAATCGAACCCGCGACCTCCTGGTGTGAAGCGAATGGACTGACCATTACGCCACGGAGACGATTAAAATTCTTACTAATAATATCAACGCAAAAGTTTGTATGTAAGGATGTTTGTTAACAGCTGGACGGATCTGGATGGAATTTTGTAGGTAGACAAAATAGAACCTAGATTAACATATAGACTACTTTTAACATATAGTCACAGAAACTAGGGTCACGCGAGCGAAGCCGCTGGCAAAACTAATAGTAATGCTTAAAGCTAATAGAGGTCACGCTCGTCAAAATAAGCCTGCGATATTTGCAAATCTAAAGACGCTTTGCAGATTACTTTTTAATTGGACAGGACTGTTTTAAAGATGGATGAAATGTATGACTGTTATACATTTTTATGTGTACATCTGCGTGTGCAAAATGTTAATGTAAGCTTAGAATCACGAGGTTGGACCGTAATCTGTTACATAATGAGAATTCAAGTGAGGGCTTTGTGAATTCTTTTGCAAACATTTTTTTTTACATTGCGTAGTCTATATTAACATTATTGAGAGGAGTTTGTGAGTATGTACCAATATGTTTCGATGTAAGTTTGAACCAATATGTTTCGATGTAAGTATAAGTCAGTATCGCTTACAGTGTCGCGGGTTCAATGGTTTTGTCCTATCTCAAAAATGCTATATAAGTTTCGACCCTGCTAATTTTCCTGGTACGGTGTCGTTACAGTGTCGCGAATTTAATGGTTTCACTAATACGCGCAACGGGCCTAATGAAGTTTTCACTTCAATAAGAAAGATCGCGAGCACCCTCGATATTCTCGCGAACAACTGCTGCTTGATAAAGAAAAACGTAAAGATATTTGGCGCCACAAAAAGGGAAAGCAACGGTACAAAGAAATAAATTGGCGATCTAAGTAACAAAACAAATAAATAAATCTATCTAACCTACTTATTGACTGAATCGCATTTCAGAAGTAATAAAAAGAATAAGAAAATACTTGCCAAAAAACTGCCAATGTTCGAATAACGTTTTAAAAGAAATGGAAAATTCTTTTGTACAGACACGTATAACCAAAGATAAATATAATAGTTACTACGCTAGTATTACTATACGGATAACCGCCTTCGTGGCGTAATGGTTAGTCCGTTCGCTTCACAACAGGAGGTCGCGGGTTCGATTCCGATCTTGTAAGACTCGGCTTGGTTGGTGGTAGGACATTTTCTAAGCCCGCCGAGCTAGCTTATCTATCATCTTATCTAATTTTTTTCCGAATTTTGTCTTCCCGCCAAACATCAATGTTAATAGCATTGATGTGTTCCAACTTAAAGATAAGATAGCCAATTCTCCATTGCGTTGGGGAATCTTGGTAAGCCCGCTTCCATCTTCAGCATCATCGTCACTTACCATCAGGTGAGATGTCGCCAAGGGCTTAGCAATCCTTACTATCCCTACTAATATCCCTACTAATATCCCTACTATCCCTACTAATATTATAAATGTGAAAGTAACTCTGTCTGTCTGTTACGCTTTCCCGCAAAAACTACTGAACGGATTTGGCTGAAATTTGGTAGGTAGACAGATTAGGACCTGGATTCAGACATAGGCTACTTTTTACCACGCTCGCGAGCCGCTTGCGGCTCGCGCACTGCGCACCCTCGAAAAGTCATAGAAACGTTGTCCACGCGGGTGAAACCGCGGGAAACAGCTAGTAATATTATAAATGCGAAAATGTGTTTGTTTGTTTGTTACCTTTTCACGCTTCAACGCCTCGACCAATGTTAATGAAATTTGGCATGCACGTAGCCTGTGTCACAAGGAAGGACATAGACTACTTTTTATCCCGTGAAAATAGCATAGCCCGTTGCAGTTCCTGAGGGAACTGAAAATATACTATTTTTTGGTTCATTTCTTTAACATCGCAAGGGAACAATGGATTGTGTGATTTTTTGCACAAAGATGGTTAAGGGGATGGGAAATGAATGACATGATTTACTAATAAGCATATCCTGACATAGTTACTGAGGGATCTGGAGAAAAATCACGTCCGCACACCCTCGAAGACAGTCATAATAAAAGTTTAAAAAACTTAAAAACCGACTTCAAAATGAAATTCACTGAAAAGTATGAAATAATTTTATTACACTTAGATACACGACATTAACCAACAATTACGAAATCAAATGTGGGTAGGAATTAAATTTGGGGCCTAAAAATTTTTTTGAGGTCGGGTTCAGCATACAGCTACTTACGTATCAAATGTTTTAGATTCGATGGCATTGTTGACACCGACCTCAAAAAAAATTTAAGGCCCCTTATTTAATTCCTTGCCACCTTTGATTTTGTTATTGTTGGTTAATGTCGTGTATCTTAACAATATTATTTCATACTTTTCAGTGAATTTCATTTTGAAGTCGGTTTTTAAGTTTTTTAAACTTTTATTTTATTTATTTTTAGTGATAATGCTATCTATCTAACAACGTTATATACCCAATCACCCACTCGCCAATAGGAACCGTCAAATCATAATTTATATTGCATGTGTTTCATTAACAGATACAGATTCCTGTGGCTTCCATCGTCATCACAACAGAATTAAATTTAAGGGGTTAAATATTCCATCATCAGCTCATCTGAATAACCTGAAAGAATACAACTATCGGTCTACGTTACACTAAAGAATTATCCTCCAACTCCTAACAGTTAAGGAGTTGTACCGTTCTTCATCAGCTCCTCTGATGATGACGATGATGAGATGATGACTACCAGACGCCAAAAACTTGAATAGTTTTAAGAAATACATGAAACACGTAATATGTGCCTATAAAATTTGAGGGTTGTTCTCGATTTCCCTGGGATCCCATCATCAGATCCTGACTTGGTGACTATGGGACCCCCTCGGGAGTATACTCTTTCAAATAAAAAAATAATTTTGAAAATCGGTTCACAATCGGCGGAGATATCGCGTAACAAACATAAAAAAAAACATACAGTCGAATTGAGAACCTCCTCCTTTTTGAAGTCGGTTAAAAACGATGACCACGCGCGCGAACCCGAGGGCAAAAGCAAGTTGTGAATTAAAAAAAATAACAAGCAAGGAAAATCATCGTGTGTTTACTTGTAAATGTCACCAAGCAAGTTAGGTGAGTTGGTGTCACACGCGTTACGTGTTTCATTCATACGCGGCTCAGCCACCGACCCTGAAGGCAGCCCTTCCCCGCTTCGGAAGTGACAACTTCAAAACTCAGTCATTAGCCGGAGCCGGCAACTTGACATGAATAAAATAAAACTATTAAAAGTTGATTGAAAGTCAGGGCTGTCACCTTTGTAAAAGCTGCGATGTCATTGGGTCGTTTTACACTAGTCGATACGATAACAACATAGTCGGGTAGTGTGAAAAGACGAGTTATTTAGTTAGGATAGATAAAACTTTTTTTTATTCATAATTGGTAAGCTCTTGGCATTATCTCACCATCATCTCATCTCCCATCTCATTATCTCTCATCATCTCATAATTTCAACGATTACAATCATAATAATTCGAAACGCTAAACACATTAAAAAACCGACTTTCATCGCAATAACTTAGTACAATTTTGTTGTATTTTTTTGTATTTTGTTAATTTTCTAAAAAAGTGCTGCACAGATTTTGATAAAACTTATATGGTCCAACCTGGCAGCATACACTTTCGATTAAAATATAATCATGAAAATCGGTTCACAATCTGCGATGATATCGCCTAATAAACATAGAAAAAAAACAACATATAGTCGGAAAACTCGGTTAAAAACTATATCCACTGAAAAAAAATCCACGCTCGCGAGTCCGCTAGCAGTTTTCGCACCGCGCACTCTCAATTACAGTCATTTAAATAACCTATTTAAAAATTTGTTTATTTAAAAATTAAAAACGCGACTGCACAGAAACATTACCCCTCCTTTTCATACAGTCTGTAAAACTTTATATGATGTCACTCACGGAATCAAGGCAAATCTAACGACACCTCGCACTCCAAAATCCATCAAGCCGTTTAGACTACAGTCTCAGCCAAAGAAACAGATATAAATACATACTTATATACGTACACCCAAAAACATTAACCTGTTTTTGGGCAGTTGGGTAAAAACGGTATCCACGCGGGCGAAGCTAAAGCTAGTTACAACACATTTTTGTGGTTCTGAATTGACTTCAACCAGAGAACAAGGAAGAGTCCTTCAACTGAATATTTATCGCATAGTGTGAATAAGGAAGAGTCCTTCAACTGAACATTTATTGCATAGTGTGAAAAGTCCTTCAACTGAACATTTATCGCATAGTGTGAACAAGGAAGAGTCCTTCAACTGAACATTTAACGCATAGTGTGAACAAGGAAGAGTCCTTCAATTGAACATTTATTGCATAGTGTGAAGAGTCCTTCAACTGAACATTTATCGCATAGTGTGAACAAGGAAGAGTCCTTCAACTGAACATTTAACGCATAGTGTGAACAAGGAAGAGTCCTTCAACTGAACATTTAAAGCATAGTGTGAACAAGGAAGAGTCCTTCAACTGAACATTTAAAGCATAGTGTGAACAAGGAAGAGTCCTTCAACTGAACATTTAACGCATAGTGTGAACAAGGAAGAGTCCTTCAACTGAACATTTAACGCATAGTGTGAACAAGGAAGAGTCCTTCAACTGAACATTTAACGCATAGTATGAACAAGGAAGAGTCCTACAATCGCATAGTGTGAAAAAGCCCTGCACAAAAACATGATGGATTCACACAAGTAATTAGCTACGGACAAGCCGTTCAAGCCGAACCGTCTATTGGTGGTAATGTAATGAGTGATTGTTAGTTATAGCGAAGCGTCACGAAGTTCAATGTTCTTTCGCTACGGTATGACTTTGAAATTTTAAATGACAAATGAAGTTTTAGAATTCGCTGATGCGATTGGTTTTTGTTTAAAGAATTAATTCAAAATCTATATTTGACAACGCTTCAAAGTTACCCTCAATTGTTAAATTGTTATCAATATAAATGAGGCAAAAAAGAAACACCTATTTTTTTTAAAAAAATAATATAGAGTTTCTAGTGCTGTATGAACGCTTATTGAACGCAAATTACCTTGACCAGTGAAGTTTAAATGGAGGTATTTCTTTTTGCTTAATCTATTTAGTAAAAATACTTTTTTTTATTAAAAAAGTGGAATTGCATGTCGGATTACGCGCAAGGTAGGATTCCGTAGTCTTTTGAAGAAATAAAATGTTGATTAAACAAATTAATTTTTGCAGTCGGTACAGAACATTATGTACAGAATATCTATGGACTTTTTACTAATAAAACTACACATTAAGGTGGTTGATTATAACTCCTAAGAAAGCCTACTGATCCGTGATAAAAAAAATTTCAGTGTTCCTTAAAATAACGGAAATGTAACAATTACCACTTAAATCTGAATATTTCAGACACAAATCATTGTAAAATGTTCCCGATAAATCCACAATTGAAAGACCTATTCAATGATAAAAAAAATTGTTTCTGACAATTGTTTTATTTTTATTCATTAATCTTAGATCATTCATTATTCACAGATGATTCGATCAATAAATAACATTAATTTGATTGATTAAATCTTTACAATCTCTTAATTGATTTAAATGTATACCTATAATGACTAGCTGTTGCCCGCGGCTTCACCCCCGTGGATATCAAGAGTGAGCCGTACTCATGTTTTTTTTTTAAATAAGGTACAAGTATCTTAGATGTAAAACTTTTAAAAAAATATCGAAATCTATCAAGTAGTTTGTGCGTGATACGCGCACAACGGCAGACCTCTTAAACTTTTTCTTTAAATAGATATCGCGTTGAAGTCTTTTGTATAAAGTGTTTTATATTTACGAATAACTTTTCAAGGACATTCAAATGTTAAGAGCAAAGTAGGAATAAAAATATTCTAAAAATTGGTTGTCTGTAAAGTCGGTTTACGGACGATAGTTTAACGTGACAACGTGATAACGTAACGGGACAATGAGTCATCCTTTTTCGTGCGTGCAGCCGGCGTCCATCGATTTATTAGACGTTATCACGTCAAAAATATTATATTCTAAAAAGATTTGGTTATACTATAATAACATACATTACTCGTGTAACGCATTATAGACAAATTACACGTTCGCGCAAAAATAATCCAAAACATAGTTCCCACACGAGTATCATATAGTTAATCATAATCACGTTTGATTATTGACTTTCCCCGCTAAGTTTTTATTTTGGGCGCAAATTATCATATGGTCACGAAGCGAACAGGTTCAGCGGAGTGTCAAGGCTGCGCGCGCGCCTGCACGCCTGCCCGCGAACTAGTACGACCACGGATAAGATAAATAAGGTTGGACTGGCAACAGTCACACTTTTGTTTGAAAACCAGCGTCGCCGCCTGTCTCCCACCCATCAACTCCACTACGCAAGCAATAATAATACATATACACGAATTGCGCGCACAAATAAACAAAACACACTTAGAACACAGGGCTGCAATTGTGTCTCACACTATTTCGAGAGTCTGTACGCTCACACAACCACACGCAAATAAAAAGTATGAACGCGTGCTTTGGTTAAGTATGATTTTCTAATCATACTTGAGGCGCGCCTGCCCAGAAGCGCACATTTCCAATCCAACCTTATTTATCTGATCCGTGAGTACGACGCGTATCGATCAACGATCTACGTGTCTGTGTTCAACTTTTGCAGCCGAAGTAAAAAGCTTGCGAGCTATCGTTCTGGATTTCATGATACCTACTTGAGGACTAACTACGAGTATTCTGGCTGGACGAAAATATTTAGGTGTTATTAAGCTATTACATAGCTTTTATCGCGGGCTTTGAGCGCGGCAATCGAATCAAGAAATTCCGTAACGAAAATAAAACCTAACACCCCACGAGTTCTAAAAAACTTACAAAGCCATCTATTAGCGATTTGCGGTACTAAAAGGACTTAGTCAATTTTACTGGTGTAACTTTCTTAGTGTTCATTTATCACATAAACATCCCGCGCCCCAAGGACTATATGGTACTGGTAATTACTGCATAAATAAAAAATAAATAAATAATTATAATTGCATAAGTTGATAAAAAATGATATGCAATAGTTTCACCGCGGCAGTCCCCGAGTGCCACACGTTTTTTTTTATTTAACTAAATCGCAGTACTCGTTCAAATCCGGACGGCCAATGTATGTACCAATAAGTTTTTCAAAAACTTACGTACTTATACTTACCGATTGCTTTAACGGTGAAGGAAAACATCGTGAGGAAACCTGCACACGCCTGCAAAGAAACTTGAAGGTTGTATGTGAAGTCGACCAACCTGCACTGGGCCCGCGTGGTCGACTAAGGCCTGATCGCCCTAATTCAGGGTAGGCTCGAGCCCCGCGGTGGGGACGTATATGAGCTGATATGATAATGATGACTCGTACCGTACTGTGGCGAGCCAAGGCGCATACAATGTCATTTCATTGGTTCTAATGTTGAGATTGAAATTTAATGCCGTAATTAGTCACATAGTTTACGTCAAAAAATACAAATTTAAAACCACTTTGTAAGCCGGCTAGTACCTACATTTCAATTTCCATAAAATAAAACGCTGACATTTTTAACTATTTGCCAAACGTAGCATTGAACCCCACCGCCTATATGTGAGTTATTAAAGTTTTATCGCACCGGATATTTTGCAATTAGCGTGTGTATCAGAGCTATCTGTTCCCATAGATTAATTAAAACGCTCAGATCAAAATAAACATAAATACATTTCGACTTGTAACCGTTAAGGTCATTGGATGCACTTGTAAAGGTAAGTGAGGTTGTTGATCAGATCGACAAACAGATACGACATGTATTTTAAAATTAAAATCATTATAACATACCTAGATCGGATTTTTGGTGCAGATATTATACCTACACGAAGTAAAAAACATGTGGTAGAATAAAAAAATAAAAATACCTTACACTCTCGTAATATATTTGATCTATTAACACAAGTAACAAAATAATCGTTTATAAGTCTTTGCAATGGCAAGTATATGTAAATACTAGCTTTTTCCCGCGGCTCCGCCCGCGTGGACATCGTTTTTATGACTGTCTTTAAGGGTGATTAGTACAAATATGTCGTTTCCCACCTACTCAACCATCTCTGTGCAAAAAATCACAACAATCGAGTATTTTTTCAGTTCCTTCAGGAACTGCATCAGATTATGCTATTTTATGCCGGGATAAAAAGTAGCCTATGTCCTTCCCCGTGACACAGGCTAACTGCATGCCAAATTTCATAAAGATTGGTCAAGGCGTTGAAGCGTGAAAAGGTAACAAACAAACAAACACATTTATAATATTAGTAAGGATGGTATGCGGGAAGGTATGTGGGGGTAGTGAGTAGTGAGGGGGTAATTCAGAATCACCCCGAGGAAATGAAAGCCCATAAAATTTTGTCAGTTACCCACATAATTTACGTGTCCTAAACCTTCTGCCGGCACCTTGCCATTTTGATACAAGATTGCGCTGCGCAATCGAGATCGTTCAGGCGATTTATTAATTAAATTAGAGTCAAGGGCCAAGGGCTATCGCGATAAGGTCGCAAGGCCGTGCGCCGTGTGCCGTGCGCGCCTGCGCCTCGACCACCCGATAATTAGCCCTAAAGCTAAAGAGCTTGCGAAAGCTGTCACTACCGATCTACATCATCATTATGCATAGGTATACAGTGGGAATCAACATTGTATGTGCAATAGGGTAGTGCAGGGTAGTGTCGTCCTAATTGCAGCATATGCTGAGTCGGAGCCATTTCGAAGCTACGGCACAATTTTATGTATCTACCCTCCTTTTACATTTAAGCTTAGATATATGAAGTTTTTATTATTTTTTGTGTATCAATTGTAATGTAGCTTTGAATAAATATTATATCTATCTATCTATCCTTTTCAGTTTATTTTCGATCTGTTTTCATATTATCTTCCTTTCGCGGGTTCCGTAAACCCAACGGGTGACCAAAGGGAACCTATTACTAAGCCTCCGCTGTCGGTCCGTCTGTCCGTCTGTCCGTCTGTCTGTGAGCGGGCTGTATTTCATGAACCGTAATATAGGTAGGCAGTTGAAATTTTTACAGAATGTGTATTTCCGCTATAACAACAAATACTAATAATTAGAAAAAGTTTAAAAAATAAAAGGGTCTCCATACAAAAAAAAGTGTTTTTTTAGGTCTTTAGAAGTATTTTTGATTTAGCTCTATCGTAAATACGGTAATACATAAAAGCAAGAAACTTAGTATGATTATGGTACTAATACTGAGATAATACAACAAAAACTGAAAATCGTCCAATTGAGAGTCGCGCTAAGGAGTCTGAACTGAATAACAAAAAAAAACATATTTTTGTAGCTCGCGTTAATGTCTTTTGTTCGTTATGTGAAAAGGTATAATTGTCATTATTAGTATGTAGTTGTGGGAGAGGTGTGGTGGTACGGAACTCTGGGAGTACTAGTCGCACTCGCACTTCGCCGGTTTTTTATTTTTTGTCACATGAAGTTTTCGAAATATTTTTTTTCCATTCTGACGTCGCATTAGTGACCTACCTGTTTTTTAATTTTTTTAATTTATTTTATTCACAATTTATAAGAGCCCCTGGGATTGTATCACGTGATGGTAAGCGACGACGATGACGAAGATGGAAGCGGGCTTACCAAAATTACCCAACGCAATGGGGATCTGGTCTTACCTTTAAGCCGGGATACATCAATGTTGTTGGCATTAATGTTTGGCGGCTAGACTTAAATAAGATGGTGGGTGCTACCCAGGCGGGCTTAGAAAATGCCCTTCCACCAACAAAACCTAGCCTTACAAAGTTAGACTCCGCGGGGAATCAAACCTGCGACCTTGAACTGCGAACTATTACGCCACGGTGTTGGTTAAAACTTTTTGCAAGTTACATTTTATTAAATCAGAGTGCTGATGGTAAAAGCATATTTTAATTTAATTACTTGAACCTTACCAATGTACCTACGTATACTTGGAGTTGCCATAAGTCAAACTTCAAGCAATGTACGTATACTTGGAGTTGCTATAAGTCAAACTTCAAGCAATGTACGTATACTTGGAGTTGCCATAAGTCAAACTTCAAGCAATGTACGTATACTTGGAGTTGCCATAAGTCGTTCGAACGGACAATGTAAGATGATGATCTCGTAGATCGCAACATTTACAAAATTTTGCGCCGGCCGCTCACCAACTTTCACACATTGAACTGTAATGATGATTTATTTTCTGACTTGCGCGGATCATCTTTAGAAACCAATTCATCGATACGTATAACATCACACTAATATAATTGTAATACCCTCTACCCACTGTTTTAAGAACAGACTAAGGGAGTGGCTTCTAGAAAAACAGTTTTATGACATAAAAGAACTCTTGCAGACAAAGCTCCAGGTCACGTAGGGTCTGCAGTTGTTTTAGTACGTTATTAATAAGTATTACTTAACATATCAATTATAATTGAGTGTGTCAAATTCCTAACATTTGTTTTTATTGTTCTTGCATTAGCATTTATGTGTATTTTGTGTAGTAGTAGACTTGCAACAAATGTTGTTACAAATAAATTTCATTTCATTTTATTTCATTTCATTTAAGTATGGATTTTTGTTTGTTTCGTTGTTCCTTTTCGACGCCTAAACGGTTGAACGGATTTGTATGAAATTTGGTAGAAAGCGGCTCGCATGAGATGCACCCTCTATTAGAGTCATATAAACAATATATACGCGGGTGAAATCGCGGGCAAAAGCTAGTAATTATAACTGTTTATTTCATACTAGCTTTTGCCCGCGGTTTCGACCTCGTGGATATCGTTTTTATGACAGTATGTGAGGGTGAGTGGTGCGCGAGCCGCAAGCGTGGACATTAGTTTTCTCATAATCCCTATCCTACATCGGGCTATCCTGATTAGCACTAATTTTTCACTTCCTCCCTTTGTGCAAAAATAACACAACAATCCATTATTCCGTTGCCTTGTTAGAGAAATGAACCAAAAAAAGACTTTCTTTCAGTTCCCTTAGGAACTACATCGTACTTTGCTATTTTCTCTGGATAAAAAGTAACCTATGTCCTTTCCCGTGACACAGGTTAACTGCATGTCAAATTCCATCAAGACTGGTCAAGGTGTTGAAGCGTGAAAAGGTAACAAACAAACAAAGACATTTTCACATTTATAATATTAGTAAGGATATATTTAAATTATGTAAATCTTATGTATAAGTACCTATATACATATATT
The DNA here is from genome assembly GCA_947284805.1 of Coleophora flavipennella. Lineage (NCBI taxonomy): Eukaryota > Metazoa > Arthropoda > Insecta > Lepidoptera > Coleophoridae > Coleophora > Coleophora flavipennella. The sequence goes on from OX369288.1 coordinate 2,016,252, forward strand.
TTTTTATTTGAATATTTCCATTATTGTATTTGATAACACGAATTAAATTGATAAAAACGCAAACATCAACAAAATTCTAATTATAGGATGATTATTGAGTAGCAAGACGTCATAGTACGCAAATAGTTTAATCACATCCCAAGTTAATTAAATAATTAAACATAGGTATATCCTTGTAAATGTACAAAAAAAAGACAATAAATCAATATAATATTACAAGGAAATCAAGTCGTCCGTCACCTATATATATTTTTAAATACTTACTATTTTCGAAACATCTATATATCAAATTATATAACATAACAAAAAACTTGTTATCGTGTGTTATTATCATTTATTCCATAATAATTTAAATAGATGATGATTTGATGATTACACGTGTAAGGAAGTGCTGTTAATAATACATAATTAACTAAAAATAGTGAATACGGTTTTTTTTTGTTATTTTACTACTGAAAAAACATATATTCACATATCACAGCAATAAGGTTCAATTTTGTATGAACAAGTATGTCAATTCTCGCCCCGTCGATCCTCTGAATATACTCGAGAGGGAATTGGAATTTCGCCATACAATTTTAATTTCTCGCTCATCTCAACTCATCCTGGCATAGTCGATGGATAAGCAACACCCGTATAGAGGGCGCTATATTTCAATTTCCCTTTAATAAATAAAGCTCGGTCCAGCACTGACTGACAGAACCCAAGAATCCTATTAAGTTTAAAAAATCTGAGCTAGCAGAACTAAGGTTTAACCACACCCGGGACACTTCATAAAACGAGCAAGAAATGACATTTGTAAGAACAAACGAAATCGCGGCGAAATCCTTAACGTTCGAGAACCTAATTACTAACAATCTGTATCTTTCTGGGTGCCAGGGGATGAGGTCGGATCCTGAAGAGCGGCAGGGAGTGGCTATACTGTACGTTAGTCATCATATCAACTCATATACGTTCCCACCGAGGGGCTAGAGCCTACCCTGAATTAGGGCGATTGACTTGGCCTTAGTCGACCACGCGGGCCCAGTGCGGGTTGGTCGACTTCACACACAACCTTCGAGTTTCTTCGCAGGCGTGTGCAGGTTTCCTCACGATGTTTTCCTTCACCGTAAAAGCGTCGGATAAACGTAAATATGAAATCGAAATTCGAAAACACACTGGTACGTGGCTGGATTCAAACCACGACCTCCCGGACAGGAGGTAGCGGCCCACGAGCACCAGGACAGGAGGTAGCGGCCCACGACCTCCCGGACAGGAGGTAGCGGCCCTTGCCATTACGCCACCGACGCTCTACGTTAGTACTAGTAATATTAACTCGTTCATATCGAGCCTGCCCTGGCTGACTGACTTTGGTTTTACTATGGATGTCCTTTGACTGAAAATAGGAGAAACTACCTTCAGTGTCACAACTGGAATGCCCTTCTACACCCACCTACAGGTATGCCCCTATGTGATTAAGTTATATAATCTTTCTTTAAGAGCTTTAATAATTTCCGAATAATTACAAATAACATTTGACTTCATAAATTCTTCATTAGGAACCTGCTAATTGCTCAATTAGTGAACTTTATGTGGAACAGAATGCGGCAATAATGTGGCTTTAAATAAAAATATGAGATAAAAGTAAGGAATCTGTTCACAAAACATACAGGGGGTAACATAATTGGTTTAGGACCCGTTAACTGGGGGTTCTACTCATCATACTGAACAACTTTCCCAAAGAACCCATCATAGTCAAATCTATCTTTTTTACTTAATTCGTTTTTTATTCCTTTAAGTTTCCCATTGTTAAGAAATGTTGACGACGGCGTTTCGATCCAACATAGAACACCACTTCTTAATTACTAAATAATATGTTACGAAACTAAAACATACACGGCCATAGTTCAAGAGTTAAATAGTTTTCGAGAGAGGCTTTTATTTGGAAAGAGTTTTTATGCTCAAATGAATAAAAATACACGGTTCCAAATTCAGAAAGTCCTACTGTTCTATTGAAAATAAAATACGATTCTGGGACCATCACTCCACCTCCAAATTTTATTTATCAGATCAGCTTCAAAATACCAAAACGATATATTGTCACCGGAAATAGGGCTTCATTCAATATTTCAGATCAATCGGACCCCAGGAATTCGCTCTTAAATCGATCGCAAGATATGAACTAATTAAACATACATACAAACATTGCAAGTTGCAAATGACAATGACAATATTCAATTCAAATTATTGAAAGACTGTGTAAAGATATCAAAAAAAAATACTTAAAGTAATAAAAAATCGATTACCATGAATACATATTTAAAAATATTACCACTTTTGATGTAAAAAATATACTGTCGACCCTGTTTTTGGCATTAATTGCAAAATTTTCCGAAAACAAATAGTTAATATTGAATGAAAACAAAACACAAAAATCGGTGACTTTAAGACCATTCATTTTAATTGATCACATTTTGTTTAAACTTATTTGAAAGTGATGAAAAGTAATAAAAACATGTAAAAATCGAGAATTGGGCGTTCGGTTTCAACGTAACAGTCGCGTTGAAGCTCGCATTGATTTGAACTTAAAATGAATAGACTTACGTTCGATATTATTGGAACACGTATCACAACCTTCTCGGATTGAGTGATCTTAGCGCCTTAAAAATACAGCTTAATTTATTCAGTGTTTAATCTGTATGCCTATCAATGTAAACAATACTTACATTTATTTTTTTAAAGACACCGTCAGTATGTACTTATTATTTAATTGATAGGCACTTGTAACACGGAGTCAGTACTTGTGTACTATTAAGTTTTTCGTTTTGTACATCCAACACCCGACATTATCTCACCTTTACCCGTACATAAAGGGGTTTGAAAATTTTTGTATGGGGACTGGCATACTATTATTACATATTATTATGAATTTTCAAAATGACGTCACACATTGAGACCTATATATTTGGATAGGACATACAGACGAACAAAAAGTGACATGTAACTTAGTGTCCTAAAACGTCACGTTACGGAGATAATTGAATATATATAATAATAATTTTGATTATGTTTAACTTCTGTATTATCTCAGAAACGTGACACATTAGGCCAAAATGTTATATGACATTTTTTTGTTCTATAGGTCCTCTATTCAAAAATAGAGGTTAGATTGTGCGACGCCATTTTGAAAAAAAATCAAAACGGCGAATCCTCAGTATGCCAATAAGTTTCGAACCCCTTAGCAAACTTAGGTTGGCTAAATTAGGGCAGTGCCTGTACTGTACATAGCTGTTATTGTCCTACGATTGTTCCGCCCAAGGATGTGAAGTAACGCTGCTGCAACGGATGCGACCGCGCACCGCGCACCGCGCACCGCGCAGGTGTATGTCAAAAGCACTAATCGGAACAGCGCGTAGGTGGAACCGTTTCGAAATAGCACTTGCTGTCTTTGCATTTGCTAATATTGTTTCTTACAACAATGTTAATAGTGTTAAGGTTGGATTCCAATGAAAATATTGACGCGTTGTGGATGAGAAGATAATTAAAGGTTAATGTAACCTCCTACAGGCTACCTTTTAAAGACAGATACACATGAGACGTAGCAACGTGTTAGACAGTGATAAAAATACAATTTTTTTTCATGCATTTCATAAAACGTTAGTCAACGTTTTAAAAAGAATCTGATTTATGCATATTTTTTGCGAGTTTTGGATGTGTAACATTATTCCTCTTGCTTTCCTGAAATCTATGGGAGTGATTTCGGTAAAAGGGTCGGACGGACGGAAGTATGTAACAGGAAATGTGTTTCTTTTCCAGTCACGAAGGCTAAGAAAACATGACCATGCTACCTTTTTTTTCAGTCACGAAGGGTAAGGGAACATGGCTACGCCGCCTAATACGAGGTCCAAAGGCCGGAGGGCCTTTAGTTTTTTTTACTTATGACAGATGTTACAGATTATATGCAACTACTGTAAGATTCTGAGCATATGCTCGGGGTTTATCTGCGTGATCGAATTAGAAACGAGGAGATCCGTAGGAGAACCAAAGTAACCGACTCAGAATTGCTCAACTTAAGTGGCAGTGGGCGGGGCACATAGCTCGTAGAACAGATGGCCGTTAGGGCAGTAAAGTTCTCCAGTGGCGACCACGCACCGGAAAACGTAGTGTAGGCAGGCCCCCCCACTCGGTGGACCGATGACCTGGTGAAGGTCGCGGAAAGCCGCTGGATGCGGGCAGCGCAGTACCGGTCGTCGTGGAAATCCTTTGGGGAGGCCTATGTCCAGCAGTGGACGTCCTTCGGCTGATATTATGATGATGATGACTGTAAGATTCGCTTGTTTCTATAAATCATTCTGATCCTTTTTTTGCCTTTTTTCCAATAATTATTATTTGGGGTCAAAGCAAAGGCCGCAACATGAATTTCTCTTTCATTCTTCCCTTATCACAGTCATCTTCACATTCACTTCCTTTATACCTATCCGCATTTTTATTAATCATGCTTTGAAAAAAAATCGTTTGGCAATCCTCTAGTATCTAATATTTAAGCACTTTACGGTAACCTTTCATGACATACATCGTGCGTACAAAGTGTTCATTTGAAGTTTACGAAGATGAAGTGTCGTCGATGTAATTGGCTTGATTGACAGACGACGTGAAAGGATCATCCGAAGATGTAACTACTAAGAGTCAAGCAAGGCTACAACACAGCAAAAGATTAAATAAGAACAAATGAGCGAGGCTGTAAATGAATGTATATGAGGGCGCTGCACTGTTCGCCTGGGGATCTTTCTAACCTATGACAGTTTATAAAGAAAACAAATAAAGAAGATTCTAGATGTAAGTACTAAGAGACAAGCAAGGCTACACATCAAAAGATTAAATAACAACAAATGAGCGAGGCGGTAAATGAATGCACATGAGGGCGCTGTTCGCCTGGGGATCTTTCAAACCGATGACAGTTTATAATGAAAACAAACTAAGAAGAGTCCAGATGTAGGTACTAAGAGTCAAGCAAGGCTACAACACAGCAAAAGATTAAATAAGAACAAATGAGCGAGGCTGCATATAAATGTACATGAGGGTGCTCTTTGCCTGGGGATCTTTCAAACCGATGACAGTTTATAATGAAAACAAACGAAGAGAGTTCTTGAAAGTGTCCTGAGAGGTATGATCTATAAGGTTAGCTTTTATTCTGAGTCTGTTTGTCTGGAGATCTGTCAAAGCGATGACAGTTTCTTGTCTACCATGAAGATTGTCATTCATGAGCCTGGCACAGATGAGAAAGCAGTAAGTACTCTTATTAATACACTTAAGGAATTTATAAATATCTAATACTAGGCACATAGAGATTCCTTGCATACACTGAGAGTGATTGAAGCACTAAGCTCAATAGTATTTTTTTCATTTGATTGAAAGAAGGGGCATCGATACGAGCTGCACCTGACTGGAAATTCTTGAACCAAGTTTGTGATACTGACTGATACTGAATTAGGTCCATAAACAGCACACATTTTACTCGCGGCCTGTGTTGCATTTTTACCCTTTTTAAATAAAATTTCAAAATGTAGCGATTCCTTGTTACTTTCACTCGTTTTCGTCGACAGAAAAAACAATTAAAAAATTAGGGATTTTTTTATTTTTATTTCTGTTAAAATTTTTAATGTTAACCTTTTCAATTTTATTACCAGGGACAATGAAGTACAGAGATTTGACTACACAAAATGCGAAGAAAAATTTTCCCCAACCTATATAATATATAAGGTCTAACAAAATTAGCTGAAACTATTTTAACTGGTGCTTCTACTCATGAAACTGAACAACTTTCCTCATGAAACCCATAGTCAAATCTCAAAAAAAAAATTGAACTTCCCATACTAAGTTTGCTGATTATTAGCTGATCGAGTTAGTATGGGAGAGCCAAATTGTTTTTTGTGATTTCACTATGGATTCCATGGGGAAAGTTGTTCATTTTCATGGGTAGAAGCACCAGTTAAAATAGTTAATATTTTAATTACATAATAATTTTGATACACCTTATATATATATATATATATATATATATATATATATATATATATATATATATATATATATATATATATATATATATTTATATATATATATATATACAATTCCAATGCGTTATGCTGTGTGATACCAGTGACATTGGCACCTCACGAGAACACGACGCTCAACATTTGGAGCACAGCACAGATCTCATTGTCCCATTGTGATGCTAATCCCCGATTGACAGATGATTTCGTTGCGCAAGAGTCGTGCTTTGACGCAATTTGATTAGTGATTTGTCGCCAACAAAACGCGAGCGAGTGTAGAGTGAGAATCATCTATTTGTCGACCTTCGGATGTTGGGATTAGAAAATGAAGGGTTTCGTCATGTACCTTTTTATTATCTGCTCAAGTGCATTCACTTTGTACTTTAATGAGATAGGCATTTATAAAAACACTAGCTTTTTCCCGCGGCTTCACCCGCGTGGACATCGTTTTAATGACTGTCTTTAAGGGTGATTAGTAAATTATGTCGTTTCCCACCTACTCAACCATCTCTGTGCAAAAAATCACAACAATCGAGTATTTTTTCAGTTCCCTCAGGAACTACATCAGATTATGCTATTTTCCCGGGATAAAAAGTAGCCTATGTCCTTCCCCGTGACACAGGCTACCTGCGTGCCAAATTTCATAAAGATTGGTCAAGGCGTTGAAGCGTGAAAAGGTAACAAACAAACAAACACATTTTCACATGTATAATATTAGTAGGGATACTGTACATTGAAGGGTCACGATAAAAGTGTCAAGAGTGGGTTGTCAATTTCGTTTGACTGTAAAGATAAAACGACTGTATCACGGTCAGACTTTCAATGTAGCCAAATAAGCTCTAAAAAGCTGACGCATGACGCGTATGATACGTGAACACTATTCATCATACGTTACACGCTTTCAGGCCAGTCATCTTACTGTACCGCTTTATTTTAGACCTTATAATGCTCTGACCTACCCATTCTTCAGTCATCCAACTTTATTTGATGAACGCGGCAAGATACTTTAGGTGAAGATTAAAGTTTGTGTACCTCTTATACCTATCTATCTTAAACAATCTATATTGTAGAAATAAATATGTCTAGTAAATTAAATCGCTGCTAAAAACGACTTAAGTACCCCATCATCCAAAGCATCTCACTTAATATTATAAATGTGAAAATGTTTTTGTTTCTTTGTTACCTTTTCACGCTTCAACACCTCAACGAATCTAGATGAATTTTGGTATGCAGGTAGCCTGTATCACTGAGAAGGACATTGACTACTTTTTTTCTCGCGAAAATAGCATAGGCCGATGCAGTTCCTGAGGGAACTGAACAAAATACTCTTTTTCTGGTTAATTACTTCCACATTGCAACGGAACAATGGATTGTTGTGATATTTTACACAAAGATGATTGACGGGGTGAGAAATGACATAGTTTACTATCATGTCCTGACATAGTTCCCGAGGTATCTGGGGGAAAACTCATTTCCACGCTCGCGCACGTCGACGTATCAACGGAGAAACAGATTGAAGTGATTTTTTTTGTATAGAATTGGTTGAGAGGGTGGGATGTGATATAGACTGTTAATCGCTAAAAATAGCCCGATATAAATCCTGAGGAATCTGGAGAAAATTCATATCCACGCTCGCGCACCAATCACCCTCAAACACAGTCATAAAAACGATGTCCACGTGGGCGAAGCCGCGAGCAGAAGCTAGTCCTCGCATAAGACATACGAATACAATTAATAAAATGCTCAAACGAATTAGTTCACGCTCAATAGATCAAAATTACATTGATATCAACTCTGCCTTTGTATTTGGAGCTTATGACAGCTCTCGATTTGTCATTTGTCAGATTTTAAACGCCGGTCCGGTTTTTTATTAAGGTTCTGAGACGATATTGAACGTTAAAAATGTTATTGTATTCATTCTACTGTATTTTAATGTTATATTATTGCGGGTCTTACTATAATTGTATTTCTGTTGATTACGAGCAATCTTTTTCTTCGACTGAGAATTTCTGGTTTCATTGGAATCAATTTCTAGGACGGCCTTGTATACAAGATCCCTGTGGTAAGAACTGCAGAAAAAAAATCTGCGAATTTTCTTAACTGTGGTAAGAATAATAAACAATAAAAAACATACTTTTTACAAGAGTAAAAAAGATAAACTGCTATTATGTAGATTACTTTTGGCTTATGCAGTGACAGTGGTAATCAATCATAGAAGTAAAAAGTAAATTGGACTGATATTATATATTTAAATTTAAGAACAAAAATAAGAAACTTGCCTCGGCTTAGTATGCGATCGGATTTATACACGAAGTAAGGTAAAATCATCATATCAGCCGCAGGACGTCCACTGCTGGACATAGGCCCAAGGATTTCCTCGACGACCGGTTCTGCGCTACCCGCATCCAGCGGCTTCCCGCGAACTTCATCAGTTCATCGCTCCACCGAGTGGAAGGCCTGCCTACGCTACGTTTTCCGGTGCGCGGTCGTCACTCGAGAACTTTACTGCCCCAACGGCCATCTGTTCTACGAGCTGTGTGCCCCGCCCACTGCCACTTAAGTTTAGCAATTCTGAGAGCTATGTCGGTTACTTTGGTTCTCTTACGGATCTCCTTGTTTCTGATTCGATCACGCAGATAAACTTCCTTAGGTAAAATAGTACCTATATATTTTTCTACTCCGAAAAGTCCAAAAAAATTGTTGCGAATTTAGGAAACTTAAAGTATGACTACAGTAGCTATACAGTCGTAAGTAAGCTGGGACTCTAATCTAATCTGTGATCGTATCGGATGGTGTGAAACGCCCACTTCGTTAGTCAAACGCCAATAAAGTACTATCTCGAAACAGGAGATTTGCATATGTTACCCGTATAACACTATGCTCAGGGTCGGAAACATAGCAATTGCAATTTCACGGTGATGCCCATGAATATTGATAGGTCATACGTTTACAATCACAAGGCAGTTGTTAGTGGCATACGATATTTTTAAATTTCCGAAACACTATTATTCGAAGAGGAAATAAATCGGAATAAATAAAAAAAAATGTATTGATCTTCCAGCAAATACAACCAGACTGCAATCTGAATCATGATATTATTATTAATAGATATTAAAGTTTATTTTTGATTGTTTAAGAGTGTGTGTAACTTTACACCTATCCTTCTAACATTATAAATGTGAAAGTTTGTATGTATGTATGGATGTTTGTTACTCTTTTACGCAAAAACTACTAAATGTATCTGGCTGAAACTTGGTAGCTAGACAGATTGGGACCTGGATTAACATATAGGCTACTTTTTTCTACGCTCGCGAGCCGTTTGCGGCTCGTGCACTGCGCACCCTCGAAGACAGTTAAAGAAACTATGTTTACGCGAAAGCTAGTCCTTAATGATATTATAAATGTGAAAATGTGTTTGTTTGTATTGTAGCGGTACATACTCCATATATATTATTGCACTGCGTAAGCACCTAGCGAATGCACTGAGCAAAGCTCGCCAGTCGTTTCCCACCCGCGCCTCGCTATAGACTTAACTCCTAAGAAATAACCTATCTTTCTGTAGATCAGTTTTTTTAAGTCTAGTTGTACATTATAAATCTACTTATAAGAACTCTGGCTACTAACCTAGGTTAGGAAAAGCCTGTATCTTTTAGTCAGCGAGCAGGAATATAAACCAATTATGTACTAGGAGGTAACGACAAATTTGGTAACGATAACGGAAATGGATAAACTTAGGTTGAGAGGATAAATGGACACCGTCTGATATTAAATATCTGTCTGATGTTAAATATATGTCTGATATTAAATATCTGTCTGATGTTAAATATCTGTCTGATATTAAATATCTGTCTGATGTTAAATATTTGTCTGATATTAAATATCTGTCTGATGTTAAATATCTGTCTGATGTTAAATATCTGTCTGATGTTAAATATCTGTCTGATATTAAATATCTGTGTGATATTAAATATCTGTCTGATATTAAATATCTGTGTGATACTAAATATCTGTCTGATGTTAAATATCTGTCTGATGTTAAATATCTGTCTGATATTAAATATCTGTCTGATGTTAAATATCTGTCTGATATTAAATATCTGTCTTATGTTAAATATCTGATGTTTAATAACTGATGTTACATATCGGTCTGCCTGCGCAAAGTGGTTGCGTTATGTACTCATAGCGCCTGTAAAACTAGTTATCGTGACCAAAAAAACGATAAGTAAGGTATAAAATGAAAGTATTCGTTTTACTTATGACAATTACGCAAAAACTTATTAAATATTCGGTTACGTTATAGAGCAACGCCCGTTAGTAGTAGGAATTCTGGACCAGGCCCCCACGCCCCTGCCGGAGCACCAAAGTTGGAAGTTTTAATCCGGCATTTCCAACTTCCGGCATAAGGGTGGGATCCTGGTCCAGAACTCTTGCTATTTCTACTACTTACGGGCGTTGCTCCATGACGCAACCGAATATTTGGTCAGTTTTTGTATAATTGTCATGAGTATAATTAGTACTATCATTTTATATCTTACTTATTGTATTTTTATTGGTCACGATAACTAGTTTTTCGTTGCCCACATCCAGCGACTTCCCGCGACCTTCACCAGGTCATCGGTCCACCGAGTGGGAGGCCTCCCTACACTACGCGGGCAGCGCAGAACCGGTCGTCGTGGAGATCCTTGGGGGAGGCCTATGTCCAGCAGTGGACTTTCTTCGGCTGATATGATGAACTAGTTTTTCAGGCGCTATAAGTACATAACGCAACCACTTTGCGCAGGCAGACCGACTTATTTAACGTCAGACATTTATTTAACATCACTTTTTATCCCGTGCTAATAGCAATGCTGTTTTTTTGGTTAGCTTCTTTAACGTCGCAACGGAACAATGGATTGTTGATTTTTTGCACAGAGATGGTTGAGGGGGTGGGAAATGACCTAATTTACTAATTATCATATCCCGACATAGTTCCCGAGGGATCAGGGGAAAACTCATTTCCACACTCGCTCACGTCGGCGTCGCAACGGAGCAACGGATTGAAGTGATTTTATGTATAATATAATTGGTTTAGGAGGTGAGAAGTGACATAGACTACTAAAGAGAATATCCCGATATAAATCCTGAGGGATCTGCAGAAAACTCACCTTGTGGCTCGCGCACCACTCACCCTCAAAGATAGTTATAAAAACGACTGCCTACGCTACGTTTTCCGGTGCGCAGTCGCTATTTGAAAACAAAAATACTAAGTTTACTTAGCAGATACTAAGTTACAAATCGATAGGTAATAAAAGTTGTTTCATAATATAATAATAAGTTTTATATGAAACCTTACATTACGCTACGAAGCCGCGTAGCCGCACGTAGCGTACAGTATAAATACGCCCTGCTATTTCTTATCATCATATCAGCCGAAGAACGTCCACTGCTGGACATAGGCCTCCCCTAATGATTTCCGCGACGACCGGTTCTGCGCTGCCCGCACCAGGTCATCGGACCACCGAGTGGTACGCTTGCCTACGCTATTTCTTATAACACGTAAAAACTATACTCAGATCATTTTACAACAAACAGGCTGAAATTGGAAACATTGGCCACATTTTAAACTAAGAGCCACACAATCACAATAATTTACGAAAATCTAATTTTTAAACTTAAAAAGCCAAATGCTCAAATGAATTTTAAAAAATACGCGGCTCCGAATTAAAAAAAGTTGATCACAGTAAAGTCTAGTTGTTGGGATTGAAAAATCAAAGACGATTATGGGACCTTGATTCCACCTACAAAGTTCATCATCAGATCGGCTTCAAAATACCAAAAGGATCTATTGTCACCGGGAGTACGGCTTCATTCCAATTTTTTTTATTTTTTTATTATTCACTATTGGTAAACCCTTGACAACATCTCACCCGGTGGTAAGTGACGATGTTGCCGAAGATGGAAGCGGGCTTACCAATATTCCCCGACGCAATGAGGAACTGGCTATCTTATCTTCATGCCGGAACACACCAATGATATCAACATTGATATTTGGCGGCAAGACTTAGATAAGATGGTGGTAGCTAGCCAAGGCGGGCTTAGAAAATGCCCTACCACCAACCAAAACGAGTCTTACAATTGACCCCGCCGGGAATCGAACCCGCGACCTCCAGTGTAAAGCCAGTGAACTTTGCCTATGAGCTGCGGAGGCGGAAAGTCGCTCTAAAATAGTTTGCAACATTTGAACTAAATAAACATAAATAATAAACAGACTTTGCAAGAAAAATAAAGGCTTTCAAAAATAATGCTTTTTTTTTATCCATTTTACATTCCATGCCTAAAAGCTTGACCAATTCGGTTAATGTATTGGTATGAGTTTTCGTTTACATCTTCTAAACTTCTGGGGCGCGGGTCTCCTTGAAGGTTCCTACTCCCCCCCCCCCCCACGCGGGGGCCAAGTCCGGGTCGGTGGAGGTTGAAAGGCTGGTGGCGAACACCACTTGTGGAAGTTTGGAAAGGTGGTTTGAGGTTCTTGTTAGAGGTAATACAGGTAATTCCACTATCCAGAGAATTTATAATATTAATTAATAAAACACCGATTCAGCGCCATTACATTTTCCAAGAGAAAGTTTTTTATTTTAACGGCATCGGATACAGAGTAGTACATAGGTTAGGTAATCTTTGATAGTAAATCGTCAACACCACTGTCAGAAGTTTTTCTAGCCGCCTATCTGAAGCGGCTCAAAGACTGCCATTGAGCGGTAGCAACAGGCCGTTTAACGTGGCTTGTGAAGCGTAGAAATTGAACATTGAAGGACTGAACGGAACATTGGCACACCCTGGACACTTCATACAACGGGCCAGAAATGACTTTTCAAAAAAAGGAATGACGAACAAACAAAATTGCGGCGCAATCCTATACGTTCTACAACCAAACTGTAACCAATCTGTATCATCTGGGTGACGAGGGGGTGAGGTCGCAATCTAGAGAGCGGCAGGGAGTGTCCATACTGTATGTTAGTACTAATTTATATACTTTGACATTGGTAAGAATATTTTATTTTTGCATTTTTTTTTAATCCACAATTGATAAGCCCTTTGCATCATCTCACCTCATGGTAAGTGACGATGATGCTGAGGATGGAAGCCGACTTACCAAAATTCATCAAATCAGCTCATATACGTCCCCACCGAGGGGGTCGAGCCTACCCTGATTTAGGGCGATCGGGCCTTAGTCGACCACGCGGGCACACACAACCTTCGAGTTTCTTCGCAGGTTCCTCACGAAGTTTTTCTTCATCGTAAGAGCGTCGGATAAACGTACATATGAAATCGAAATCCGGAAACACATTGGTACGTGGCAGGACTCCAACCACGACCTCCCGGACAGGAGGTAGCGGCCCTATCCGTTACGCCACCGAGGCTCTCTTTTTCAAGATTTCCCAATGCAATGGGAATCTGGCTGTCTTATCTTCAAGCCGGAACACATCAATACTGTTAACACTGCTGGTTGGCGGTAAGACTTAGATAAAATGGTGGTAGCTAGCCAGGCGGGCTATCAAAAATGCCTTACCACCAACCAAACCGAGTCTTACAAAGTTGACCCCGTCGCGAATCGAACCCGCGACCTCCTGGTGTGAAGCGAATGGAATGGATTACGCCACGGGGGTGGTTTAAATATTGATTGATTGAATATTTCTATGAGGAAAGTTGTTCAGGTTCAGAGTAGAGCTAAGGCTCTTTTAAACTAAGGTTAATAATATGGCCAGCCTCTTTACTTTCACTCTGTATACCACTCTACAATTTCATTTAAAATTAACATAGACAACACTATAATTGCATGTTACAGTTATGGCTTGAGTTATAAACTTTTTTTATTTTTTTTATTCACAATTGGTAAACCGGCCTTGACAACATCTCACCTGGTGGTAAGTGACGATGTTGCCGAAGATGGAAGCGGGCTTACCAAGATTCCCCAACGCAATGGGGAACTGGCTATCTTACTTATCTTCATGCCGGAACACACCAATGATATCAACATTGATATTTGGCGGCAAGACTTAGATAAGATGGTGGTAGCTAGCCAGGCGGACTTAGAAAATGCCCTACCACCAACCAAACCGAGTCTTACAATTGACCCCGCCGGGAATCGAACCCGCGACCTCCTGTGTAAAGCCAGTGAACTTTGCCTCTGAGCTACGGAGGCGGTAAAACTATGTTTCAAAATATGGCCAGCGTCTTTCATTTCACCCTGCATACCACTCTACAACTTAATCCCATAGACAACACTATCATAGCATGTTACAATTGCTAAGTGCGTGTGTACAGGTATAAGGCTCTTTTAAACTAAGGTTCAAAATATGGCCAACATCTTTAATTTTAACCCTGCAATGCATACAACTCTGCATTTTTTTTTTACAATTTAATCCCATACACAATACTGTAATAGCATGCTACAGTTACTAGGTTCATAAGTAGAGCTATGTTTTTTTTCTACTGAGGTTTAAAATATAGCCAGCAGCGTCTTAAATTTCACCATGCATAGGCTCTTTAAAGGTTTAAATTACGGCCAGGGTAAATTTAATTTCATGCTGTATACCACTCTATAATTTTATTTACAATTTAATCCAATAGACAGCACTATAATCGCATGGTACAGTTACAATCTGCATTCGATCAGTTTGCGCAACGCCCAGCCCACGCCACGGCACGCATGCGCGTCGCTATGTGCGCACGAGTGACACAGGACGTATTGCACGAAAGGCAGCATTTTTAAAACCAAAGATTTTAATGGAAACTTTTTTTTATTCACAATTGGTAAACCCTTGACAACATCTCACCTGGTGGTAAGTGACGATGTTGCCGAAGATGGAAGCGGGCTTACCAAGATTCCCCAACGCAATGGGAACTGACTATATTATCTATATGCCCGAACACACCAATGATATCAACATTGATATTTGGCGGCAAGACTTAGATAAGATGGTGAATCTAATCTATTGACGGTAATTTAAGGTAACCCTCGACTGATAAATGACTGAAAAAAAAACGCATCAACAAAAATATGTACGAGTATTTTACTGTGTCCTTTGCGCACGCTATTATTTATAAGCAGATATGAATTAAAAAAGAAAGTTCATTGTTGGATCCAAAACCTTGCGGCATTCATTTTTTTTACTAACCGTCTACACATACACACACACACACACACATTGCACATGTATTTTGTACTTACCTTTATTTTGTTTATTCCTCACTTAAAATGGTCGGTTGACATCGCATATTTTGTTCCTATCTCTGCTCGCTGACTGGTAAGGTACAGGCTTTTTCTAGCCTAGTTTAGTAGCCAGAGCTCTAATAAGTATATAGATGTAAGATGTACTTACAACTAGAATTAAGATCTCGTTTTTCTAACTTGTATACTTTTTGTGAAATAAATTTATTGATTGATTTATTTATTTATTATTATACACCCCATCACTAGAAGCTACGGCATCTTGATTAATGCTACCGTTTTTTGAGATTTCCACAGTTTTATCTTAATTTCAGGCTTCATCCAAGGAGGTTGTAAGTAAATTTTTTTGTCATATAAAACTCTAACTCTGCACTAACGCCGCGAACCCCTATAAATAAAATACCTCAGTTGCCATTCAAATCATTGCCTTTTAAATAGTAGCCTTTCGTGGAATACGTCACGCACACATGCCGTTCCGTGACCACTCGTCTGCGCTCGCTGCACTCCGAGTTCAAATCAAATAAAGCGATAGAAAAATATTGTGAAGTGGGTCAGTGACCTCTGCTTGAGTGTCAAAAGAACCTAATTTGTACCTTCTCAACAACATTTGGTGCAGACAACAATAAAAGTAATCTTGGAATTACGTCATTGTATTTCTGATCGAGGCAGCTAGTTGTTACCTAACGCTTTTGAAGTCAATACATTCATACTCACCACAATCTATGCACATATACATTTATACTCACCACAATATATGCACATATACATAAACATTTATACTCACCACAATATATGCACATATACATTTATACTCAGCACAATATACGCACATATACATTTATACTCACCACAATATACGCACATATACATTTACACTCACCACAATATACGCACATATACATTTATACTCACCACAATATATGCACATATTCATTTATACTCACCACAATATACGCACATATACATATAAACTCACCACAATATATGCACATATACATTTATACTCACCACAATATACGCAGATATACATTTATACTCACCACAATATACGCACATATACATTTATACTCACCACAATATATGCACATATACATTTATACTCACCACATTATATTCACAAATAGGTACATTTAGTATAGAAGGGAATCCTAAGCGTCAAAATTGTTAAGACAAAGCAATTAACCGCCTCGTGGCGTAGTGGTTAGTCTATTCGCTTCACACCAGGAGGTCGCGGGTTCGATTCCCGGCGGTGTTAAGTTTGTAAGACTCGGTATGGTTGGTGGTAGGGCATTTTCATAGCCCGCCTGGCTAGCTACCACCATCTTATCTAAGTCTTGCCGTCAAACATCAGTGTTAACAGCATCGATGTGTTCCGGCTTGAAGATAAGGTAACCAGATCGCAATTGCGTTGGGGAATCTTGGTAAGCCTGCTTCCATCTTCGGCATCATCGTCACTTACCATCAGGTGAGATGATGCCACGGGTTTATTTATTGTGGCTTAAAAAAATGTAACCTAATGTCATTGCAGTGGTGACACAATTGTTAGGAGAATTAAAATAAATAAGTGCAGGTGATTTTATAGACACAGAGAAGCGGTAAATTTCCCTATTAATTTGAAAAAAAAACCGGCCAAGTGCGAGTCAGACTCGCGCATTGAGGGTTCCGCATCAACAATTTTGGGTGCCAAACCCTACAAACATCAACGAGTACCTACAATAATCGGATCGAAGGACAAACTCAACTTTGTATATTACAAAATACGATCAACTGCAAAAATGGCAAAAAATATTTTAAAATAATATCTACAATTTTTTTTTGAATTTTTCACTTTACTTGTGCTGTGCGACCTTGGCTTCTTGCTAAATTTCATGATTTTAATTAACCTATAGGCACATCCCGGACATTGCATACAACAGTCGTAAAATGACATTTCGAAAAACAAATGACGGAGCAAACAATATCCCGACAAAATCCTATAAGTTAGAGAACCAACCTATAACCAATATGTGTATCAATCTGGGTGACGAGGGGGTGAGGCCGCAATCTAGAGAGCGGCAAGGAGTGTCCATACTGTATGTTAGCACTGATATATATACGTTGCTATAGGTTTTGATGTACTTGCGAGTGTCGAAATATGTGACATGAATGGCCGCCAAATGGACGTATCTTTTTATTGCTTTGACTTAGAAGCTTGATTTACAGCTTAAAGGGACTATAGATCTTAGTATTTGATTTAAATTTCAACATAATACCTCCACGCGTGCCTAAGAAAAAGGGTCTTGACAAACAGACTGACAGACGGGCAACAAAGTGATCCTATAAAGATTCCTTTTTTTACCCGCGACGGAACGGAGACAGTATATGCGTTTGGGGTGAGAGGGTGTTTGTGCAAACGAATTTTGCCATTTTCTCCTAAACTACTTGACCGATTTTGATGCGGTATTCAGTGTCAGGTTAGCATTTGATTGGTGCATGTTCTTAGATAAGTGTTACGGTGACAGCTCACCAGGGGGCGCTGCAGTAAACTTTTTTAGAACAAACCAATGTCACCATTTATCTCCAAAACTACTAGTCCGATTTTGATGCGGTTTTCAGTGATGGGTTCTGGTTTGATTGGTGCATGTTCTTAGATAGGTGTTACAGTGACAACTCACCAGGGGGCGCTGTAGTTAACATTTTTTGTTGTACAAACCAATGTAGCTATTTATTTCCAAAACAACTAGTCCAATTTGGATGCGGTTTTCAGTGATGGGTTTGGATTTGATTGGTGCATGTTCTTAGACAGGTGTTACGGTGACAACTCACCAGGGGGCGCTGCAGTAAACATTTTTTGTTTTACAAACCAATGTTGCCATTTATCTACAAAACTACTAGTCCAATTTTGATGCGGTTTTCAGTGATGGGTTTTGGTT
Organism: Coleophora flavipennella; assembly: GCA_947284805.1. NCBI lineage: Eukaryota > Metazoa > Arthropoda > Insecta > Lepidoptera > Coleophoridae > Coleophora > Coleophora flavipennella. The sequence goes on from OX369288.1 coordinate 2,034,407, forward strand.
TGATTGGTTCATGTTCTTAGATAGGTGTTACGGTGCCAACTTACCACGAGGCGCTGCTGTAAAAAAAATTTTACAAACCAATGTTGCCATTTATCTCCAAAACAACTAGTCCTATTTTGATGCATACTTCAATGATGGGTTTGGATTTGATTGGTGCATGTTCTTAGATAGGTGTTACGATGACAACTCACCAGGACGCTCTTTAGTTATTTTTATTTTGTGCAAAACCAAAACTACTAGGCCGATTTGGATGCGGTTTTCAATAATGGGTTTGTGGTTGATTAGTGAGGATTTTTAAATAGGTGTTACGTTAGTAGGTGGCGCTGAAGTAATATCTAGTCCAATTTTGATGCGGTATTCAGTATAGGATCTTATCGACAATTTGTTTGAAATCTTTTAGGTGTGAAAGTGAGACAGGCAGATTTAACGCATTGTCATTTTTTTCTTACTTAAGTTGAAAATGTCTTTTCAGCCGTCATTTATTAGTCTGCTTAATGATATCGAGTTGAGTTACAACAAAACCTCCGGCAAAGTTTAGTTGTAAATACTTATTAAAATTATATATTAATTTTCATAGCACTTCCCTACGTACCTATTTGGTTCCCGAAGATGTAGATGTGGCAATTAAAAATTCAACTCCTTATGAACTTAATAAAAAACCCAAGAAAAGCCGTCCGGGGCTGCCATTAAATGAACTGGTTTTGTAGTTTTATAGTAACGTGAATAATTTAGAGATATTTTATTGCTTCACTTATATATATTTATGTTAAAATTTAAAAGAGTTATGCCACATCTACATCTTCGGGAACCAAATAGGTACGTAGGGAAGTGCTATGAAAACTGATACTTTATTGTTCATATGTCGGACTCTGCGAGAGATCAAATCTTCTTATAAAAGCTTTTTACGTTTATTATCACTAGTTACATACATTCTTTAAGTCGGGGTTTTTAATTATTTTATCCTTTTTCAATTTCATTTTAAACGTCGTGGATTTTTCAAAATTTTTAATTTTGCTTTTTTTCTTCTGAAGTACGCAACTTTAAAAAATTACTTCATAAAAAAGCTAGCAAAATTAATTTTGTGCGGGAAGTCAATAATTTTTCTGATCTGATTCTATAGGTTTCTTGGGGAAAGTTGTTCAGCTTCACATGTAGCGTGTGACATGTAAAATTCACTATGTTAATACGAGTTTTTAGTAGGTATCTTCGTCCACGTTTACGTTTCAACCGTTCAACAAATAGCCACGATATTACGTACATAGCCTACACGTAGACACACCCTGGACACTTCACACAACGGGCCAGAAATGACATTTCAAAAAAGGAATGACGGGACAAACAAAATGGCGGCGAAGTCCCATACGTTCGACAACCAAACTGTAACCAATCTGTATTAATCTGGTTGACGAGGGGGTGAGTTCGCAATCTAGAGAGCGGCAGGGAGTGTTCGTACTGTATGTTAGTACTAATATATATACTTTGACGTAGAGTAGAAAGCTTATTGTAAGGAGAGAGATGGAAGGCATTATTTATCCTAATTTAACACGAGCGCAGCTGCTGACAGAAGCCATAAACAATATCTCATTTGATACTTTCCCAGCGACCAAACGAAAAAGCACGAGATGTTAATTAAGATCTCGAGTTATGCGCGAGCTAAGTCCGAGGCAGCCACTCTCGCGCGGCCGCATTTAGAAGAATGCGCTTGCACAGTTTATAGAGTTAAGCGATAGATCAATGCAGCACTCCCTGATTTACATATGAATGAATGACCGACCGCGGCCAGCCCGCAGCGCCGCAGCGCCGCAGCGCCCTGCTGGCACGCATGGGAAAGGCCAATAAATTCATGTCCACTTTACCCAATAAAATACCAGATTGTCTAGCACGCTACTTATCATTTGTCCGCTAAGGATGCTTACCTATTAATTAAAGGGGAATAATAAAACGGACGAATAAAGAATATTTAGCGACTGATGATGATTTTTTTTATAAATAAATATTCTGGGACAAATCACACATGGTCATCTGGCCCCAAGTAGGATTTCCAGTGTTATGGGATACCAGAGACTGATATACATACTTATATACGTTGAAATACATACATATATAGATATATTTAACACCCAGACACAGAGCAAACAAATCTGCTCATCACAAAAATGCTTGCCCTGGGTGGGGATCGAACCCACAACCCTCGGATCAGTAGTCAAGGACACTAACCACTGAGCCACCGAGTCAGTCAAAATAATATACTATTTATACTGTTTTAATGATTTCAGCAACATGAATTTGGGTTAGTGGAATATTAAACAACCGGATGAATAATATCTAAATATATAAAAGAAAGTCGTGTTAGTTACACCATTTATAACTTAAGAATGGTTGGACCGATTGATTATTTAAAAAAATCCAAAAAAGCTTCTAAAAGTGGGTTGAGACTAATCCATTTTGGACTTAAAATTTTAGCCCCGTGACTAAATTATTGAGTGGGCGACTAAATGCAGAGAGGCTGTACAACTTATTTTTTGCGGTTCCGTACCAATAAATTTCCTGCGGCGCCGGCGTCGAATTAGTATCCTGCGGCACGAATTTAAGGGTGGGGGTAGTTGTGGGGAAAGGGTGAGGGATGAGGAAACCCCCCTTTTTAAATTATTTTTATTGTATTCAGTGGTAAACGTGTGAAGCGAGCGATAAAAGGTTCGTTAGGTTTGATAATGATACAGCCGTAGAATAGGTGCTATTCGAAACACTTTATCATCTATATAAGTCGTGTTAGCTACACTATTTCTACACTATTTCTAACTCAGGAACGGCTAGACCGATTATTATGTTTTGTGTGTTTTTGCATTTTTCTTCGTCCGGAATAGGATAATAAATAAGTATTCAAATATGATATACATCAATAAAAAAAATATCAGTCAAAAAATAATTGGTTTTAGGGTAGGGTGGGTAGTGTAGTGTAGTTTAGTGTAGGTGTAGTGTAACTAGGATAGGGTAGGGTAGGGTAGTGTAGTGTAGTGTAGGGTAGGGTAGGGTAGTGTAGTGTAGGTGTAGTGTAGTGTAGTGTAGGGTAGGGTAGGGTAGGGTAGTGTAAGGTAGGGTAGGGTAGCGTAGGGTAGTGAAGGGTAGTTAAGGGTAGTGTAGTGTAAGGTGGAACGAAGTTCGCCGGGAGCTGTCGGTAGTTTAATATAAACTAGGTGTAGTTTAAGATAAAATGCAGCTCACTATAAATATACTATTTCGAAACTAAATGGGGAGTGCAAATACAGAATCATCATCAAGTTCGCTTGAAACATCGACATATTTCAAAACTAAAATAACTTAATATGTTAAATTTGTATTAATTTGTATTAATTTGTAATATTATGAATGCACTACACTTTTTAGATTGCCCAAAAAAATATTTCACAAAGTAATAATATAACGAGTTACTTTAAGTGCTTGCCGCAGACTGAGATGCTTTCTAAAAATACGTTTAGATAACTTTAAATTGCAATCTCCATTATCATTAACTATAGAACTATCAAAAATAAAGTACGCATTGAAAGATTTACTTAATTGAGCTGCGCACGCGTTCATAACTTAATATGGCACTATCGCGCCCCCCAGATCTTCAGATAATCTTATAAACCTATCTTTTATTCAAAGGCGGAGCGTCTGGTGGTATAACGTCTTATCTCGGCCGCGGTGCTGCGAGATTACACGGCTTAGTTACAGATTACCGGGCGGTATGAATTAAGATAGCAGAGACCAAGTTTACATAAACAGCAAGTGGGTTATTTTAGGTTTAGCGTAGGTTAAGATAAATAATGGTTCTTATGCAACAACTATTTGTTAAGGTTCTTATTTAAGTTGCAGTGAGCGGTCCATGCATAGCATTTAGAACAGATGGCCGTCGGGGCAGTAAAGTTCTCTATCACACTGTATTAACATTAGTTAGAGCGTCGGTGGCGTAACGGCCCCGCCTCCTATCCTGGAGGTCGTGGTTCGAATCCCGCCACGTACCAATGTGATTTCGAATTTCGATTCCATATGTACGATTATCCGACACTCTTACTAATATATATACTGTGCTTACGGTGAAGGAAAACATCGTGAGAAAACCTGCACACGCCTGCGAAGAAACTCGAAGGTTGTGTGTGAAGTCGACAAGGCCCGATCGCCCTAATTCAGGGTAGGCTCGAGCGCCTTGGTAGGGACGTATATGAGCTGATATGATGATGATGATTATCATAAGTTATCACCATCATCAGTTCATATTACTTTGCTTAGTCTTCTCCAAAAGTGTGCCAATTGTACTGTGGTCGTCAGAGCTAATATCGGTCCTCTTCGTAAGCGCGTCGGAGACACCGACTGGTAAGCAGGGCGCTACTTCGACATAAGTTATCTAGCAGGTCCCTAGCGAGGAGACACTCCTTCTGTACTTTTAACCGCCTCCGTGGCGTAATGGTTAGTCCAGTCGCTTCACACCAGGAGGTCACGAGTTCGATTCCCAACGGGGTCAACTTTGTAAGACTCGGTTTGGTTGGTGGTAGGGCGTTTTCATAGCCCGCCTGGCTAGCTACCACCATATTATCTAAGTCTTGCCGCCAAACATCAGTGTTAACATCATTGATGTGTTCCGGCTTGAAGATAAGATAGCAGATCTCCATTGTGTTGGGGAATCTTGGTAAGCCTGCTTCCATCTTCGGCTTTATCGTCACTTACCATCAGGTGAGATGATGCCAAGGGCTTATCAATTGTGGATTTAAAAAAAACTTATATCAATAAATACCTGAACAATAGAGGCGACGATAAGCCCAAAAGCCAGCGCTATACTCGTGGTCTTGGGGGCTGTGGATTCCTCAATGGCGATGCAGGAGGCCACTCCGACGGAAGTCAGCAGGAACGTGCCCAGGAGCTCGGCGATCAGCTGCCGCCAAATCAGCTTGTTGTCCGTCACGTCCGATAGACCGAGTACGTTGGTCGTCTCTGGAATAGAGTTGAGATGATTAAAAAAGAATTCCTGAAAGTTAGGACGAAGAAATGGGGGGAGGTTTAAAAATGTTAGTCATGACAGACGGTATAAATATGTGGACTTCCGTACTCTTTATGGAGTATGACTTGCAGTGCCTTGCTGGAGTGTTAGTAGTCAAGGTCTTGGGTAAGAAATTTAACTCTATTTCTAGTAATGGATGTTTTTGACGTGTAAATGTCTTATAAATCACTCACGAAAAAGTGTCACGTCCTCATTTGTCACGTCCCGCCTGTGCCGAGCGGGCAAGCGACGGCGCGGAACAAGCGATAGAGAGGCACGATCGGCCTAAGCGTTCGGCTTGTGACACGTTATCACGTAAAATTATCGTCCGTAAACCGACTTTACAGGCAACCAGTTTTTTTTATCCACAATTGATAAGTCCTTGGCATTATCACATGATGCCGAAAGTGGATGCTGGCTTACCAAAATTCCCCCAAGCAATTGAAACTGGTTATCTTATCTCCAAGCCGGAACACATCAATGCTGTTAACATTGATGTTATGGCGGCAAGACTAAGCATACCATCTAACTTAAAAGCCGGTGGTAAGCCCGCTACATAAGACGGTGGTAGCTAGCCAGGCAGACTTTGAAAATCATCATCATCATATCAGCCACAAATCGTCCACTGCTGGACAAAGGCCTCCCCCAAGGATTTCCACGACGAACGGTCCTGCGCTGCCCGCATGCATCGGCTCCCCGCGATCTTCACCAGGTCATCGGTTCACCGCGTGGGAGACCTGCCTACGCTACGTTTTCCGGTGCGCGGTCGCCACTCTTTACTGCCCCATCGGCCATCTGTTCTACGAGCTATGTGCCCTGCCCACTGCCACTTCAGTTTAGCGATTCTGTGAGCTATGTCGGTTACTTTAGTTCTCCTGCGGATCTCCTCGTTTCTGATTCGATCACGCAGAGAAACTCCGAGCATAGCACGCTCCATTGCCCTTTGGGTGACCTTAAGCCTTCTTATGAGGCCCATAGTAAGCGCCCATGTCTCAGTTCCGTAAGTCATCACTGGCAACACACACTGGTCAAAGACCTTAGTCTTGAGACACTGCGGTATTTGGGACGTGAAGATATTGCGAACGCTGCCCAGCCGAGTTGGATTCGTCGATTAATCTCTTTCTTGAAGTTGGAATTACCTAGCTGGACTGTTTGTCCTAGGTATACATATTCGTCAACAACTTACAGTGTAGAGTCTCCAACCTTTAGAGGAGTGGATGCGACACGGACATTTAACATTATTTTCGTCTTGTCCATGTTCATTTTAAGACCCACTTGTTGAGAGACTTTACTGAGGCCATCGAGAATTGTGCTTAGGTCTTCCATAGTCTCAGCCATGACCATGATATCGTCAGCGAATCGAAGGTGGGTGATGTACTTGCCGTTGATATTGATGCCGAGTACAGCCCAGTCCAGAAGCTTAAAAACATCTTCCAGGGCGGCGGTGAACAGTTTCGGATATATAAAGTCTCCCTGTCTAACCCCTCGCTGCAACTGGATAGGTTTCGAGTTCTGGTCCTGGAGGCGAACCGACATGGTGGCGTTTTCATATAGACACTTCAACACCTCGATGTATCGATGGTCAATTCGGCACCGCTGGAGAGACTGTAGCACAGCCCAGGTTTCGACTGAATCAAAGGCCTTCTCATAGTCCACAAACGCCAAGCATAGTGGCTGATTGTACTCTTCGGTCTTATGTATATCTGCCGCAGCGTATGTATGTGGTCTATGGTACTAAAGCCTTTTCGGAAACCGGCTTGTTCTGGAAGTCGTCAAAATACCCCACCACAAATCGAACCAAGTCTCACTAAGTTAGACCCCGCCGGCAATCGAACCCGCAACCTCCTGGTGTGAAGCGGATGAACTAACCATTCCACCACGAAACCGGTTAAAAATGCGGATACAATGGCATTTATTGAAAAATGATCCATGTCATATTTATTGTACAAGGTTATTTTTTGAATTTTGACCTGACATCCGTTTGTCCACTTATTGTTCAGGTCAAAGGCAGCTACTATTGTTTTACCAGTTTAAAAAAATCTGGTCTCTCCATACAAATATCCATGTACTCGTCTAATCGATTCTCTCTCTCTTTCTATCTCTCTCTCTCTCTCTCTCTCTCTCGAAAAATTAATGGGTATATTAGTACAATTTTCACACCACCGGTTTAACGATGACCAATCACGCAATCTGAACGTAAAGCAAGGCATTATATCCCAAGGGAGATAAAGTTGCATTAAACTCCCTGAGGGATGTATTGTGATTGGAATTTAGAATGTTAAAATTCATATGTAAACTCTTAGAATATCGGCCATTGTAAACAAAGTTAATGCGAGCTGGCTATGGTGGGCTGGCAGAAAAAAACAGCAAAAAGGCGCGATAGCAGATAATGGAAAACAAAGGACGGTGTTTGGTATTATTGTAGTTATTGTTTATGTAGTCCTGGCTGTTTATTGCCTCATAGTGGGTTTGGAAAGTAGAGTATTCACCTCTGGAACAAAGCCTGTCTGGAAAAAGTCTTTTTACGCTCGGGAGTTATATTGAGTCCCTCGTTCCGCTCAGGGTTCAATATGCCACCCGTGACCTAAGACACTGCTTAATTAACTGAACTATCCACGGCAGAGAAGGCGGTTTCATGGTGTTGCACTTAGTATCACCCGCGGTCACGCGTCTGGCATGCAGATTAAATACACCTATGAACATGCGCACTGCGACCTTCGTAGACATCTGGAATCAGATGTGCAGTATTCTTCATAATGTTTTCCTTCGTCGCTAAAGCATCAATTAAGAAAACATTAAGAAATTTCGAAATACACATGGGTTCATTGGCCATCCCCGGTTTCGCATCCCAGACCTCTGGTCAGAAGGTAATAGTCGTTATCGTTGAGGCACCAACCTCAAACCGAGAGTTCACGAAATTAAAAGTTTTACATCGTGCCTTTATCGGAAGCTACATTTTTTAAACTACTTTGCTCATCGATCGAGTGTAATTGCATTGCTGTTGGTAGGTAAGTTCCTCTTGTAGTAATTAGGCATTGCTTATCAGCCTACCGGAGCCAGGAAATGAGGAGATCCGTAGGAGATCAAAATAACCGACATAGCTTACAGAATCGTTAAACTGAAGTGGCAGTGGACAGGACACATAGCTCGTAGAACCGATGTCCGTTGGGACATTAAAGTTCTTGAAAGACGACGGCGCACCGGCAAACGTAGCGAAGGCAGGCCTCCCAAGCTGTGAACCGACGACCTGGTGAAGGTCGTGGGAAGCCGCTGGATGCGAACAGCGCAGGACCGGTCGCCGTTGAAATCTTTGGGGGAGGCCTATATCCAGCAGTGGACGTCCTTCGGCTGATATGATGATGATGGATGATATCAGCCTGCTTTAGGTAATGTGAAGACGTCCACTCCTGAACATAGGCCTCCCGGGTACTACGCCGTAGGTAATCACCACGCTTAGCAGGAGGCTTGGCGATTACAGCGTGCTGTATTGTGACTTGTGACACAGCACGTAGAACGGACGCTGGTGTCCATCCTTCGGTTTGTCCCCTTGGTCGCCTCTTACGACACCCTCGGGAAAGAGATGCGATGGTGTTATTCTAGGTCCGTGAACGCATCTCAAACCAAATGAGGCATATATAATTTTAACCGAAAAAAACCGACTTCAAACAGGAAACTAAGGTCCCCCTCGATTTCTCTGGGATGCCATCATCAGATCCTGGTTTCCTCATCATGGTGTCACCCTTGGGATATCTCCTATCCAATAAAAAAAATCATCAAAATCGGTTCATTAACGACGAAGTTATCCGCGAACACACATTATAATTATATATATACGGTCGAATTGAGGAACCTCCTCCTTTATTTGAAGTCGGTTTAAAATAGTTGAGGAACCTCCTCCTTTATTTGAAGTCGGTTTAAAATACAATACAATATTCTTTATTGCATCACAACATAAAAAAAGAAATGAACAATATAGAAGAAATCCTGTACAATAGGCGGCCTTAACTAAAAGTTACTAATATACTGTGACATAGTCATTGTTTTTTGTTTGTTTTGGATCCGTTTGTATTATTTTCTATTTAATTTATTTTTGTTATCTTTTCTAATTTTTTAAAAGCTTTTATTTAACTTGCAATGTTTGTATGTATGTATGTTTGTTTAGTTCAAATCTTGCGATCGATAGCAAGCCAAGGCCCGATTAAGCTGAAATTTGGAATGAAGCTGTATTCCCGGTGACAATAGGTCCTTTTGTTACTTTGAATTTGATCTGATGATGGACTTTGGAGGTGGAATCAAGGTCCCAAAATCGTCTTTTATTTTAAAATCGAAGGAAATACAATACCACACCGTGGACACTTCATACAACGGGCCAGAAATGACATTTCAAAAAACGAATGACGGAACAAACAAAATAGCGGCGATATCCTATACGTACGACAACCAAACGGTAACCAATCTGTATTGATCTGGGTGACGAGGGGGTGAGGTCGCAATCTAGAGAGCGGTGGGGAGTGTCCATACTGTACGTTAGTCATCATATCAGCTCATACACGTCCCCACCGAGGAGCTCGAGCCTACCCTGAATTAGGACTGTATGTTAGTACTAATATATATACTTTGACAATCCTATGCTCACTTTTTTTGAATTTGGAACCGTGTATTTTTTATATTTTAGCATTTGGCAAAAATGAGCATAAAAACTCTTTTCAAATAAAAGCTTGTACCTTAAAGCTTTTAGATTTTTCCAAAAATCATGACTTTTCCACCGTCATCATCACACTGACTACCCTTTTCTGTCTGTTTATTCTTATTTAATATTTTCGCGGTAACATTGTTTTCTTTTTTTTTTATTCAATTCTGGTGGTACAATTTCATTAATTTTAGACCCTGCTCCACTTACCCAAGACCCTATTTCCTCGTGCTCGATTAGACGCGAATCGAGGGGCGCGTCGAGGCCGCATTACTCTAGAACGACTCATACTCAATACTCTAAAGGATATTCAAAAATACGTGATTCATAAAACTCATCTAAAAGCTAATCTAAGCGCTGATTTGATAGCAATAATTATTGACTTATTAACTGGGGTACCTGGCAATAACAATAAGAATAGAAAAGTACCAGTAGTTACACTTTCACCACGTAATTTAGAAACAAACAAACATTACACTATTGTTCTGTTTACGCACAGTAAATCTAGCTCATCAGAAAGTTAATATCTCGGAAGTGCTTTAAATATAAGATATCATTACGTAATCTGTATCGCCTACCGTCTAAACTGTATGTATACTTTAAATTGCAAAAATTAAAACATTCTCTAATGTTTAATTAAATTTTCCTGTTTGCATATTATAATACTCTTCGTTAGATCGTTTGGGTCGTTAACAAGGCATCAACTTGATCTTATCAATTTAAATCTTTAGCTATAGTTTGTTTTATCGTGAAAAAATGGCATCGATTTACGAACAATATGGTACAAAGCGCCCCACGCTTTTTTCACAATAATACTAATATTTTTCGTTAACAATTGTTTTCAATTTATATTAAGAATTACTTTTCACTTTTTAGTTTGATGTGCTTTAAAAGCGTGTTTTTTAGTTTTTTAAACTATATTTATTTTTCATTTCATGGTTGCTCGATTTACGAAAAATATGGCACAAAGCGCCCCACGCTTTCTTCACAATAATACTAATATTTTTCGTTCATTATTGTTTTCAGCTAATATTAAGAATTTTCACTTTTTAGTTTGATGTGCTTTATTCTAAGGAAGGTTAGGCAATACTCCACACACGGGGGGAAAGTCCGGTTTGGTGGAGGTTGTAGGGCTAGAGGCGAAACCCACCGTGCTTGCGAAGCATGAAAACTGCTAAAAATGCTACTAACAGACAAAGCCATCCAGGTAATGACCAGGCTTTTTCTATAGGATTAATACTTTAATCACACCAAGTTTCACGCTTGTATAGGTGACCGTTATAAAATGGAGCAAAACCATAAAACAAAAAAAAGACGTGTGGCACTCGGGGACTGCCGCGGTAAAGCTATTGCATAGCATTTTTTATCAACTTTTAACTCTGAGAAAGTTACACCAGTAAAATTTACTAAGTCCTTTTAGTACCGCAAATCGCTAATAGATGGCACTGAAAGTTTTTTAGAACGCGGTAACGTTACGTCACGCTCGGCCGAGCTACATGGTAGGCGAAGTGTGGGGTGTTAGGTTTTTCGTTACGGAATTTCTTGATTCGGTCGCCGCGCTCACCTTTTTCAACCGTCCTCTTAACACGATTCCAAAGTTACAGCCTTTTAAAGGTCGGACAAACTGACAGACAGACGGACGGACAGCAAAGACTTAGTAATAGCAAAGTAATATATAGTATTATCATACAGTATGGACACTCCCTGCCGCTCTCTAGATTGCGACCTCACCCCCTCGTCACCCAATTTGATACAGATTGGTTATTGTTTGGTTGTCGAATGTATAGGATTTCGCCGTGATTTTGTTTGCGCCGTCATTTGTTTTTAGAAATGTCACTTCACGACCGTTGTAATGCAGTGTCCGGGGTGTGGTTCCCGACACCTGGTGCGGAACCCTAAAAACTACTAACATTTAATTTATAGATCTTAAATGCCCGCATCAGACAGGTTATCCGATGCGGTTCTAGAAATTTTATAAATGGCATGACATTTACATTCAATTTTTAAATCACTTCAATTTTTTTTATAAAGTGGACCATTAGTCTGATAAAAAGCTGGTTTTAGATCGATGTTCACTTACACTCTACAGTCTACACAATCTATGTATTTTCTTTCTTTTGGACGTGAAATGTTTTTAAAATCACATGCGGGGTACCAGGTCACAATACTGAAATTCCACGGATATAACGAAAGACATTTAGATCACTTTTCTGTAGAATCGGCCAATAGGGGATCGGACTGCATCAAAAATAAATTCTGAAATATGATTTCCTAAATTTCTTTCCTCTTGAACTTTCAAAAACCTTACTTGTGTTGTTCTTCCATCTCGTCCTCAATTTTTAATTTTTATTGATCAAATTCACAAAATAAGTTCGTCAATGACGCTTAAAATCTGTGACGTCACTTGTGGGTATTCCTAACATTTTAAGAACAAAATTTCGTTTTTGACAGATCATAAAAAGTAAGTAAAATGACTAGCAGTCCGATACCCTATTATAGGAATAACAACCTCATGTCTTGGAACAAGGAAAACTTATTAGTTCATCATCCACTCATGGAGGAGAATTTAAATTGCTTCACGTTAAACCAACGGCAGTGTGTCCCAACACAGCCCCATCCGATTTGTTTTAATACCATGGCCTGGCAGAATCATCAGCGCTGCGAATCTAAGGTTTCGTAGCATTCAAGCTGAGCCTGGTCATTTTCCCTAGCCCACCTTATCATCATCATCATATCAGCCGAAGGACGTCCACTGCTGGACATAGGCCTCCCTCAAGGATCTCCACGATGACCGGTTCTGTGCTGCCCGCATCCAGCGGCTTCCCGCGACCTTCACCAGTTCATCGGTCCACCGAGTGGGACAGATGGCCGATGGGGCAGTAAAGTTCTCGAGTGGCGACCATGCACCGGAAAGCGTAGTGTAGGAAGCCCACCTTATATTTAATAGTTATTAAGATTTTAAAATAAGTAGTTTTCATTATTATTATTTTTCTTGCATTGTATTACCTGTTTTTTTTTTGCTTGTGTGGGCTCTGAATGAATGCTGAATAAATGCTTATCAATATAATATCTACATTTTAGACTTACAAGGCTGATCGTAAACACATTTCATTCAAACATATCACATCTGAGCAAATAACTTATAATTATAAGTGGAATAAACAAACAAGATATGCGCCTGTACGAGTATGAGAAAGAAAATAAACATTTCATAAAATGTACGCACATCTGGCCGCTGATATCAATGGCTTATTTTATTGCCCAACTGTCCTACAAGGAGAGCACTTAATATTTGTAGGGTTCCGCACATAAAGGGTGCCAAGCCTACACCGTTCGTCCGGCCCTCTGTACGAGCTTTAATTACTGTATCGGGTAGCTGGCTCGTTTCACACAATATGTGTTATTATGGCAGACTTCTTGTGACAAATAATAATAATTGAATACGCTAAACACGTTAAAAAACCGACTTCCATCGGAACAACTTAGTACATTTTTGCATCATTATTTTTGGCTTTTGTTAATTTTCTAAAAAAGTACTACACCGATTTTGATAAAATTTAAATGGGACCACACGGGAAGCACTAGCTTTCTAATAAAAAAGGAATCATAAAAATCGGTTCACCCAGCCTAAAGTTATGAGGTAACAAATATAAAAAAAAAAAATACAGACGAATTGAGAACCTCCTCCTTTTTGGAAGTCGCTTGAAAAAGGTATGTGGCACTCGGAGACTGCCGCGGTAAAGCTATTGCATAGCATTTTTTATCAACTTTTAACACTAAGAAAGTTACACCAGTAAAATTGACTAAGTCCTTTTAGTAACGCATTTCGCTGATGATGGCACTGTAAGTTTTTTTAGAACGCGGTAAGTGTTAGGTTTTTTCGTTACGGAATTTCTTGATTCGGTCGCCGCGCTCAAAGCCCGCGATAAAAGCTATGCAATAGCTTCATCATTACAGCTCATATACGTCCCCACCGACGGGCTCGAGCCTACCCTGAATCAGGGCGATTAGGCCTTAGTCGACCACGCGGGCCCAGTGCGGGTTGGTCGACTTCACACACAACCTTCGAGTTTCTTCGCAGGCGTGTGCAGGTTTCCTCACGATGTTTTCCTTCACCGTTAAAGCAATCGGTAAGTATGTACGTAAGTTTTTGAAAAACTCATTGGTACATTGGCCGTCCAGATTTGAACCCGGTACCTCTGGTTAGATGGACCGAGTCGTTACCGGTTGAGCCACCGACGCTTTCTGCAATAGCTTCATCATTACAGCTCATATACGTCCCCACCGAGGGGCTCGAGCCTACCCTGAATCAGGGCGATTAGGCCTTAGTCGACCACGCGGGCCCAGTGCGGGTTGGTCGACTTCACACACAACCTTCGAGTTTCTTCGCAGGCGTGTGCAGGTTTCCTCACGATGTTTTCCTTCACCGTTAAAGCAATCGGTAAGTATGTACGTAAGTTTTTGAAAAACTCATTGGTACATTGGCCGTCCAGATTTGAACCTGGTACCTCTGGTTAGATGGACCGAGTCGTTACCGGTTGAGCCACCGACGCTTTTTAGCCACCGACGCTTTTTGCAATAGCTTAAAAAAATAAAATAGGGGGATGTTTTTTTCAATGTTTTTTTGCGTAAAAACGGTAACATATACAAGCGTCAACCTTTGTGTGATTATAGTGCAGACTCTACAGTAAAACAACAAAATATAATGAAAACTAGTCAAATGTGAGGGGATGCGCTAAGGTACTGAACTGATCGAAAGAAAAATCATTGTTGATTGGGGTTTTTTTTTGTTTACGTACTGTGGGGTATCGTTGAATTATCATATCGGCTCATATACGTCCCAACCAGGGGGCTCGAGCCTCGGGCGATCGGGCCTTAGCCGACCATGCTGGTTGGTCGACGTCACTCACACCTTCGAGTTTCTTCCAACGGGACCCCTTTTACTAAGCCTCCGCTGCCCGTCTGTCTGTCAGCGGGCTGTACTCATGAACCGCGGCAGGCGGACCGGACAGGTGAACTGTTCAGAGTGTGTTTTCTACTGTCGGTATAACAACAAATTATAAAAGTTACGAAACGTGAATAGGTATGATTGTCTCAAGGTTCCTTACACCACACCTCCCCATACAACTATTTGTGGGGAGAGGTGTGGTGGTACGGGACCCTTGGAGCGCGAGACCGACTCGCACTTGACCGGTTTGTTAAACAAACATTTTTTTTTAAAGACTTTGGAACCGTACTTAGCACGTGGTCCAGCACGTACTTGGCAACATTTTAGATAAGAAGTTGTAAATTTGCTACAAAATTAATAAGAAAGAAAGACATCTTCTAAAGCTCTGATAGTAGAAGCAATTTTATTAAAGGTACCAAATCGACTAATACGATTTTTATTTTCATTATCGTACTAGCTTTTGCCAGCGGCTTTGCTCGCGTGAACATAGTTGCTATGACTGTCTTCGTGGGTGCGCAGTGCGTGAGCCGTAAGCGGCTCGCGAGTGTGTAAAAAAGTTGCCTATATGTTAATCCAGGTTCTTATCTGTCTACCTACCAAATTTCATACAGGTCAGTTTATCTGTTGTGACGTGAAAGAGTAACAAACATCTATACATTCAAAAATTTTAGCTCTATAAACGAATATCGAGATTTTGTGAATTAAATTTTTAGCATCCGGGGTAAGTTTGTTCAGATCCTCCCAGCCAGCCCTTTGCAAGTCTCATCTGAGGTCATGCGGCATGAAGATTTTCTGTAGCATTTTTTTTAGAATTGACGATGGGTTCCTTGGGGAAAGTTGTACAGTGTGATGTGATGAGTTACACCGATTTTTACACCCTGTATAAAAATGGACGCATATGTACCTATATTTCAATCTGCAGCCTAAACTACCACATCATAGGCCAATAGTGTTTGTCTGCGGAAGTATCCCCAAGCGTCATAAAAACTTTGACTACGCGGGCGTAACAGTGGGCAAAGCTAGTACCTAAATATAGTTACGTGTAAATATTCAGGTTCAGTGATAACTGGAACTGGACATCTGTTAACTGGATTTAACCGGACTAATCAAATCAAGTACCCACTTAATGTTTACACGTTTGTTACCCAATCGCGATGATGACTTTCAGTTCTATTAAAACTTTGCACGAACACGTATTAAATAAAATGACATGTTTATTTTATAGTCGTAAATAAATATTTATTTTGTACGTGTACTTTAAACAACCGGCCAAATGCGAGTGGCACTCGCGCACCGCGGCGCGGGTTCCGTACCGCCACACCTTTGGGTGTAAGGAAGCTTAAAAACTTTAACCCTTCCAGCGCGACGCCATCCGGATCGTCTAGGCCGGTTACACCTAAATTTGTCAAATTTTAATTTAAAAGTCCTGTATTTTATTTCTTTCTTTTCAACACTAAAAAAAATAATATCGTTAGAGAGGAAACTTTATCACCTTTTTAATAAATATTTAAAATAATTTAATTTGATTAATTAAATATGCTGCGCAGCTGAACACCCGGCGCAGCATAAGATTTTTAAATTTTTCAATTATTTTGTTTCAATTTTTTATTTTAACATAAATATACATTAAAAAGAGGTAATTTTTAACTGTAAATATGTAGTATATAAATAGATATAGTAAATTACATGAAAAAGTAGAATAGAGCTTGTCTAAACCAAAGAGTAAGTCTAAACTGAAATGACGCGCCCCCCACACTGGCACTGGTAATGCGGTGGTGGGACGCATCATAGTTTCAACCTGTTTTGCGACAGTCTTACATTGTTTTCTACAAAATTCAATGACTTTATCAAATGTGGAATTCCTTATTATTGATATTATGAGGAATAGTCACAAAATATCATATTTTTCAGGTTATCGCCAAAATATCCAAAATAAGGAATTTACCATGTTAAAAATTCTTTGAAATTGGTAAAAAATAATGTGAGACTGTCGCTTAACAGGTTAAATTTGTTAAAAAAATAAACATGGAGTCAGAATTCACAAAAAAAAACCTTGAAAAATTTCAAATTCGCCCCATAACCAAAACGAACCACCTTAACGCGAATATGACACAAATTTGAACAGTTTGTATTATTTGGTCAAGTGTTTTAGCGAAGAAGATGTACAGATGTGTAACAGGGGATCGGACTGCTTTAAAAAATAACTTCTGAAATATGATTTCCTAAATTGCTCTCCTCTTAAAGTTTCAGAAAACCTTACTTGTTTTGTTTTTCATAACGTCTTCAATTTTCAATCTTCAATCTTCAAAGACACTAAAAATCTATGACGTCATTTGTGGGCATTTCAAACGTTTTTAGAAAAAAAAATCGTTTTTGACAGATCATAAAAAGTAACTCAAATGACTAGCAGTCCGATCGCCTATTGTATTCCGACTCGTTCCCGTCCAATCAGGACTCGCTAATATCCGATCCGTTTACACTACTGTACGTACTTATTCTTTGTACTTACTTGTCTACTTCGCTAAACACTTGACGTATATCTGGCTTTAAGGTCGCACTATAATCACACGATTCACGAAGTTTCACGTTTGTATGTGTTATTACCACTTTTACGATAGTCCTTTTTTTTCTTTTTGTTTTAAATATCATTTTTTAGTAAATCCGCTATGATAACACATTTTCTGTAAAAAAAATTATTGTCTTTAAAGTCGGTTTACGGTCGATAGTTTAACGTGACAACATCATAACGTAACGGGACAATGAGCGTAACGGGACACTGAGTCATCCTTTTTCGTACGTGCAGCCGGCGTCCATCGATTTATTTGACGTTTTCACGTCAAAAAATTAACCGGAGACCTATTACGGTACAAAAGATAGAGCCCTTTAAAATCAGACATACAGACAGATATACGGACGATGTAGGCTTAGTAATCGTGTCCCGTTGTTACGCTTAGAGCACGGAACCCTAAAAATATGGGACAATCAATATACTTAAATGATTAAAAAATCACTAAAGCACTTTTAGCACCTGATACTTTGAGTCACTTGCATAATAAACATGTCTGCTGTAACGTAAAACCAAAATTGGTGTGGGTCCCGTTAACTGGGGCTTCTACGCATCATACTGAACAACTTTTGTTACATGACTTTGCTGAAAACGCAAAAAAATAACACATCATACAAGTCGATCAGCTGAATTTTATGCATTTTTGTATGGAGGGTCAATTTTTTTTGCTGAGATTTGACTATGGGTTTCTTGGGACAAGTTGTTCATTATGAAGAGTAAATCCCCATCAAATAACGGGTCCTACAACAATTTTGTTACATCCTGTATATAAAAGGAAACCGTGACTCACTAACTGATATATCTACGCACTTCCCAAACCACTGGACGTATCAGGTGAAATTTGCCATACAGATAGCAATTATGACATCCGCTAAGAAAGGATTTTAGGAAAATCTTACGGGAACGGTAAAAAACAGATTTTTCGCGGTCGAAGCCTTAAGCAATAGTTACTTAGAGATAAAGTGTTAATTAAGAGAACCATCACCCAAAGTCGCTGGCACCAGCTATACAGTCATAAAAACGATATCCACGCGGGCGAAGCCGCGGGCAAAAGTTATGTATTCCCACCGGGTCCCGAAGGGTTGTTAAGTAAGTAATATAATGAAACCTTCCATATTCGGCGTCATCGTCACTTACCATCAAATGAGATAGATGATGCCAAGGGCTTACCAATTGTAAATAAAAAAAAATATGGGTAAATTTTTTTTAGCAGTCGAGTCATTAATTTTTAATTAATTCCTTAAAGTTATTAGCTTATAAGCGTCGGTGGCTCAACCGGTAACGACTCGGTCCATCTAACCAGAGGTACCGGGTTCAAATCTGGACGGCCAATGTACCAATGAGTTTTTCAAAAAAACTTACGTACATATCATTACCGATTGCTTTAACGGTGAAGGAAAACATCGTGAGGAAACCTGCACAGGCCTGCGAAGATACTCGAAGGTTGTGTGTGAAGTCGACCAACCCGCACTGGGCCCGCGTGGTCGACTAAGGCCTAATCGCCCTGATTCAGGGTAGGCTCGAGCCCCTCGGTGGGGACGTATATGAGCTGATATATATATATTAGCTTTATATCACAGAAGAACGCAGAAGTTTTAATACTATTTATTTAATAGTTTATTGTGTTAAAAGAAAATAGGCACTTAAAACACAAAGGAGTAACTAGTATCTTATCTGTGGTGAAACTTATTTCTAATAAAACTGGTTGTCTGTAAAGTCGGTTTACGGACGACAATTTTACGTGATAACGTGTCACAAGCCGAACGCTTAGCACCGCACTCTTAGTCCCGCACTCTCGTTTGCACGTTCGGCTCAGGCGGGACGTGACACTTTTTCGTGGGTGCAGCCGGCGTTCATCGATTTATGAGGACGTGACACTTTTTCGTGAGTGCAGCCGGCGTTCATCGATTTATGAGGACGTGACACTTTTTCGTGAGTGCAGCCGGCGTTCATCGATTTATGAGGACGTGACACTTTTTCGTGAGTGCAGCCGGCGTTCATCGATTTATGAGGACGTGACACTTTTTCGTGAGTGCAGCCGGCGTTCATCGATTTATAAGACGTTATCACGTCAAAAACCTCCAACAATTCGGATTTGGCCCCCTATGGGTGCAGTGGATCTATAGGTAACTTTCCCGAAATTGGGAATAAACCCGAGTGGAGTGTGGAAAGAAAAAGTGAATATAATATAAAAAGTAAAAAACATTTCCTTTGCTAAATTTCAGCCAAATCGGAGCACCATTACTTTCGGTGCTCATTTTGTTTACTCCATTTTGATACTTAGTTGCACCTAAAATCTGTCCTCTTTCGGCGGGCATTTGTCTATCTCCAAAAACGGCTAAACAGATTTCCTTGAATCGTAGCTAAGAATACTCTCAATCAAGTCACCTTTAAAAAAATAATCTAAATCGGCTTCTCTGTTTGGGAGCTACAATGTCACAGACAGATACACACGTTAAACTTATAACACCCCTATGTATGCATCGGAGGTTAAAAATATCTACTACACTTCATAATAACGATCTAATCCAGGAACAGATTTATACTGATATACTACGATTAAGTTTAGAACGAACCCATGACCCTCCGGCTACCGGGCAGGACCACGAACCACCAGACCACATAGTCACGCAATCGACCGTTAAATCGAGCGTTAAGACGAGACGTACAAAAACTTTTACTTGTCATTGTGTTAAAAACAACTACTGACTCTATGCAGGTACCTTGTAATGATAAAACACTTCCAGTGAAAAACTGTTTGTTACCTTTTCACGCTTCAACACCTCCACCAATCTTAATGAAATTTGGCATGCAGGTAGCCTATAAGTCACTGGGAAGGACAAAGGCTACTTTTATCCCGTGAAAATAGCACAGTCCGATGCAGTTCCTGAGGGAACTGAAAAAAATACTATTTTTTTGGTTAATTTCTTTAACATCGCAACGGAACATCTACCAGATACGCTAAACTACCAGATTTATGATATAACGTCACCAGTCACCAATAGTGGATTGTTGTGATTTCTTGCACAGACCTGGATAAGGGGGTGAGAAATTACTTAATTTACTAATTGCATATCCTGACACAGTTCCCAAGGGATATGGGGAAAACTCATTTCCATAAAGGCGCACGTCGGCGTCGTCGCAACGGAGCAACGGATTGAAGTTATTTTTTGTATCGAAATGGTTGAGGAGGTGGAAAGTGACAGAATAGCCCGATATAGCTCCTGTGAGATCTAGAGAAAACTCATGATCATGCTCCACTCACCTTCAAAGACAGTCATAAAAACGATGTCCACGCGAGCGAAGCCGCTGGCAAAAGTTAGTTATCTAATAAAGGTAGATTATTATGCACTTTGGAATAATTATAGTAGATAGAGTTAGTTAATGGACTCTGGCAGCTACGAATAGCAACATAAAGTTTAATGTCTGATAACCACAAAGGTGACTTCCTCGTGGTCACGTGTCCTTAATTTACAAGTACTTCATTATCTAAATATGCCAAGAATCGTGTCTGTGCAATTTATAAAACTGCATAACATCTTTCAAAACAGATTGAGAATTGTGAAAAAAAAGCATGTCTTGTAAAATGGGGGTGTCTAAGTCTAACTTCTTCGGCGAAAGGTAGGACGAAAAAAAAATATTCCGTCATCATCCAAGTCCACTGCTGGACAAAGGCCTCCCCCAAAGAATTCCACGACGAACGGTCCTGCGCTGCCCGCATCCAGGTAGTTGGTCCACTGCGAGGAAGGGCTGTGTACGCTACGTCTTCTGAACGGGAATCTGCTTAACGAGCTATGTGCTCTGCCCACTGCCGCTTCAGTTTAGCAATTCTGTGAGCTATGTCGGTTACTTTGGTTCGCCTACGTTTCTCGTAATACCTGTTTTTTTTGCTTGTGTGGGCTCTGAATAAATGCTTATCTTATCTTATCTTATCTCCTCATTTCTGATTCGATCGCGTAGGGAAATTCCAAGCATAGCTCGCTCCATTGCCCCTTGGGTGACCTTGAGCCTTCTTATGAGGACCATAGTAAGCGACCATGTCTCAGTTCCGTATGATGTCACTGGCAACACACACTGGTCGAAGACCTTAGTCTTGAGACACTGCCGTATTTGGGACGTGAAGATATTGTGAAGCTTCCCGAACGCTGCCGATACTTTTGTATTGTCTTCAAATCTTAAAGGCGGTATAATTTTTAACCGACTTCAAAAAAAGGAGGATGTTTCTCAATTCGACCGTATATATTTTTTATTTTTTTTATGTGTGTTCGCGGATAACTTCGTCGTTTATGAATCGATTTCGATGATTCTTTTTTTGTTGGAAAGGAGATATCCCAAGGGTGGTAGGTACCGTGATAAGGAAACCAGGATCTGATGATGTCAACCCAGAGAAATAGAAAGGAACTTTCAAAAATCGTAATGGTGACTAGTGCGTTTGAAGCCTTTTTTTTAATGTTCAAAATTATTTTTATTTGCTATAGTTTAACCATGCGAGATCTCCAAAGTATTTATTTTTTAAATCGCATTTTTTCTTAAATGTAAGATGTTCATCGACTTTGAGTCAAAACTTAAACTGACTCTTGTTTAAGATTTTTTTTATTTGAAATCAGACTAGCTCTTTACTTAAAAAACCGGTAAAGTGCGAGTCAGAATCGGGCACAAAGGTTTCCATACCATCATACTAGATGGCGCTAGTTTATTCACATTAAAAAAAATAACACGTTTTTTGTATGGAGACTTTCACTTTTTCTGTTTTTAGCGGCAACAGAAATACATCATCTGTGAAAATTTCAGCTGTCTAGCTATCACGGTTCATGAAATACAGCCTGGTGACAGACGAAGAGACAGACAGACAGGCGACAGCGGAGTCTTGGTAATAAGCTCCCGTTTTTACAAATAAAGTATATTGCTTTTTATACTGAGAGATATAGAGTGATTTCAAAAAGTGTGGCAACGATCCTTCTTTTACCCTATAGGCTATTTGAAATCACCATAGCGAAACTTATTTGAAATTCACAATTCAATGACATGGGCTAGTTTTCGTTATCTTAGTTTATTAAATAAGCGTAACGAAAGTCGTAAAAGTTTAACGATATTTATATACATTGTGCAAGGACTCTTTAGTAATTTTATAGGAGTGCTACACTCTGAAATCTCTGAAAGTGTTCACTTTTGAACCGGCTCTACATTTCAGTATCTCATCATATCCGCTCGTATACGTCCCCACCGAGGGGCTCGAGCCTACCCTGAATTAGGGCGATCGGAACTAAGTCGACCACGCGGGCCCAGTGCGGGTTGGTCGACTTCACACACAACCCTCGAGTTTCTTCGTAGGCGTGTGCAGGTTTCCTCACGATGTTTTCCTTCACCGCAAGAGCGTCGGATAAACGTATACATATGAAATTCGAAAACACATTGGTACGTGACAGGATTCGAACCGCGACCTCCCGCATAGGAGGTAGCGACCCTAGCCGTTACGCCATCGACGCTCTTTATTTCAGTATCTAATAAGTATATAATACCTACTCCGCATACTTTCTTATCAGCCTGCTTTGGTATGTGATGATGATCAGCCAAAAGACATCCACTGCTGGAGTAGGCCTCCCCCGATTTCGAGGGGAGGGGGGTTGCCGTAATCGCCACGCTTGGCAGGCGTGTTGGAGATCGCGTGTGCACTGTTCAATGTGGTGGCACTGATGCGGAAACTCAGTATCCTCCGGTTTTTCCCCGGCTGCCCGAAAACGAGGGTTGTTTTTTGCACCTACTCAAACTCAACTTTGCCTGGAGATATTTCTAGACTTTTCATGCAAAACATGGTTTTTTGATGAATTAATAAAAAAATACTGAGAACATGTGTAGGGTAGAAACTTTCAAGATGAGCAAGTGCTATATTTATCCTCTTAGTACACACATACACACACACACACACCACACACACACACACACACACACACACACAACACAACCCACGCATATACATGCACCTAATTTTATTCTAAATAGTTTTAATTATTTTATTTTTTTTACCTTATTATTATTATTTTTGTAAGTTTTGTTTTTATTGGTTTTGTATAATCAGCTTAGGTATAGTTTCTATAGTATGTAAAGATAAGGAAGAGCGGTGCCTCCTGACACAGGCTTTTTTAGCTTAAAAGGAGGCTCCAGCCATAGTCGTGTATAGCATTACCTATATGGAGAAAATAAACATTTTTATTTTTTTATTTTTTTTTATTTTCTTAGTTCTTATAGATTGATTTAGTTTTAAGTGGTTCTTGTAAAAATGCGCGGAACATTCAAGTTGTGATAGTATGAAGTTAGTAGAACCAATGTTCATAAGAACTGAGAAGATACGCGTAAATATAGCACTTGTCCGTCTTGAAAGTTTTTATTTTTATACCCTGTACTGCACATGTCCTAAGTCATTTAATAGCTTTTCAAGAAACCATGTTTTACATAAAGAAAATAATTTGGCAGTGTTCAGCAGTGTATGTATGTATTTATGCATGTATGTCTGTTTCTTCGGCTGAGCCTCTCGATGAATAGTGGAGTGCGAGGTGACGCTCGACTCGTGTCGATCCCGTGACTGACGCAGGATACAATTTTACCCAAATGCACAAAAAAGAGGGATGGTAAAAATGTAGTCAGGTATTTAATTTAAAATTAAATTGTGTAGGTTATCCGACCGTTCTATCTAACCGATTTACTTATTTTTTTAAATGAAAGGTATTGATGCACAGATTTGTCATCAAGCATTAGAAATCATCCCCACGAGCGGCTAGCGGCTCGCGCACCGCGCTCCCCCTAGAATGTAATACGAGTCCGTTCGGCCATTCTATCCAATCAATTTGCCAATATTTTTAAATGAAAGGAATTTATGCATAGATTTATCATAAAGTATTAAAAACTACCTAACTTACGTACTTCTCAAAAAAATTAATAAAAAAAAAACTATTGCGAGTCCGTCCTATTCTATGAAACCAATTTGCTTTTTTTTTTAATGAAAGGTATTGATGCACAGATTTTTCATCAAGCATTGGAAATCACCAAACTTTCGCCCTTTTAAATTTATGTCCAAGACTCGAACGCAATTTTCGTTGCTTTCTTTCTCAATATCTCCGGTTCTAATTGAAGTGCCAACGCGGCTCTTTTTGGTCGAAGAACACTCGCTAGAACGAGCTTTTACATTTGATCTATTACCCATCTAAATTGGTTGAGTTGGAGGGGAAAATAGGTGTGAACATTCAAAGCGCACATTCTCGCAAACCGCGCAACATCGATGTCTATACTAAGCCAAAAAAAAACACATCGGAGTCGGCTGAATAGTTTCTAAAAAGCCCTAGCTGCTCCAACGCTTCCTGGTGGTCCACCGCCATAAAATATTTCTACGAACCTGCTCTGAAATTATACCTTTTTAATGCAAAAAACCGGAAGGAAATCGGCCCAGAAGTTTTTTAGATAAATGGCAACATTCGTTCGCAAAAAAAAACTTCTCACCCTAAATGAAATAATATAAAACGCATACCACTTCTCTGTTCCGTCGTGGTGGGTAAAAGCACTAAATTATTAGACTCGTCGATTCGAATTAGTACTAAGGGCCGTTTTTTCATAGTATTTGGGCCTGCGGCGTGGAAATCATAAAAAATAACCAGTAATCAAAAAATAATATAATTCAAATTATTTTCTTAAAAATAATCTATATTTTCAACCGACTTCCAAAAAGGAGGAGGTTCTCAATTCGACTGTATTTTTTTTATTTGTTATCTCAGATCTTTCGACGGGTAAAGGTTTTGATGATTCTTTTTTTATTTGAAAGCTGGTGCTTCTCGTGTAGTCCCATATAATTTTTATCAAAATAGGTGTAGTACTTAATTAGAAAATTAGCAAAAACCAAAAATAATAATGCAACATTGTACTAAGTTGTTGCGATGGAAGTCACTTTTTTAACATGTTTAGCTTTTTCGATTATCATTTAAAATAAACCTATGTTTTTAACAATACCATTTCAATCATCTGATTAGGTTTAGTCAACTTAGTATGGAAAGTCCATTTTTTCGGCAAGTTGTGTATCAGGTACTAATAAAATAGCATCTTAAATTATAATCTGACTTTGAAACAACCACCAAAAACTTGGGTAATATCTATATGTATTCAGTCTTCTTTAACTAGACCAAGCAGTAAAGACTTGTTTCACGTAAGTAGGAATACTAACTTCTTAGATGCCTATATATTCACTTGTTTTTGTTTGATCGTGGATATAAAATATTCTTTTATGTAACTACATAACATATATACTTAGAGTAGTCCTACAGTGACTGGCAGATGAAAAAATACTCTTTGCATAGAGCTGTTTCGATTTCAAGAATTTTTAGATTACTGTTCATGTAATTACGAAAGATTCCTGTAATGTTTATTGGATAAGCAAAAACTTATAAGCTAGCGATAGCTACTGTAACATACCGAAGAATCTGAGGATAGCCGAGGAAGGTACGATGATACTACTTTGATAAATTACGATCGGCCACTATGTCAACAAAATCGTACATATTTACATACCTACGGCTGTGAGATTCTTAACCATTTCTGTTGGCGAGTAATTCAATACGTAACATCTAAAATTGTCGTTACTTTTTTTTTATTCTAAAAGAAGGGGACGGAAACTTATATATTATATTCGAAAGGTAATGTAACATAGATGCGCGCAGTGGTCGAATTTCGACCACAAATCATATCAGTACTGACATCACTACGATAAAACTCTTAATTTAAATTCAAAAAACTTGTGAACTTACTCTTCTGCATCTCGTCCATCGCGTAATCCGTTTTCATTTTGAATATTGGAACAACTTAGCAAGCACTTTCTAGTTCGGTCTTAGCACTACTACGTCGGCGGCGATGCACTCCGACCGCACTGTTTCGTTTCGACAGATATTATTTAATTTACCACCGTGAAAGTTTAATTTGATTCGTAAATTGAAAATTCCGAAGAGTGTGCAAGAGTTGGTATTATTTTAACGCAAGTTGGAAGTAGCTGCGCGCGCGCCGGTATTCTTTTTTGAATGCGTCGGATCGTTGTGTAGTGTCGCGTCAAGTCGCGTGTGTGACCACCTCTCTAGTACACCACATACACCTGAGTGGCGCGCGCCGAGCTCGGAGCCATCTCGTGGGGACGTGGGGACGTCGTGGGGACGTGGGGATGACAGCTAACAAGCCCCGCGTCGGACGCGTTGTATTCTTTATAATGTTTCGAATGTATTTCAGCGTGCGGTACCTATATGTTTGTAAATTACCAGGCAATTTGTCATGAGACTGGCGAGAATTCCACACATTTCTTTTATTACCCATATTTTGTAAACCAATCTCTCTCTCTGTCTAGTACTTGTAGTTAAAACAGATCTTCATAATTAGTAAACATGAAGATGTATAAATTAGAAACGTCTAGAATCTTTTACTTTTAAGAAAGTTGATATTTTAAAAACTCATTTTACTTCTCTTATACTCTATATAAGTTTTTAAATTATCTTTTCCGAATAAAAAAACTAGTAATACGTAATACATTTTAAAATTTGTATTGTGTCATCATTATCATCGTATCAGTTCATATACATCCCGACCGAGGGGTCGAGCCTACCCTGAATTGGGTAACCAGGTGGGCCCAGTGCGGGGCGGTTGACTTCACTGGTTGTTTCTTCCCACACGGGTTTCCTCACGATGTTTTCCTTTGTTTTTTTTTGTATTATATCAACAACATAATTATTTACCAACTAAGATGATTACCAATTTTTTTTGCCGACGGCGTTTTCTTATACCAATGATAGATTTTGCCGATCAACAAAAAAGGTGTTTTAAAACGACGTTAGGTCTGAACTTAAAACAGGTTATATAAATTACTAGCTTTTGCCCGCGGCTTCGTCCGCATGGACATCATTTTTAGGACTGTATGCGTGGACATTAGTTTTTTCCAGATCCTTATCCCAAAGCGGGCTATTCTCATAAGCAGTTTAAATCATTTCCCATTCCTTCAATCATCTCTGTGCAAAAAATCACAATCCATTGTTCCGATGCGATGTTATAAAATGAACCAAAAAAATACTATTTTCCAGTTCCTACAAGAACTGCATAGGACTAGGCTATTTTAACGGGATAAAAAGTAGCATATGTCCTTTCCCGTGACACAGGCTACCTGCATGCCAAATTTCATCAAGATTGTTCAAGGTGTTTAAGTGTGAAAAGGTAACAAACAAACACAATTTCACATTTATAAAATAAAGTAAGGATAATTTTAAGTAAAATTAATATGATAAGATAAGATAAGATAAGATCATTTATTTGCTTTAAACGTGGTAAAAACATGTACAATATTTTTAGCTTAAGTATCTCACATTTAGCCTAAATAGGCATGCAAATACACAAAAAATAATTAGTAACATAAATTTAAAAATGAAAAATGACACCATATTAAATAAAATCATTTCATTATTAATTATTTCATTTCGCCTGTATAACTTAATGTCAATGTGAACAATCTATAAAATATTCGTTAAGACTATAGTAGCATTTTTCTTTTAACCATTTAGATAATTCTGTCTTAAATTGTCTATTTTGTAATTGACGGATTTTCTTTGGTATTTTATTATATACTGTTATAGTCATTATAGCAACTTTTACTGTGAAGAGAAGTTCTACACAATGGCATTAGCAACTTTGTCGGGTCCCTTTCTCTTAATCTTGGATTCTGTACAGGATTTTGAAACAGGTTTGCATTTTTCCGTACAAATGAACCTACCTCTAAAATGTATAGTCCTGTTAAAGTTAGAAGTCCAAGTTTTCGAAATAATGGTCTACATGTGTCAAGAGGTCCAGCTGCACAAACAGCTCTAATACATTTTTTTTGAGCGAGAAAAAATCGTTCAACGTCTACAGAATTGCCCCATAATAGTACTCCGTAGCGCAAGACTGATATCACATAGCCGTGATAAGCTACTAATGCAGTTCCCTGTCCTGCTACATTTCTCAAACGTCCTAGAGCAAATACAAAACTATCAAGCTTAGCACAGGTAACTTTTATGTGTTCTTTCCAAGAGCAGTGCTCGTCTAATGTTATACCCAAGAATTTTGTATGATTCACTTGCTGAATTGGTTTGCTTTGGCACTGCAATTCTAATACTGATTTTTGCGTCTTATAATTACAGAATTGTATAAAATTTGTCTTTGCAAAATTAGGTCTTAAATTATTTCTGCATAGCCAGGTATTAATAATGTCAATTGTAAGATTAATTTCATGTCCAAACAAAATAGATTTATTATCATCTGGTACAATTACAGTTAAATCGTCAGCATACATGACCATTTTGTGGGGTATTTCCTTTGGCAGGTCGTTAATGTATAATATAAACAGTAATGGTCCTAATACACTCCCTTGAGGAACACCGTGTTTATTATTCAGGAAGGAAGATTTATACGCAATAGAATCATTACATCCATTAATTCTGTTCAGTTCAACACTTTGCATGCGGTTTGTCAAATAACTTTCAATCCAATCCAATGCATTTCCCCTGATACCGTAACATTCACATTTTCTAAGTAATATTTTATGATCAACAAAATCGAAGGCCTTTGTCATATCAAAGAATGTTGCTATAACTGCGGTTTTATTGTCTATATATTCTGTGATGCTTCGCAACAGAGAATAAGCGGCATCAGCAGTTGATTTATGCTTTTGGAAACCGTATTGTTCTTCTGTTATAACTTTATGTTTTTCAAAGAAAGGCATAGCTCTGTTTATAAAAAGCCTTCTCAAAGATTTTCGAGAATATGGACACCAATGTTATGGGACGATAATTTCCCAAGTCCTGCTTATCACCTTTTTTATGTAGAGGTTTGATAATACTGTACTTTAGGCTTTCCGGAAATGAACCTTTTGTAAAAGAGAGGTTTACAAGATGAGTCAAGACCGGAGCAATCTTCTGTGCACATGCTTTGATAACTTTTGTTGTGATTTGATCATATCCCGTTGAGTTAGTGTTATTCAATGATTTTATAATTCTAATTAATTCGTCGCTCGTACAAGGACCCAAAAAGAGACTTGAATTAATTCTACGTAGTTTCGAAACAAGTTCTGAAGTGTTTGTTTTGGAAGAACAGTCAGTAGAGTATATAAGGTATTTGTTAAACGTATAATATGATAAGGTAACCGACATAACTCACAGAATCGCTCTGATCGGGGCACATAGCTCGTAGAACAGATGACTGTTGAGGCAGGAAAGAAGTAGCGTAGGTAGGCCCTGCACTCGGTGAACTGACGACCTGGTGAAGGTCGTGGGAAGCTGCTGGATGCGGGCAACGCAGGATCGGTCGTCGTGGAAATTCTTGGGAGTGGCCTTGGCAGTGGACGTCTTTCGGCGGATATGATGATGATGAAGAAGATGATGATGAAGATGATGAATATGTAATATCTGCGGCGTAACGGGAGCGTCGGTGGCAAAACGGCTAGGGCCGCCGCCTCCTGTCCGGGAGCTCCTGCCACGTACCAATGTGATTTCAAATTTAGATTTCATATGTACGTTTATCCGACGCACTTACGGTGAAGGAAAACATCGTGAGGAAACCTGCACACGCCTGCAAAGAAACTCGGAGGTTGTGTGTGAAGTCGACCAACCCGCACGGGGCCCGCGCGATCGACTAAGGCCCGATCGCCCTAATTTAGGGTAGGCTCGAACCCCTCGGTGGGGAGTGGGGACGTACATGTGCTGATATGATGATAAATAACTGTTATTAAGCAGACACATCTGTACAAACAATGTTACATACGAGTATTCAAGAAACAACATTCAAGTTTCGTATTTTTCATTACGTTTTCTTGATCCGAGGTCATTACGAGAATATAGTACTCACTCGTGATCTCCTGGATCTTTTCACTCTTATTAGATATACAGCCCAATAGGTAAAGAATTTAGATATAATATTGTAATTTTCATTATTATTATTCTGTTTTTAGAAAAGCTGCTTGGAAAAGTATACGAATAAAAAAAATCGGCCAAGTGCGAGTCAGACAGAACCGCACGCATAGGGTTCCTTTGTGTTCCTCCATCATACTAGATGGCGCTAGTTTCTTCACGTTTCAAAAATTGGACACCTTTTTGTATGGATACCTTTACTTTTCCTAATTTTTAGTATTTGCTGTTATAGCGGCAACAGAAATACATCATCTGTGAAAATTTCAACTGTCTAGCCATCACGGTTCATGAAATACAGCCGGGTGACAGACGGACAGACGGACGGACAGCGAAGTCTTAGTAATAGGGTCCCGATTTTACCCTTTGGGTACGGAATACTTAAAACGAGAATATTATTATATTTCGATATAAATCTGTAATTTATGCAAACATCCTTACAGATCACGAACGTGCCGTGCGATCGCGTGTCGAATTCACTTGTATTGTATACAGTATACTGTACGATCATGAAAACGTATTTACTACACTCAATACATATTAATTACACATCTGCACAAGTCATAAGGTTTCTGGCAGCACGTTAGGGGAGGCCACTCGATATTATTTGCACGCAAAAAATATTATTTGGCGACAGCCCTGAAACTTTTGTCTTTTTCTTATTCTTTACGTGTAAAGAGGGAAGAAAATAACCACACTTTTGCACTTTTTCGATGTTTTCGTTTTTATTTTCACCATATTTATCTTAAATAAAAATCCATTCGATGTTTTCCCTTCAGTCACATATGAACTTTATTTTAGTAAGTGAATCATATTATCAAATTACTTATTTTAAGAATAAAACCGAAAATAGACGATAGAATGGCTCGAAAAGAGGTACTTTTGCGAAATTATTCTATCGAGCCAACTTTATTAAATCGTGTTTCCATTCGATATAATCCATCGTAACTATTCTCAATAATACCAATATGTTTTCGTAGATTTTAAATTTACTGTTAACTACTTCAAAAATGGATTCTAAAAACCTGTTTAAGTCTGGGTCTTAAACACGTTAACTTATACTTTTTTAAGAACGATGAATGAACGGAATCAGCAGCTTACATCGTCGTTATCGAAGCCCGTATCTTGTATTTTACATTCCAACAAAACATACTTCAGATTAATCGTTTAATAACATTTCATGTTATCTTTGAAAAACATGCTGTTCTTTCTTAAAAAATGAGACTGTCATGAATTAATCAATTTCTCTTTGACCAACGAAGGAAGGTTACTTTTTACAAATTAATCAAGTGCATCAAACGCTGAATCAAGTGAAACTAATTTAATTAGTTATGTACAGTACTGATCCTGAGTAACTGATGATGATGATGATGATGATGTATCCGACTGATTTCGGTCATGGCGACCACTTCGACTCCTAGTCGGTTTGCCGCGCGTGCGCATGAAGATGGTTTATGTAGCTTATCTTCGCAGCGAAACTCCTCGCGCACTGAGGGCATTTAAGTATGCCACCCTCGTAAATGTATGAAATGGTCGCAGGTGGTCGGGCCTTTAACTGGTCGCGTTTGGTATCAAGGTCAGCTTTACGCTGATCCTCAAACTCACGCACTTGCATATTCACAATCCTGCGCCATTCTGGCCATTCTGCTGCCAAACTCTTCCATTGAGAGGGTTCTATGTTGCATCCTTTCATATGTCGCTTCTGAACATATTTGTACCGGAGGAGCTGTCCGCCATGTTTCTGCTTACCCTCCTCCAGTTCAGAATAAAATATGCGTCCATATAATAGGTCCAAACAAATGCTCAATCTCCATTGAGAGCAAGGAATCTTGCGATGGGGAATCTTGGTAAGCCCGTTTCCATCTTCAGCTTTATCGTCACTTATCATCAGGTGAGATGATGCCAAGGGATTACCAATTGTGAATAAAAAAAAGTCTTGTCAGCAGAGTAACTGCCAGTCCTTCATATATCATCATATCACTCGAAAGAAGTCCACTTCTGGACAAAGGTCTGCCTTGCCCGCATCCAGCGGCTTCCCGCGATCTTCACCAGGTCATCGGTCCACCGAGTGGGAGGCCTAACTACGCTACTCGAGAAATTTGTTCCACGAGCTATGTGCCCCGCCCACTGCCACTTAAGTTCAATGATTCAGTGAGCTATGTCGGTTACCTTCGTTCTCCCACGGATCTCCTGATTTTTGATTCGTTCACGTAGGGATATTTCGCGCGTAGCTCGACCCTTTGGGTGACCTTGAGCCTTCGTATGAGGCCCATAGTAGGTGTCAGTTCCGTATATCATCACTGGCAACACACACTAGTCAAAGACATTAGTCTACTCTAGAGATACTGCGGTATTTGGGACGTGAAGATATTGCGAAGCTATCCGAACGCTGCCCAGCCGAGTTGGATTTGATGATCTCTTTCTCGAAGGTGGACTTACCTGTTTGTCCCAGGTATACATATTTGTCAATAACTTCCCTTATTTGTCTACCCTTCTTATCCCGCGCCAAGTTTTGTCTTCAATAGATCAATGTACGTACCTATAGGAAGGTTATCTGTGATGTAACTATTCTCTTATGTGTGGCACCAACTACCCGTGCTATCTATCCATCTACGAGCGGCAGTTGCCTAGTGGTGCACTTAACGATACCTGCGGTCACGTGTAGGGCGTTTTAGATTCACGACGACGGAAGTGTGGAATGCGACCTTCATACACATACGGAATCAGATTTGCAGGAAACCTGCACGATGTTGTCTTTCAACGTTAAAGCAATCGGTACGTATGTTTCGAAAAACTCCCTGGTACTTTAGTCGCCCCCGGATTTGAACCCAAGACCTCTGGTTAAATTAGGAGCTAGTAGGGCGGAGTCGTTGTCTTAGCTTTCCAGCCGTGTGTTTTTACTTCCTGAAAATGTGTTTGTTTGTTACGTTTTCGACCAATCTTGATGAAATTTGGCAAGCAGCCTATGTCACTAGGAAGGTCATAGGCTACTTTGTATCCCATGAAAATAACATGTCCGATGCAGTTCCTGAGGGATCTGAAAAATACTCTGTTTTGGTTAATTTATTTAACATCGCAACGGAACAATGGATTGGTGTGATGTGATAGATAATTGAAAGGGTGGGAAATGTCATAATTTACTTATTAGCATATCCTGGCATAGTTCCTGAGGAATCTGGGGAAAATTAATTTCCACGCACGCGCACGTCGATGTCACAACGGAGCAACGGATTGATTGAAGTGTTTTTTGTAGAGAATTGGTTGAAGGGGTGGGATGTGATATAGACTGCTTATCAGAACAGTTCGATATAGTTCATGAGGGATCTGAAGAAAACGCATGCCCACACTCGCGCACCACTCACCCTCAAAGACAGTCATAAAACGATGTTCATGCGGGCGAAGCCGCGGGCATAAGCTAGTTTACAATAAATATAAATAAATTACTAAAGTTTAATGCCTCTAGAGCCACTGAAGTGAGCATAGAGCAAGACCAAATGTTTATGATAGGAGTTTTATCGTTTCTGTAATAAAAAATCAGTAGCTACCATTGTGTGTTCAAGATAAGGCATGACTGCAGTAGGTATATCTGGAGCCTTCGCGTCGTCGGTTGGTTTATTAAGAAAATATTGCTGTTTGTACAGCCGCAACTCTGTGTGACAGCACCAACACGTCACGGTAGCCAGCTCGTTTTCTTAACGATAGATAACATTGTGTTTTTAGGGTTCCCTACCCAAAGGGTAAAAACGGGACCCTATTACTAAGAATGTAACGCGGTACGCTGTTATGCTTTCTTCTTTTATTCGATCTTTTTTCATTCCATCTATTATTATTTTTTTACGCATGCGCTGACATTTGATTTCAAAACCGAAAATTAATCATCTTTCTGTTCATCCTTACATCACAAATTGTTAAAAAAATATATATTTAATTACATGTACTTCTAAAAGACCCATTACGGGTAAGATTAATTTATGTTTTTGCACGTTTGTGATTTGTATTTAAAATGTAAGGGTTATAACATTTTTCTATTTTTTATGTTTTTTCGGGTCATTTACTTTTACTTCATTATTAAATTTCAATTAACTGTGAGCACGCATCTATTTTCTAAACCCACACCCACTAACGTACCTACCTAAGGCGTGCTACAAGAATTCGATGTCCGTCTATCACCAAGCTGTATTTCATGAACCGTGATAGCTAGACAGTTGAAATTTTCACAGATGATGTATTTCTGTTGCCGCTATAACAACAAATACAAAAAATTAGAAATAGTTCAAAAATATCCATACAAAAAACGTGTTTTTTTTAAACGTGAAGAAACTAGCGCTGTCTAGTATGATGGTACGGAACCCTTTTATGCGCGGGTCTGACTCGCACTTGGCCGGTTTTTTTATGATGATGAATATGACATTAGATGCATAGTAGCACCAATCGTAACCAAAGATTGCAAGTTTCTAAGGCTCAGAAAAAGATAAAGTTGATATAATTGGATCGGGTTTCTTCAAAAATATCACTGTTGTGTAGGACAGGACTCGACTTGGATGATTATTTATGAAAAATCAACAGGATTGTGTCAGCAACAATTTAATTAGTGCACGGATAGAACTGTAAAGGTTTTTGATACACTACTACTATTATTATGTCTGTAACTTACTCCATTTAAAGTAATATTTAATAATCTTTGCTTACTCTTTTTTTTTTATCGCTATAGGTAAACTTGTTTATTTCCTTTTTGAGGAGGAACCTGTGTCCAGTTCGCCAGTAACGCGGCAACATCACCACTCTTAGGTAAAACTCATCAAGAGTTTGTTTTTAGGGTTCCGTACAGCCAAAGGGTCACCAATGGGACCCTATTACTAAGCCTCTATTCCTGTCCTTTCCGTCCGTCAGCGGACTGTGTATGTCATGAACCGTAATATGTAGACAGTAAAAATTTTGTAAAAATTTACAAATAGGGTGTTTTTCTTTTGCCGCTATTACAACAAATAATAAAAATTAGAAAAAGTAAAAAATGACGAAAAAAACGTGTTTTTATAGGCATTTAAGAGATATTTATTACTAGCTGTTTCTCGCGGCTTCACCCGCGTGGGAAAACGTTTCTATGACTATTCGAGGGTGCGCAGAGCGTGAAAAAAAGTAGCCTATGTGTTAATCCAGGTCCTAGTCTGTCTATCTACCAAATTTCAGCCAGATCAGTTCAGTATTTTTTGCGTGAAGAAGTAACAAACATACTCACTCACAAACTTTCGCCTTTATAATATTAAGTTTGATTTTACTGTATCGTAAAAACGGTAATACATACAAGCGTGAAACATGGTGTGAGTATAGTACCTACTTATTCTGTAGTAAAACAATAAATAGTAAAAACGGTAATACATACAAGCGTGAAACATGGTGCGAGTATAGTACCTACTTATTCTGTAGTAAAACAATAAATAGTAAAAACGGTAATACATACAAGCGTGAAACATGGTGTGAGTATAGTACCTACTTATTCTGTAGTAAAACTATAAATAGTAAAAACGGTAATACATACAAGCGTGAAACATGGTGTGAGTATAGTACCTACTTATTCTGTAGTAAAACAATAAATAGTAAAAACGGTAATACATACAAGCGTGAAACATGGTGTGAGTATAGTACCTACTTATTCTGTAGTAAAACTATAAATAGTAAAAACGGTAATACATACAAGTGTGAAACATGGTGTGAGTATAGTACCTACTTATTCTGTAGTAAAACTATAAATAGTAAAAACGGTAATACATACAAGCGTGAAACATGGTGTGAGTATAGTACCTACTTATTCTGTAGTAAAACTATAAATAGTAAAAACGGTAATACATACAAGTGTGAAACATGGTGTGAGTATAGTACCTACTTATTCTGTAGTAAAACTATAAATAGTAAAAACGGTAATACATACAAGCGTGAAACATGGTGTGAGTATAGTACCTACTTATTCTGTAGTAAAACAATAAATAGTAAAAACGGTAATACATACAAGCGTGAATCATGGTGTGAGTATAGTACCTACTTATTCTGTAGTAAAACAATAAATAGTAAAAACGGTAATACATACAAGCGTGAAACATGGTGCGAGTATAGTACCTACTTATTCTGTAGTAAAACAATAAATAGTAAAAACGGTAATACATACAAGCGTGAAACATGGTGCGAGTATAGTACCTACTTATTCTGTAGTAAAACAATAAATAGTAAAAACGGTAATACATACAAGCGTGAAACATGGTGCGAGTATAGTACCTACTTATTCTGTAGTAAAACAATAAATAGTAAAAACGGTAATACATACAAGCGTGAAACATGGTGTGAGTATAGTACCTACTTATTCTGTAGTAAAACTATAAATAGTAAAAACGGTAATACATACAAGCGTGAAACATGGTGTGAGTATAGTACCTACTTATTCTGTAGTAAAACAATAAATAGTAAAAACGGTAATACATACAAGCATGAAACATGGTGTGAGTATAGTACCTACTTATTCTGTAGTAAAACTATAAATAGTAAAAACGGTAATACATACAAGTGTGAAACATGGTGTGAGTATAGTACCTACTTATTCTGTAGTAAAACTATAAATAGTAAAAACGGTAATACATACAAGCGTGAAACATGGTGTGAGTATAGTACCTACTTATTCTGTAGTAAAACAATAAATAGTAAAAACGGTAATACATACAAGCGTGAAACATGGTGCGAGTATAGTACCTACTTATTCTGTAGTAAAACAATAAATAGTAAAAACGGTAATACATACAAGCGTGAAACATGGTGCGAGTATAGTACCTACTTATTCTGTAGTAAAACAATAAATAGTAAAAACGGTAATACATACAAGCGTGAAACATGGTGCGAGTATAGTACCTACTTATTCTGTAGTAAAACAATAAATAGTAAAAACGGTAATACATACAAGCGTGAAACATGGTGCGAGTATAGTACCTACTTATTCTGTAGTAAAACAATAAATAGTAAAAACGGTAATACATACAAGCGTGAAACATGGTGCGAGTATAGTACCTACTTATTCTGTAGTAAAACTATAAATAGTAAAAACGGTAATACATACAAGCGTGAAACATGGTGCGAGTATAGTACCTACTTATTCTGTAGTAAAACAATAAATAGTAAAAACGGTAATACATACAAGCGTGAAACATGGTGTGAGTATAGTACCTACTTATTCTGTAGTAAAACTATAAATAGTAAAAACGGTAATACATACAAGCGTGAAACATGGTGTGAGTATAGTACCTACTTATTCTGTAGTAAAACTATAAATAGTAAAAACGGTGATACATACAAGCGTGAAACATGGTGTGAGTATAGTACCTACTTATTCTGTAGTAAAACAATAAATAGTAAAAATGGTAATACATACAAGCGTGAAACATGGTGTGAGTATAGTACCTACTTATTCTGTAGTAAAACAATAAATAGTAAAAACGGTAATACATACAAGCGTGAAACATGGTGCGAGTATAGTACCTACTTATTCTGTAGTAAAACAATAAATAGTAAAAACGGTAATACATACAAGCGTGAAACATGGTGCTAGTATAGTACCTACTTATTCTGTAGTAAAACAATAAATAGTAAAAACGGTAATACATACAAGCGTGAAACATGGTGCTAGTATAGTACCTACTTATTCTGTAGTAAAACAATAAATAGTAAAAACGGTAATACATACAAGCGTGAAACATGGTGCGAGTATAGTACCTACTTATTCTGTAGTAAAACAATAAATAGTAAAAACGGTAATACATACAAGCGTGAAACATGGTGCGAGTATAGTACCTACTTATTCTGTAGTAAAACAATAAATAGTAAAAACGGTAATACATACAAGCGTGAAACATGGTGCGAGTATAGTACCTACTTATTCTGTAGTAAAACAATAAATAGTAAAAACGGTAATACATACAAGCGTGAAACATGGTGCGAGTATAGTACCTACTTATTCTGTAGTAAAACAATAAATAGTAAAAACGGTAATACATACAAGCGTGAAACATGGTGCGAGTATAGTACCTACTTATTCTGTAGTAAAACAATAAATAGTAAAAACGGTAATACATACAAGCGTGAAACATGGTGTGAGTATAGTACCTACTTATTCTGTAGTAAAACAATAAATAGTAACCGGTCAAGTGTGAGTGAATAAAAAAAACATGTTTTATTGTCATCGCTATGAAGGGAGACGCGGTGGTACGAAACCCTCGGAGCGGGAGTCCGACTCGCACTTGGCCAGATTTTCTTTTTTAATGAGCAACCTGTGTTCATTTTTGACAGCATCGTCACTAGAAAATGTCAAAGAAGGGCCATGAAATTATTTTAAAAACCTAATAATCGAGCAGCAACATTGACTCGACTACAGATAAGCTAAATTTTGGGGGACTTCAGCCTGAGATTTTAGCAATCAATCACTTTACGCTAACCATGGCGGAACATAGAAATATCCTTATCAGCTTTTATGGCTGATACGTGATAGTCTACTAGTGCAGTTTCATTATCAGTAACTTTTTTTTGGATTACGTTTTTGCCTTGTGCCAAATAAACTGAGGCAAGATTATTTTAATTTTTGTGGCTTTGTCACAGTATCGTAACTCATAAACGTCCCCAATGCAGCGGCACGCGGGCTTAGGGTAGGCTTACCAGACGAGACGTCAGGATTTGTCCTGACATGTCAGGATTTTTAGGCTCCTGTCAGGGTTCCGGGCAGACTTTGAATATTTTAGGACTTTTTTATAATTTTTTTTTACTAATATTTTAAGTGCGTTTGACTGCAACTCACCTGATGGTAAGTGATAGATGATGGAGTCAAATAATAACCTATTCACTCTTGCCTTGAAGATCCCTAAATTATAGGAATCGGGAAACACTGACGCAGGCAATGAGTTCCACTTTTGAGTTTTTTGCATTATTTAGATGTCTTTTTGGTCCTCGTCGATGTAATGGTGATTTTTGACTGTGTGGAGAGTACGAGTATCCTCTATGGCGGATTGTGTGTCGGCGGGCTTACCAAGATTCCCCAACGCCATGGGAAACTGGCTATCTGGCTATTTTTGGTTTTGGTTAATTTTCTAATAAAGTACTACACCGATTTTGATAAAATTTATATGGGACTACACAGGCATCACAAGCTTTCAAATAAAAAAAGAATCATAAAAATCAGTTCACCCAGTCAAAATTTATGAGGTAATACACACATAAAAAAAACATACAGACGAATTGAGAACCTCCTCCTTTTTGGAAGTCGCTTGAAAATCGGGCTTTTGTCAAGAATTTTAATTTAACACCTGGTAACCCTAGCTAAGGGGGTCTCCTTCCAAAACTAACGAAGATTAAGCCATACTCCACACACGGGAGCCAAGTCCGGATTACTGGAGGTTGAAGGACTAGTAGCAAACCCCACTGTCCGATGTTATTCAAGCCGCCTATAAGGCATCTGACACGGCTTAACGACTACCATGTAGTGATGGCAACTGACACCAACGGCTTATCTTGTATTGCAAAGCACGAAACAGGTCGAAATAATTTTGTAGAAAAAAAAACGACTTCAAACAGGAAACTAAGGTTACCCTCGATTTCTTTGGGGTGCCATCATCAGATCCTGGTTTCCTTATCTTGGTACCACCCTTGGGATATCTCCTTTTCAACAAAAAAAGAATCATCAAAATCGGTCATAAACGACGAAGTTATCCGTGAACACACATCCTTTTTTGAAGTCGGTTAAAAATGACACTTATAGTCAAACCCATCCGGGTAATGACCATGCTTCAGGACAGTTAACTTGCGTGATCAACCCAACCATGCAAGTCGCATTGAGCTATGGCTGCTTTATACCTTATTGTTAAGTCTTTGTTCTTTGAAACTTTACCCAAATCCTTACTAAGATTATGAATGTAAAAATGTGTTTGTTAATTTGTTTGTTACCTTTTCACGCTTCAACACCTCGACCAATCTTGATGAAATTTGGCATACACGTAGCCTGTGTCACTGGGCAGAACATAGGCTACTTTTTGTCCCGTGAAAATAGCATAGTCCAATGCATTTCCTGAGGGAACTAAAAAAAGGGTATTTTTTTGGTTCATTTCTTTAACATCGCAACGGAACAATGGCTTGTTGTGATTTTTTGCACAGAAATGTTTGAGGGAGTGGGAAATGACATAGACTGTTAATGAGATTAAAAGGGTTCTGGAGAAAACTAATTTCCATGCTCGCGCACCACTCGCCCTCAAAAACATAAAGAAATCATAAAAACGATGTCCACGCGGGCGAAACCGCGGGTAATAATAGCTACCATCAAACTATGGACTAGGCTTTCCAAACATTGAAAATAGTATCGTTTACGTAGTAACTAATTAGTAATCTGTGGTATCGTTTTTGGAGTCCATTTCGAGGCTACGTTGTAACGCGGTACGCTCTTATGCGTTCTTCATTCATTCGATCTTTTTTTATTCCATCTATTTATTTATTTTTACGCATGTGCTGACAATTCTTTTTAAAAAATCATTCAATATCTTTCACCATTTCGTTTCCTTCATCATAATAATCTAGTATAACTTGTATTTAAACCTATCTCTCCCTAATAAGACCTATCTCGGGTAAGAATAATTAATATTTTTGTGATTTGTATTTTAAATTTAAGTATATTATGTTTTTCTTTCCTTTCGGGTCTTTTACTTTTACTTATAATTAAATTCCATCATCAGTAAACACGCATCCTCATTTAAACCCACACCCATTACCATACTTACCTAAGTCGTGCTACACTGGCGCCCAACGTCGATCAATCAAATAGAATAGGAACCCGTTTATTTTATAATAATAACCAGCTTTTGCCCTACGCTTCACCCGCGTGGACATAGTTTATATGACTGTCATCGAGGGTGAGTGATGCGCGAGCCGCTTGTTTAGACACGAGTTTACTTCTGATACCTATCCCAGATCGGGCTATTCTGATTAGCAGTCTATGTCACTTCGTACCCCCTCAACCAATTCTATACAAAAAAATCACCTCGAACCGTTGCTCCGACGATGCTACGCCGACGTTCGCGAGCGTGGAAATGAGTTTTACCCAGATCCCTCGGGAACTATGTCAGGATATTCTAATTAGTAAAATATGTCATTTCCCATCCCCTCGACCATCTCTGTGCAAAACATCACAATAATCCATTGTTCAGTTGCGATGTTAAAGAAATTAAACAAAAAAGTGTCTTTTTTCAGTTTCCTCAGGAACTTTATCGGACTATGGCATTTTCACGGGATAAAAGGTAGTCTGTGTCCTTCGCCGTGACACAGGCTACCTGTATGCCAAATTTCATGAAGATTGGTCAAGCGTGAAAAGGTAACAAACAAACAAAATAACAAACACATTTTCAATATTCAGAGACGATTCACACACGGTCATCTGAACCCATTACAGTAGGATTCCCTGTACCTATATTGGGAACCAGAGACGGATATACATACATATTAAGTACCATACGTATACATTTAGATACTAAACTCTCAGACGTACAGAAAACAACCCTGTTCGTCACACGCGTTTACCCTGAGTGGGAATTGAATCCACGGCCTTCTCCGCAGCAGGCAGGAGCACTAAGCACTGGACCACCGAGTCAGTAGTGTTTGCAGTAGTTAACATCACGCAAAATACATGAATTAGTAACAGTTTCGGTAGGATAAAGATATACAAAATACATGAATTAGTAACAGTTTCGGTAGGATAAAGATAATAATATACAAAATATGATGTATCCTTTTACATTAATCAGTCTCGGTA
This sequence comes from Coleophora flavipennella, assembly GCA_947284805.1. Lineage (NCBI taxonomy): Eukaryota > Metazoa > Arthropoda > Insecta > Lepidoptera > Coleophoridae > Coleophora > Coleophora flavipennella. The sequence goes on from OX369288.1 coordinate 2,076,390, forward strand.
ACATTGGCTAGAAATGACATAACGAGGTACAAAACCGTGTCGGAAGTGACGAAAGAGTGTAACGGAAGTGACAATAGAATCCGTTTCCTCCATAGCAACCAAGTAACAACTGGACGTTTCACGTTAAACCAACGGCAGTGTGCCCCGACACACCCCCACCCGAGTTTTTACTAAGATAAGATAGCCAGTTCTCCATAGCGTTGGGGAATCTTGGTAAGCCCGCTTCCATCTTCGACATCATCGTCACTTAGTTACCATCAGGTGAGACGATGCCGAGGGCTTACCAATTATAAATAAAAAAAACCTAACCACTCCGGGAGAGCCGACAGAAGTGAAAACTATTTACAGTTTTTTAAGTCTTAACCTTGCGAGTGTTCCTGGTACGGTGGCAGTTACATTACAGTGTCGCGAGTTCAATGGTTTTTTCCCATCTCAAAAAATGCCCAACGCGCTTTAAGAAGTTTTCACTACAAAACATCGAAAAACTAACTTAAGGGATATTTGCCGTACATTGCTGTATCTTTTCTAGTGTTCGAGACTGAATATGTTGGTGCCACAAGTAGCAATTATTTTCATATTTATGTCATGCAATTCACGGAAGCGCACTCATACATTATACATTTTAATGTACGTTTAAGATCTATTCCGTATTACAGTCTTGTGACATTCCAACGTTACGTTAAATTTTTAAATAGCCTTACATTATTGTATTGTATATACCTTCTAAGGTATTATACGGTCAGAAAAATAGTCATCATCTTGGAATAGAAGATGCCGGAGAGGTTTGTCACAATTAAAGTTACATTACATGACAAGAAAATAAAAGGCGATACTTACAAGGCATTTCCTGAGGCAGTTTCATTGAAGATCTGCAGCGAAATTGCTATTGTTATGGCATACATGCGCATTAATGACCTACTGCGCGACTACCGGTATGCAGTTGGTGCAGCTGACTTCGTCCTCGCTATTGCAGCCTTTTTCCTCTACATGGATGTTTGTACACATTTGAGTCAATATTTGCAGACAAATAGTCGTTAAGCTCGACAACTCACCAAAAAAAAAAAAGACTGGCCAAGTACGAATTAAATTTGACAGAAAATGCATGTATATAATGTGATGATTGATAGTTTTATGAGATTCTAATGTAGATTATTCAATATTCAATTCAATATATTTATTCAAAATAGGTGCAAATTACACTCTTTCTGATAGTCATAAAATAATAATAACAATGTCATTTATGAAAAATCAAGAAATAAACAATAATTTGTTAATAACGTCAAAATTAAATCCTTGATATAAACCAGATTATGTCATTAGAACATGAAAACAATATTACACGAAAAGTTATACATAAAAATCATTGAATGCATTTAACAAGAGTAGGCCAGTTCACACGGACAGCACCCGGTCACGAGTATAACGCGAGAGTCAGCCATCGCTCCCATCAACCATATTAGAGGGAAAGGAACGACCCGGCTCACGATGCGCCACCATCCGCACGAACATTTAAGCGAGCAAATATTTCATTTATTAAAATTTATGAAATATACGCATTTTTTCATGTTTTATATGACTTTTTCCACCGAGGGGCTCGAGCCTACTGAATGGGCAATTGGGCCTTAGTCGACCACTCGGGCCCAGTGCGGGTTGGTCGACTTCACACACAACCTTCGAGTTTCTTCGCAGGCGTGTGCAGGTTTCCTCACGATGTTTTCCTTCACCGTTAAAGCGTCGGATAAACGTACATATGAAATCGAAATTCGAACCACGGGCGGCGGCCTTAGCCGTTACGCCACCGACGCTCTAATTCGACATAGATGAGCTGATGTGACGATGATGATGATATGACTTTTATGACATATGGGGTCTCTGCCCAGGCTTTTTTTTAAATGATCAAATTTGAAAAATTGACTGGCTACATTGCAGACATGCAAAATCAGTTGTTCTAATAAAACTAATAAGAATTTAAATCATTTTAGTCGTGACGCGTTGCGTTCGAAGGACGAATAGCAAATATCTAAGTTGTAACGTTGATCGACACTAATAGAGTAAATAGTATATTATTTTATTTAGTTCAAACTCCTTCTCGAGCGAGAGCACGACTCACACTTGACCCGTTTTAATTATTTGTAGTTTTATTTTAGGATTGTACTATAATCAGTGATTAATCATTAAACTATACTGTATTTCATATTATTAAAGTTTATATCGAAGACAGAAAACAGGGGTCACTCCAACCGTGAACTTCGTTTTCATCATCATCATCATATCAGACGAAAAACGTCCACTGCTGGACAAAGACCTCCCCCAAGGGTTTCTACGACGACTGGTCCTGTGCTGCCAGCATCCAGCGGCTTCCCGCGACTTTCCCCAGGACGTCGGTCCACGGCGTGGGAGGCCTGCCTACGCTACGTTTTCCGGTGCGCTGTCGCCACTCGAGAACTTTAAAACTATGTTAAAACCTGATTTTTAGTACCTCTATTTTTTTTTATTTACCATGAAAGTGTAATTTTAAGGTTTCTTGTTTGTTTGTTTTTAAACCCTTTATTGCATTTAAAAACAAATAAGTTAACAAAAGAATAACAGTATAGCAAAGAGCGGACTTGTTCCTTTAGGGATCTCTTCCAGTCAACCTTGGAATGCTGAAAGGACATCAGAGCATACGGTCAGGCAAAGTTTACGACAAAAATATAATTTTAACCATAATATTATGCAATCATCTCTAGTCATCTAGACTTCAATGCCAACATCTAATTACGATTTTGCTACTCTTTTTTGTTTTTGTTAATTGTTATTAAAGTATTGTTAAACAATTTATATGTAAACACTCTGGAGGCAAGTAGGCAACCTATTAATTAAAATATACAGACATATTGAAATCCATTCACAATCGGCGAATAAATCGCGTAACATATACATACGAAAAAAAAAACGAATTGAGAACCTCCTCCTTTTTTATATTCGGATGAAAATAGCTTTTTTCTTTTACTCATAATTGGTAAGCCCTTGGCATCTCTCACCTGATGGTAAGTGACGATATTGCTGAAGATGAAAGCGGGCTCACCAAGCTTCCCCAACGCTATGGGGATCTGGCTATCTTATCTTCAAGCTGGAACACATCAATGTTGTTAACACTGATGTTTGGCGACAAGACTTAGATAAGATGGTGGTTGCTAGTCAGGCGGGCTTAGAAAATGCCCTAACACCAACCAAACCGAGTCTTACATGTTGACCCCACCGGCAATCGAACCCGCGACCTCCTGGTGTGAAGCGAATGACTAACCATTACGCCACGGAGGCGGTTAAGCTTACCACTAATGTTTCTTAAATCGATAATTTCGAACAACTTCATATCGGAAAACGTATTATTTTATTAATTTAATACAAATTAGAAATAAAGCAACAAATTGAAGATAGCTTAACAGCTATGTAACGCCCGCCGCAGGCAGCTTCACCTAGTAAGTATAATCAAGTCGTAATGAGGATTTCACTTTCCTTGGGAATTTCTAAGTATTAGAAAATCTGTATCCCAACAAAAATATACTGTAAAAACGTGCCAAGTCTGGATTAAGGTTACTTGGCCATAAAAAGTAGTGACATGAAATAAAGGGCCAAGTCTAAGTGAATAAAAGAAAGCGAGTGACCTGGTCGTTAAACATTTTGTAAGAGTAGTTAACCTTGGTAGATAAATAGATGCTTTAGTTTTCTTATGCTTATTATGAAAACAATCTCCAAGATTCACTTTTTCTGAGATATCTACCTTGATTTACTATTCTTATAAAATATTTAACGGCCAACTCATTATTTAATAGAGACATGGCATAGAATGTCTTTCTTGGGATTTCATTTCTTTTTGTATAAACCTAGTGAAATGGATGTATAAAATGCTTGCTTGCGGTGCTTGCTTTGCGGTGAACTTTGCGGGGTGTGACAAAAATAATGGAAACAGGGGATAAAAACCCTTAAGGAATTTGCCACATATAATACGTAAGATTTAGAGGTTCGGGCCTAAACGGTGTTTTAAGAAAAATAATATGGGGTAAATTAGAATATATGTATTTTATAATTTTTCTAAAAAAGAAGGAATAATATAAGTACTAGAAAAAGATGTGATGTACATTGGATGACCGTGTTGATATAAAACAATAACCTAATATATTTTTGGACAATTTCCTGAAATAAATCTAAAGTGACAATTTTATTTGAATATAAAAAGCTTATTTTATAGAATGCCGGTAGGCAACGATCGTCGCCGTCCCTTTGGTACTTAAATAAGTTACTAAGTCCTAAAATAATTAAATTTCACTTTGGTCTGAATTACCCTATCGTTCTAAAAAAAACACGTATTAGGTACAAAACATTTTTAAAATTTAAAACAAATAACTAAATCGTTAGAAACTGGAGGCAGGAAATCTTCTAGGACCAATGGCCAGAGAGTCGCTCGGGATAAAAGATAAATTAAGCATTCACTTCCCTTTTGGCAAGCAGCTGGGCGGGCAGTGCAAAGGACTGGCTGGTGGTCAGCACAGCTCCATCCCAGGTTCAATCCTTAGTCGGATGAACCTTCGGGGACGTCAACTTCGCAAGGGGAGTGGAAGAACCCTACGGACATATATAGATCTAGGTCGCAGCAGTACCAAAAATACACGCAAAGCGGTTTCCTTATACAAATTACTTACCACTGAATAAAATAGTGGGCCTCAACGAAACATTAATATAAAACCAAAAATTTAAATACTCATCACTGTCAAAGAGATCACGGTCAACCTTTTCTTTTTCTCTTGTCAAAAAGTCACCAATATTTTCAAATTAAATTTCCATAGAGGAACAAAATCAAAAGAGAATTTAATTATGAAACGCACGAAATGAGATCGGCTCGAAACGATAGTTTGCGTTTCAGGGGGTACTGCCTTGTGTTTGTACAATCAGTTATATTTTCTGGAGGATTTTACTTTGCTTTTTTACAAATTTCCATCACAATAAATAACTTTTGATGAACAGTGAGTGTGTGAGTCAGTGTCAAAATAAAGGAACTTTGAGTTGAGATATTTCGCAAACTATATTAGGTGGCAGACGTTGGTTCAGTAATTACTATTGGTAACTTAAATTTTAGACTTCTACTTATATCCAAAACGAAGATACATTGGACTAAAAGTAACGTGAGTTGCTTCGAGAAAAGGATGGTACAGCCGTGCTCGACGTGGTGGGAGCACTCCCGTGCCCTCAGATTTTAACCACACGCACTAGTGAAAAGTGAATCTTCTCTGTATTAAATCAAAGCGAAAGTGAAAAGTGAATCTTCTCTGTATTTTCATTTTAATGACAAGGGAGCAAAAACATAATATTCATGTAAAATAATAGTTATTAACTGAAGAATTTATAAATTTAAATTGACATTGATGTGTTCCGGCTTGAAGATAAGATAGCCAGATCCCCATTGCGTTAGGGAATCTTGGTAAGCCCGCTTCCATCTTCGGCATCATCGTCACTTACCATCAGGTGAGAAGATGCCATGGGTTTACTAATCTATTTATATAAAAGAAAGTTGTGTTAGTTACACCATTTATAACTCAAGAACGGCTGGACCAATTTTTATGATTTTTGTGTTTTTGCGTTTGTCTTCGTCGGGAATAGGATAATAAGTATTAAAATATGATATTCATCAATAAAAAAAACATTCAAAAAAAATATTTGGTTTTAAGGTAAGTTAAGGTAGGGTAGGGTAGTGTAGTGTAGTGTAGTTAGGGTTGGGTAGGGTACTGTAGTGTAGGGTAGGGTAGGGTATGGTGGTGTAGTGTAGGGAAGGTTAGTGTAGGGTAGGGTAGTGTAGTGTAGGGTAGGGTAGGGTAGTGTAGGGTAGTGTAAGGTAGGGTTGTGTAGTGTTGTAAAGTGGAACGAAGTTCGCCGAGACAGGTAGTTGTGAATAAAAAAATACACTGAATGAGTCTAATACAGATTTTTTTACTCTGGGAGCATTGATATATTATTCACTTATCGGGGGCAGATCGTAAAATTCCGGCAGATCGCGATCCGCCCGGATTATCCAAGGCAGATCGTGAAAAGCCCAGGCATTTCATCGCGGTAGCACCAGACATGCTAAACGAAATTTTAATATTTTTCGGGCCCCGAGATGAAATGCCTGGGCTTTTCACGACCTGCCGCCGACATATTAGGTCGGGGATGAAGTTTCTTCGTGTATTGTATGCAAATACAAACAGGGCGAACAAAACGAGCTGCATCTTGAACGTTAAGATTTCCATATTGAAAATTCTTGAACCAAGTTAGTGATACTGGCTGATACTGCATTAGGTCCATGAACAGCACAAATTTTATTCGAAGCCTGTGTTGCACTTTTACCTTTTTAAAGTGAAACTTTTATAATTCGTCTCGAATTTTTTCGTCTGTGTGTCGCGTCGCATGACGGTCGGTATGATCGTTTCTTCCTCTGTACCGTAGCTCCAAGACAAGTGCAGCCATGATCGTTCGTTACGTGCTCTGTAAATGTCTATAATGTAAAAAAAAAAAATTTTTTAAACAAAATTTAAAAATGTAGCGAATTAATCGTTACATTCGCTGATTTTCGTAGACAGAAAAAAACCATGGAAAAATGGCAGAAATTTTTATTTTTTTATTTTTATGAAAATTTTAATGTTCACATTTTTAGTTTTATTATAACCAACCAGTTACAAATAATACAAGCAAAGAGATTTGATTACAAATTTCTTCCTATAAAATACGAAGAAACATTCTCCCCGACCTATTATTATTTAAATTCCTTGACTCAAACTCAAACTCAAATATTTTATTGCTGATTATTGGTTTAAATAAATTGTACTATGTTCGCAATAACCTGCCTTAAAAAGCATCCAATATTATATGCTAATTAATTATAGATAATGTCAAAGAATTAAATTAATCAAAATAATCTGCTAAGTATGTGGAGTCAATTTTCACACACACACACTCGGACACAGCAAACACATTGACAGCTATTGATTTGTCCATGGAGTTGGCTGGATCCGAGCCTGATTACACTTGAGGCACGAGTTAAAATACATTAATATCTCTGACCAAAATTGATTGTTTTATTTTAAAAAATTGCGGCACTGGCGAAGTCAACAGTTGACTACTTTCACCCCGACAGGGCTAAAATGTCACCTGACCGTGTCAAGGCTCTGATGGAGAGCACAGCGTCTGCTACCAGGTGGTGGATTATGTTGTTACTTGTGCTATTAAATACAGTGTAAACTCTGTAAAACGTCACTCGATATAACGATTCACTCTTTGAAACGTCAAAATTTTCTGGCTCCAATTGGTTTACTTTGACGCTAATTTGTCTCTGTATAACGAAAACTCTCAATAACGTCACAAAATTCCCGGTTCCTTGAGTGTCGCTTATAGAGTTTACACTGTATATTCATGTTTACTTCATCATATCAGCTCATATACGTCCCCATCGAGGGGCTCGAGCCTACCCTGAATTAGGGAGATCGGGCCTTACTCGACCACGCGGGCCCAGTGCGGGTTGGTCGACTTCACACACAACCTTCGAGTTTCTTCGCAGGCGTGTGCAGGTTTCCTCACGATGTTTTGATATATAAAGAGAACTGAAAAGAAACTCTTTTTTGGTTAATGTCTTTACCATCGCATCAGAACGATGGATTTGTTGTAATTTTTTGCACAGGGATGGTTGAGGTTAACATATCCTGACATAGTTCCCGAGGGATCTGGGGAAAACTCATTTCCATGCTCGCGCACGTCGGCGTCGCAACGGAGCAACGGATTGAAGTGATTTTTTTGTATAGGATTGGTTGAGGGGGTGGGAAGTGACATAGACTGCTGATCAGAATTGCTCGATATAGTTCCTGAGGGATCTAGAGAAAACTCATGGCCACCACTCGCCCTCAAAGACAGTCATAAAAACGATGTCCACGCGGGTGAAGCCGCAGGCAAAAGCTAATACCATTATATTTCAACTTACTTATACCCCCTAGACTCTAGGCACGCCCTGGACACTTCATACAACGGGCCAGAAATGACATTTCAAAAATGGAATGACAGAAGAAACAAAATGGCGGCGAAATCCTATACGTTCGTCAACCAACTGTAACCAATCTGTATCAATCTGGGTGACAAGGGGGTGAGGTCGCAATCTAGAGAGCAGCAGGGAGTGTCCATACTGTATGTTAGTAGGTACTAATATATATATACTTTGCTCTAGCTAGGTGTATATGTGGATGTGTCAGAGAACTTTCATTACAGTTTAAAATTACGTGTTATAGTCATGGTCTTAAGTAAAATAGATACCGTTTTTTTGATGGGGAGCGGGGCTTCTTCTAACAAACGGAACAACTTTCGTTCTACAATTTCTTGAAATCGTAAAAAATCTTATATTTCCATAAAAGCAATTAGCGTTGCCAGGTCTTAAAACCGGATAGAAGGACAGCCCGGCCAGTTTAGCCGGACTATTGGGTAAAAAAGCAGGATTCCCTAAGATATTAATTCTCGCTTTAGACATGACTAAATTTAATGCATTAGTTAGTATGTATTAAATCATGTTCAATGGCCTTGAGACGAGGTCTTAATCGTGCGCTAACTAGTCTAACTGTCTAGACATGCCGAGCGACTATTAAAAAGTGCACATAATTTATGTGATTATGAATGAAATGACAATACAATTGAAATGAGTTTGAGGGTCTAGCTTGCTCGCTCGCGCTCTTGAGCGAGGCTACGAAACTCCGCCGCCATAGAGTAACTTATAATTAAGGCGCGCTTGCCCGAATGTCCAGGTAACAAAAGCCGGACAGGCCGAACATCGTCTTATTTGGCCGGACACGCATCCAAAAAGCTACCTGAATGCCTGGCAACGCTAAAAGCAACTGAATAATTAATAATACCTCTTACAGACTGATACCGAAAAAAGGACCAATTACCTGGACATGACGCTCGAGGTTACTGATATGCGGCAAGTGGAATCCAAATCATCCCCGTTGCCCTATCTGTGAACGGGCTAATCACAGCCGACCTTGAACGACACCTTAGGCGGCTGGAGCTCCGAGGCAGATTTATTATTGGGGCGGATAGTCCGATGCTTTCTCTCCCTGTCGCACTGAAGTCCAAACGTCAGACTACTGTGCTTCCACTTGAGGTGCTCCTGCCACTTCGCCTGGTGCCAAGTGAGGAGGGTAGCTTCAATTTAATATTCCCCGGCGTGAATGAGGTAGGGTATCTCATACCCACCAATTTATAAAACACTAAATATTTCTGAACTGCGTGATTCCTGGAACTCGGCTGGCTGGGTAGCTGGAGGGGGTGCCACGCAGAGTGATTTTTTAATTTTTTTTTAATTTTTTTGTGAACTACACGTGCGCAAAGCGGGTACGTAATATCCGACCTCATAAAAAAAGTTATTAGAATGTTTTATGTTGATTTTATGTTATCTCGAAGCTAAATTATATAAGACATATTATTTTTTTCACGGAATTTTTTTTAGCATAGTTCCTAAATTTTGTTGATTTTTGTGTAAAATAATACTACTTTGTTTTTTATAGGTAGATTTTTATAACTAGAACTGGGTAACTTTATCATTTTACCTCATGTCCCTAATGTTAATTAATATATCACAGTAATAAGTAGTCATTTCAGTTACCAAAATCGACAATTTCTATATTTGTAGTAATCTGTGATTTGGGTATGTGACACCCACCTCGCAGTCGGTGTAACTATTTTTCACCTCGTTCACGCCGAGTTAAATAATAATGAATATCTCGTACTCATTCCTGACCTAGTCCATCCTGGTTACTCCCAACATCCATCTCAACACCTGCATTTCCTCCATGTAAATTCGCTTTTCATCATTGGCTTTCGTACCCAACACACACTTTTGTCACACCCTGGACACTTCATACAGCGGGCCAGAAATGACATCTCAAAAAAGGAATGTCTGAACAAACAAAATGGCGGCGAAATCCTATACGTTCGACAACCAAACTGTAACCAATCTGCATCAATCTGGGTGACGAGGGGGTGAGGTCGGAATCTAGAGAGCGGCAGGGAGTGTCCATACTGTATGTTAGTACTAATATATATATATAAGGTCTAACAAAATTAGCTGAAACTATTTTAAGGGCAAGTTCAGTAAACGAAACTGAACAACTTTTTCTTCAGCGACCATACCGAATTCTAAAAAAAAATTGCCACATTCCATTATTGCCCACTATAATATTCTCGTGTTGTAAGTATTCCTTTCTTTTCGCTGGATTCGTGCCTTGCCGCAACGAAACTGCGCTGTGCCTGGCCGTTGACCTTTGGTAGTTCTCTCAATCAATTCTTATTTAAAAACGAATATTACCTATTTAAAACCTTATAGTTCCCCTTTTAGATGTAGGTAGTAAAATACAACCCAACAGGTATTTACACTTTTCGAAAAATAAGAAATTGAGCGGCTTCTTTGAAGTTGAGTCCATTGAACTATTTTGCTGCTCGCTCGTAGGTACATTTCGCCTACAAACAAGTGCGATGCGTGCGCGAAAAAAATATCTCAGTTACTCTCGCGCACTCATTGAGTTACGTTCTCAAAGCCTAACCACAGATTACTAAATAGTTACTACGTAACAGATACTTCACTCAGTAGTAAATTTCCAATACCTACTGCTATAATAGCCTACTCCATCGCGTCAGCAACCGCAGTACTTGCTTCACACCGCGCGATCGCAGGGCTGCCTCTTCGATAAAATTAAATTAACATAACTTTTTGTGTCTATGTTATTGAGAACTGTGAATATGTTTTGACTTATAGGTAGTAGTTTAAAATTGTATCATTTATCTATCTATCTATAATATAAAAATGAATCGCAAAATGTGTTGGTAAGCGCATAACTCGAGAACGGCTGGACCGATTTGGCTAATTCTTTTTTGTCGAGTTCGTTGTTGTCAGGAGAAGGTTCTTATGTAGGGTAGGGTAGGGTAGGGTAGGGCAGTGTAGTGTAGAGTAGGGTAGGGTAGTGTAGGGTAGGGTAGTGTAGGGTAGGGTAGGGTAGTGTAGTGTAGGGTAGTGTAGTGTAGGGTAGTGTAGTGTAGGGTAGTATAGGGTAGTGTAGTGTAGTGTATGTAGGGTAGGTTAGGGTAGTGTAGGGTAGGGTAGGGTATTCATATTTATCAATTTATTATTACTATAACACTGGGTAACTATTTAGTAATCTGTCACTGGGCAAGCTCAAGAATTGTTTGACGATATCAAATGAACCCTTTGCATTATTTTATTTTTTTATAACTTCAAACATCTTTTAATTAATTTTTCTTTACAAAAACATTTACTTACAGAAGGTAGGTTTTTTCGAAAAATAAATGTGTATTTAAAAAAAAACAAAACTATATTTGCAGTTGTTAAAAGACCATTATGTATGGAAAATCTATGAACTTTTTGCAAATCCAACTGCTCATCTTACTCCTAAACTAAGAAAGCCTACTTAGCCGTGATAGTTTTCCTTTTGAATTCATTATAATATAGACTACTTTCATGATTTTTTGCAAATTTTTAAATACAGCGGTTTAGTTGTTAGGGGGTGGGGACACCCGACTCTAACAAAATTTAGCACTTTCAAGCCAATTTTATCGAAAACGGAACCCTAAAATTTAAAATGGTGTTAGAAGACTCACAACAATTTATTAAGTTCTAACCAACGGTATGCCACACGACTAGGTTTGACGAATTTTTTAGGTTCGAAGAAAAAGTCATATCTCCGGAGTACATACTCCAGGACCTATCATTTTTTCTTTTTTAACACGCAATTTTTATTTTCTCTAAAATTGAGATCACGGTTCCTAAGAGCGCTTTGCTCTATCTCATAATTTAGAAATTCCTCATAGAAAAAATTCACCATGTATATTTTTTACAAATCGCATAAAACCGAATCACAAGCACAGATTACTAAATAGTTATGTCACAAGTGTTTGTGTGCGCTAACAGCACGACAAGTTGAGACATGTCGCCGCGCCTGCGACTCACATATTATCACAATTTTATTTTAATAAAAATAGCTTTTTAAACGTTGTTAAAATAGTGTTTAAGGTAAGTATGACGTTTCTATGTAACAAAAAAATGTAAATATGTGTCTGAAAGGCAAGCTAATGCCACAGTGTAATAAAGAGAACTAGCTAATGCTTAGTATACCTAGTATTAAAAATAATTTTAAAACGACAAAAAATAGTAATAGTTTATCACTTAACTTTCTTCATTGACAGGTAAATGGAAAAATGTTAGGTGTTTATCTCTTCTTTTGCTTGATTTGCACCCATCTACAGCACATAAGGAACCAGACGGCATCGTAGGTACGCGTACGAACGAACGAAACGATTTAAATTGAAATACGTGCGTGCGCTTCGTTTGTGAAAACCGCACTGAATTGGGTCCGCAAACGGCCCGAGAACGCTCGGCCGGGCTGTAGGTTATTATAGCGCGCAAGTACATGGAGTGACGGAGGCCTGGCCTAACCTACAGATTGTGACCTAAGTGCCTAAGTTAAATGTTTTATTGTGAAAATGCCATGTACAACAATATTTGGACATGGCGGTGTGATATGAAGTTTGTAACCACAACCTAATAGACACCAGGAACATGTTTCAAGATTTTCATAGCCGTAGACCCCATCTACATGCCATCTACACACAATACTATAGGTGCTTTGCAGCGATTCCGGGATTACGGTACTTTTGCGAGTAGGTATGCCACGACCTGTAGATGCCGGTCAACCAAGAAAATCACCGGAGACATAAGAAGCAAGTAGGTAGGTAGTTCGCCTTAGCCTGTTTGCGGACAAGTCACATTAAAGAAAAATCTATTTGTTTGGAAATGGCCAAACATGTAAACAAATCATTTTATCATTTTAGCTTAATCACTTACATTTGGACATCAAGGATTTTATTGACATAAATACTGTGTTTTAGTTCATTTAAGACTTGAAAACCAATTGAAACTAGTTTATTTTGAAGTTCATGTTTTGTTTACATGTCTGGCTATTTCCAAACAAATAGGGTTTAGATACCTACAACGCTGTGTCCGACGCGACGGAAGACACGGCTGGCTTGTACTATCATCTGTGTCTGTGGCGGAGCCCGGCGGAGGCGCGTCAGCGCGTGGACTGCTACGGTACGATGGCCAGTGCCGGATTTATAAAGATTTCTTTTTTTTTATTGTAGATTTTTTTTCTAAGATTTCAGTATGGTCGCTGAAGAAAAAGTTGTTCAGTTTCGTTTACTGAACTTACCCTTAAAATAGTTTCAGCTAATTTTTTTAGACCTTATATATATATATACATATATATAAACTTGCTTCCGTATCGTAGCACCAGTTGTTAAGTTGTTATCTTAAATCATAAGTCTAATAACATAACACAAAATGTAAATAGCAACTTTACAATCGGTCATCCAGATAGAGCGTCAATTGGTAGGTAACCGTTTCCTAGCTGTTGTTGTTATGTCACCGCTAATTTGTCTGCTTAGCACCCGACTGACACTCACATTGTCATTGTCACGGTCTCCGGGGCTTATTCCGCTACACTCCGATAATTCGTGCTAAAAATGACATTAAAAAACGTGTGGCACTCGGGGACTGCCGCGGTAAAGCTATTGCATAGCATTTTTTATCAACTTAAGCATCTAAAATTATTTATTTATTTTTATTTATGCAGTATTTGCCAGTACCATATAGTCCTTGGGGCGCGGGATGTTTATGTAATAAATTAACACTAAGAAAGTTACACCAGTTAAATTTACCAAGTCCTTTTAGTACCGCAAATCGCTAATAGATTGCACTGTAAGTTTTTTAGAACTCGTGGGGTGTTAGGTTATTTTAGTTACGGAATTTCTTGATTCGGTCGCCGCGCTCAAATCCCGCGATAAAAGCCATGCAATAGCTAAAAAACGACAGTCTGAATTACAAATATCAAATTAGTATGCACATGAAAATTTACGAGGACAATGCTTTGAAGCGCAGTGGAACGAGCTGTTTCAGAGTAATTTTACGAGATTTATTTGCTTTTTCATTAGAAGCGAAGTAGATGGCTTGTCAACAGTGTGGCGTCGTTAGGCAACAGTCATGTTGTGTGGGGCATACAAACAAAAATAAATACAAGTTGTCTTTTAAGGCAAATATTTCATTTTTATAAACTTTTATTTGACTTGCAATGTATGTATGTTTGTTCGGGTGAAATCTTGCAAGTTAAATTTGACCCACTTTCCAGTTTCCGATTGAGCTGAAATTTTGCATGCATGTGTATATCTCGTGACAATGCAATATTAAAAGCTTGTACCTAAAAGTTTATAGGTTTTTGGAAAATTATTTGAGGGGAACGTTTGCGTTTGTCGGTGGCGCAATGGCAAGGGTCGCTACCTCCTGTCCGGGTGGTCGTGGTTCGAATCTTGCCATTTACCTACGTTTTTTCGAATTTAGATTTAATATATACGTTTATACGACGCTCTTACGGTGAAGGAAAACATCGTAAGGAAACCTGCACACGCCCGTGAAGAAACTCGGAGGTTGTGTGTGAAGTCGACCAACCCGCACTGGGCCCGCGTGGTTGACTAAGGCCAGATTGCACTAATTCAGGGTAGGCTCGAGCCCGTCGGTGGGGACGTATATGAGCTGATATGATAATAGGCAATTTCTATTTGACAATCTTGTTGTTTAGAAATAATTTTCTCCTTTTTAGGTAAATTAAATATGGATATTCCTTTTTCAAAGATGTTTCACTTTTAAAGTAGTTATGTATGTGAGATTGGAGTTAAACGCTCCCAAATTCTTAATTAATTGTTAACAATAAAAAACCTGCGAAAAGTTAAGTCCCATACAGGATGTAGATAGTTGCTAAACTTCGGTGGCAATGGCAATAGCTTGTAGAACAGATGGCCGTTGGGGCAGTATAGTTCTCGAATGGCAACCGCTCACCGGAAGCGTAGGCAGGCCTCCCACACGGTGGACCGACGACCTCTTGAGACATGCGGGAAGCCTATGGATGCGGGCAACTCCGGTTCGGTCGTTGTGGAAATCCTTGGGAAAGCCTTTGTCCAGCAGGCGACGGCTTTCGGCTGATATGATATTACAGGGTGTAACAAAATTAGTGTCTCATCATCATCATCATTATATCAGCCGAAAAACGTCCACTGCTGAACAAAGGCCTCCCCCAAGGATTTCCGCGACGACCGGTTCTGCGCTGCACACATCCAGCGGCTTCCCGCGATCTTCACCAGGTCGTCGGTCAACATTTTCCAATGCGCGGTCGCCACTCGGAAACTTTACTACAAAATTAGTGTAGGAGCCATTAACTCGGACTTTTACTCATCATATTGACCAACTTTTCCAAGAGAAACTAGTCAAGTAGAGAAAACAATTGAATTCTTGTTACAAATCGACCGCTGATTAAGGCGAGATATTGATTGGAACAGTTTTCTCTGTCTTTTTCTTTACGTGTAAAAGAGTAAAAAAATAACCACACTTTTTTAATGGTTTTTTTTTTCAATCAAAAACTACTATGAAAGTATAAAAAATAATAACATTACTCACTTTGGATTATCATAAATAATAATGTTGGTATATTTTCTAAAATTTATACTTCAAAATATCAGTCACAACTATAGAGTTGAAAGTAACGATGTAGACCTATCTCTGAGCCAAAACTGCTTAATCGTGTTTCTAATAGTTTTTGACTTTAAAGAACATCATCAACAATAAGGGTATTTTTTCAACCTTGGGTTTTCTACCGTTTAGGAGTAATTGACGTCAAAAATAACGAAAATCTTTAATATAACCGCCTTAACCAATTTTGTACATTCTTGTAAAAGATAAAGATAAAGATAAAGATATTTTATTGCAGTAAATGTGGTAAATACAATAGATCTTACAAACATAGTGAGGTTCAGCACATTTAGTCATTAGTATGACATACAAAAATATAAAAAAAGTAAATATAAATTAAGGCATTCATGTGAAAAAAACAAAATGAAAATGTAAATCGTATTCTTATCATGATTTGAAATCAACAGAATAATCAAGTGTTTGGTTCAAGTAATTCGTTGATTGAATAGAATATTTTTTCCTTAAGCCATTTTTTGAGGTTTTTATGAAAGCGTGGTTGTGGTAAGATTTTTATTTCACTTGGAAGCGCATTATATACTTTGACACACATAGCATGACAATTTTTTTGGTACATTGTGGTCAAAGGCCTCACTTCATAAACCAATCGATCTGGATTTCTAATATTACGGGAATGAATGTCTCCTGCTTTAAGAAATAAATGATTATTTGATTTAACAAAATTACCTATGGTATATATGTACATAGATGGAAGTGATAATATGCCCAACTTTTTAAAAAGAGGTCTGCATGGCTCATCTGGTTCTACTCCGCACATAGCCCTAACGCACTTTTTCTGCGCTATAAAAACCCTAGGAGAATCAGTACTGTTGCCCCACAACAAGAGGCCATTGTACGGAGAGATGTTTTTTTTTTGGAGAAAAGACTTCGTTCCTTGGAAAGTTGTTCTGTGTAATGAGCGAGCAGTGATCGGAATAGGTAGAGTATAATGCCTAACTGGAGTTCTCGAGAGGCTCTAACATGAAGTTGTTAAAAACAACAAATTTATTGATTTACTTTTGTTATTCTTTTTACAAGCTTTTATTAAGCTATTGCGTAGCTTTAATCGCGGGCTTTGAGCGCGGCGACCGAATCAAGAAATTCCGTAACGAAATAACCTAACACTACCGCGTTCTAAAAAAAACTTACAGTGCCATCTATTAGCGATTTGCGGTACTAAAAGGACTTAGCCAATTTTACTGGTGTAACTTTCTCAGTGTTAAAAGTTGATAACAAATGCTATGCAATAGCTTTACCGCAGTCCCCGAGTGCCACACGACTTTTTTTAGTTTCACCTGTCCCGGTGTCTGTAATGAAACTTGCAAGTTAAATTTGGCCCACTTCCCGGTTTCCGATTGAGCTAAAATTTTGCAAGCACATGTATATCGTGTAAAATAAAATATTAAAAGCTCGTAGCTAAAAGTTTTTAGAGTTTCGAAATTATTTATATTATTTTTGCGCAGTGACTAAGTAACTGAAACCAACGACGCGACGACTCAAATATTTTCTTTTTTGTTTAAAGTTTTCTAGACATCCCTAAAAGCCCACGATCCAGAATAAATATTTAATCAATATAATTGGTGGTTTTATTAACTCCATGTTGTATAGTCTCGCGAACTTTAGGCATTTATACTCATTCCGATGTGTGTAATGGCAATGTGTAGAAGCCGCAGTTAACGAGTGCTACACCAATTTTAACACCCTGTACACTGTACAGTATCTCATTTAAACTACCTGTTGTTATTTCAAGATATGCGCGCGCGCACACTAGCGCAATGACAATCGACGACGCACGACCGACGACGTTTTATTTACGATTTGCTACCAAAACGCGAATCACATATGATATGATACGCGACATGCTTATTCAATTCACGTTATACATGCTAAACATTAAATAATAAGCACGGTAATTTATACTAAACAGGAATAGAAGCGTTATATCCTGGTTCTAAATCTTGTAACCATTCGCAAGTGTTACATAAATACAGATACCTATTGTATTTTCGTTTTATTAAGGCTTTACGATGCCTCAATCCGAGCAGGTTGATACGTGTTAAAATAATATCGAATGTAAGTCTTTTCATTTTAAGTTCAAATCAATACGCGCTTCAACGCGGTTGTTACGTTGAAACCGGACGCCAAATTCTCTATTTTTACATGTTTTATTACTTTTCTATATTTTTAAAAAAGTTTTGAAAAAATTTGTTCAATTTAAATTAAAGGTCTTAAGGTCCGTTTTTTGTGTGTTGGTTTCATTCAACATAAACTTTTTTTTTTTTGAGAAATTTTGCAATTAATGCCAAAAACAGGGTCTACGGTATATTTTTTTAAATCAAAAGTAGTAATATTTTAAAAATTGTATTCAATTAAAGCGATTTTTTATTACTTTACGTATATTATATATTTTTTTCATAGTAATATAGTCTTACACAGTCTTTCAATGATTTGAATTGAATATTGTCATTTGACCTATCATAAGGCCTTAACAGATTAGTGATGTGTTTTTATACAACAAATTGCACATCACCCCTTTTAATTACCTATCATAAATTGGTGAGTTTATGACGGAGACACTACCATACAATTAATGTGTGAAGCGCAAACTTTAATTTTACTTTAACCAAATATGAAATTTCATATCGTACCTTTAGGCTGCCTACACAGCCGGAACTTCTCTCTGAATTTATAATCTTAATGCAGAAAGCCCAGATATATAATATAAGCGTATAATTTCATTATGCTCCATACATCACATCAGCCGAAGGACGTCCACTGCTGGACATAGGCCTCCCCCAAGGATTTCCACGACGACCGGTTCTGCGCGGTATCCAGCGGCTTCCCGCGACCTTCACCAGGTCATCGGTCCACCGAGTGGGAGGCTGCCCAGCCGAGTTGAATTTGACGATTGATCTCTTTCTCGAAGTTGGACTTACCCAACTGGACTGTTTGTCCCAGGTATACATTTTCGTTAACAACTTCGAGTGTAGAGCCTCCAACCTTCAGAGGAGTAGGTACGACACGGACGTTTGACACAATTCGCACATATTGGTACTTTGCTCCACACATATTGATACTTTTTTCAAATCCAGGCTTTTATTGTAAAATTTCGGATTGTGTAAGGCCAGCGTTATTAACAGAATACATATGAAAACAGAACCGGCCGGTTACAGTGAGGATAGTACGACGCGCGCGCAAGCCTAAGCTCCGCGCCTACCCTCCTTCCCTTGGCTGTAATATATTGCTGTTTTAGGTTGGATTTTTAAAGTTTTTGAATTGGGTAAGTTAGAAAGAACTACTGCTTGTTTACCCACAAAAAGGAAAACGCCTTAATGCAAAATTTAGTAGGGCCAAAACGTCAAAACACTCTAAATTAGTGTAGTTTCATACAAGTTGTTAATCTTTTATCGTCGTACGCGGGTTTCTGGTTTGTTCTGTATTCTGTTTCTTTATTATGTATACCTCTATTTACTATGGTATATTGAACGCTTTTTTGTTCAAAAAATATATGTTTACTTAATTCTAGACTCGCAGTATTTACCTACTAATGTTGAAAAAATATTTTTTACTTTTGACAAAAAAACCTCTTTACTGTTAATACCTACTCAAATTGCACGTTATCTGGCTTAAAATGAAAAACCGGTAAAATGAAACGCGCACAAAGGGATCCGTACCATCATACTAGATGGCGCTAGTTCCTTCACGTTTAAAAAAACACGTTTTTTGTATGGAAACTTTCGCTTTTTCAAATTTTTGGTATTTGTTGGTCTAGCGGTAACAGAAATACATCATCTGTGAAAATTTCAACTGTCTAGCTATCACAGTTCATGAAATACAGCTTGGTGACAGACGGACGGACGGACAGCGAAAGCTAAGTAATAGGATCCCGTTTTTACCCTTTGGGTACGGAACCTTAAAAATCAAACCACTTACTGTGATTACAATTGGGAAGACAGACGCCAAACAAAAGACCATATTAAAAAAATCCAGCAAAAACTAAATTGGATGATAGATACAGATACAGAGGCCGTCCGACTCCGTCCGACACAAACAATAGGTAATTATAATGTCGATATCCATAACATTTCAAGATGACTGCAAGACAACGCTTTGTTTGATATTTACTGATGTCAGCGTAAGAATTATCTGATCATGACCAACATCATCATCAAACAGCTGAAAGACGTCAACTGCTGGACAGAGCCCCCGCCCCCCGCCCCCCTCCCCCCTCCCCCCCAAGGATTTCCACAACCGGTCCCGCGTTGCCCGCATCCATCTTCACCGGGTCGTCTGTCCACTACTATGTCTTCCCGAGCGCGGTCGCCACTCGAGAACTTTACTACCTCAACTAGTAACTATTTAGTAATCTGTGCCTCAACTATCATCTGTTCTACGAGCTTTGTGACCCGCCCACTGCCACTTGAGTTTAGCGATTCTGTGAGATCTTCTAGGGAGCTCCTCAGTTCTGATTTAAAAATATCTTAATACAGACCCAATCACGTCAATGTGAAAATCGGTAAACAACTAATGGAAGGTACAGACAGATTGGAATTTAAACCAGCCTTAAGGCTCGTTCGTCCCTTAAATTAGCATCTCGATTCACGATGTTTCAAACATCGAACGAAATAGCTTGAAAATAAAGTTCTTGTCAACTCGTGCTACAACATGGCTGTTACGTCAATCGCTGCGGACGAATCGTGCGAAAATTGTGTTTTTTAATTCATTATTAAGTAAAATAAGAAGAATTTTCATAAAGTAAGAAAAAAAAATCATTTATATTGTTTTGTAAAGAAGTTCATAAATTATCATAATGTTTCGATTAATATTGCAGCAGTTCTATGGTTACAACTAGAATAAAAGGGTGTATTAGGATATTTTTGTCTTGAGTTCTGTGTATTAAAATAGAATTCGAGGCAATCAGAATCACTCCTCATATCCTGTTAATTATAAATATATTTTTTTTCTATTGAAGTAAAATTGGTCGTTGGCGGCGATTAAAGCCTTACCCGCCGAGCAGCTGTAGCTAGCCACGCGATCCACTGAAGTACTAATATATAAGGTGTAAAAAAATTAGCTGAAACTTTTTTAACTGGTGCTTCTACCTATGAAACTGAACAACTTTCCCCATGAAATCCATGGTCAAATAGCAAAAACAAATTTGACTCTCCCATACTAACTCGATCAGCTGATCAGCCAACTTAGTATGGAAAGTTCAAATTTTTTTTTGAGATTTGACTATGGGTTTCATGGGGAAAGTTATTCAGTTTCATGGGTAGAAGCACCAGTTAAAATAGTAGTATATACTTTGCCACTGAGGAGTGCGATGAAGCCTTTTGAAAATCTAAAGCGATGATATCATTCTATGCTTGACACCAATTTCTAAAGAACCTGGGTACCTATATAGAAATTTCTGAGAATAACGCGCGCTTTGTACCGCCTCAGATCTCCACTTACGATACGCTTGGCCTTCCTTACTTAGATGTGGCACGAAGTGTGCAACTGGACTTTCCAAAACGTAAATATACGTCATTTCAAGAGAATAGTACTACGACATCAAAACATTCTAATCGAAGTTCTCGATTCAGTTTTCGAAGGAGTGTGTTATATTTTGAACAAAAAGTAATGATCAAAATCATTTAATTGATTTTTCATCATATCAGCCGAAAAATGACCACTTGTGGACAAAGCCAAGTATTTCCACAACGAATGGTCCAGCGCTGCCCGCATCAATTTTCAAATAATCTTACTTAAAGTTTGTTCGCTAACTTTGATGAATGCCGCGAGCCCGCAGCGGCGGTGACAGTCAAGGCGGCAGCGCGGCGGGCGCGGGCGCGGGCGGCGGGCGGCGGGCGCGGGCGGCGCGATTGAACCAAAAACCGGCCAAGTGCAAGTCAGAACCGCACACATGGGGTTCCGTACCATCATACTAGATGACGCTAGTTTATTCATGTTTAAAAAAACACGTTTTTTGTAAGGAGACCCACCTTGTTTTTTAATTTTTTCTAATTTTTAGTATTTGTTGTTATAGCGGCAACAGAAATACATCATCTGTGAAAATTTCAACTGTCTAGCTATCACGGTTCATGGAATACAGCCGGGTGACAGACGGACAGACAGTCGGAAGTCTTAGTAATAGGGTCCCGTTTACGGAACCTTAAAAATTGATTTGCTTCGATTGTAGATTGCACGAGCTGTTTCTCTCGGCGTCACCCGCGGGGATATCGACGCCCGCGTGGTTATTGGAGAGTGCGGTTGGCGATCCCCAAGCGGCTCGCAAACTTTTTAGGGTTCCTTGTCGACTTCGGAACCCCTATAGTTTCGCCATGTTTGTCCGTCTGTTCACGGCTTAGCTCAGAGATTATTAGTACTACAAAGCTGTCATTTGGCATGGGTATATATTTTTTATTATTTTATTATTACATCTCATATACGTCCCCACCGAGGGGCTTGAGCCTACCCTGAATCAGGGCGATTAGGCCTTAGTCGACCACGCGGGCCCCGTGCGGGTTGGTCGACTTCACACACAACCTTCGAGTTTCTTCGCAGGCGTGTGCAGGCGAGTGTTTCCTCACGATGTTTTCCTTCACCGTTAAAGCAATCGGTAAGTATGTACGTAAGTTTTTGAAAAACTCATTGGTACATTGGCCGTCCAGATTTGAACCCGGTACCTCTGGTTAGATGGACCGAGTCGTTACCGGTTGAGCCACCGACGCTTATATTAATCACGCCGACAAAATGGTACAATGAAATCTAGAAAATAAAAATCTTTAGGGTACCTCCCTTACATGTACCTCCCTTACTTACTTTTTTTGTTGACGTACCCTTTCGTGTGGGGTATCGTTAAATAAAACTACTGTGGGTTTGCTAAAACCATTTTTGAAATATTAAACTTTCAAGTGCAAATTTTTGTTAGAGTCGAGTGTCCCCCTCTCCTCTCCATGAGCTAAACTCCTATTTAAAGATATCTAAAAAAATAATTAATTAATAGGACATATAATCAATTTAAAAGGAAAAGTATCACGGCTAAGTAGACTTTCTTAGTTTAGGAGTAATAGTCGACCGACTTAAGGTGTTAAAACATTCTATAACCAACTGCAAATATAATTTTGTTTTTTAAAATATAAATTTATTTTTTGAAAAGACTTGCACTTGTTGGTTTTTATATTTAATTGATTTTTCTAGCCTACGTCGGTCCTGAACGTCCCTCCTAAATATTGATGAAAGAATATTTGAAATCGGGTAGTTTCGGAGATTACCTCTTACATCCAAACTTAATAACAAAAAAAAATTCTCTTTATAACAGTTATCTTAGCATAGTATATAACAATTTTTTTTTGTAAATGAAATCATTTATACTCAGGTACTAGCCCCCATAGTCAATACAATAAATTTATACAGAAATTGGTAAGTATAGATTGATTTTGTTAGTTCTTCAGTTTTCTGAACAGATCCCGAGTTCATTTGTACTTTAGCCTGTATTTGTCATAGTCAAAGCATAATCAAATTCTTGATTTACTTCCTACGTAAATGTAATTACTTCTTACTAACAGATGAATCTGCTTTCACGTTGCTATTGCATCGAAGATAATCGCTTTAAGCGACTATTAAATCCATACAACGTCTAATTTACTACAAAATATTATACTACCTACAAAGCAAGCCATTCGTTTGTCGTCTAGGTGAAAACGACAATTGTTCTGTTCGTAATAAAAACACTAAATTTTTGTCATTGTACCTCAGAATTTTCGTGCTAATCCGTGGCGTTAGAAGTTCCACATTCTGAAACATACTTTAAATCTTTCCCAAGCAACAGGTTTCCGAAAACAATGTAAATTACTGACTTTCAATATCCCAACCATTTTAACTAAAAATTAAAACCCGAATGTTGGAAATGTATCAATTATCATATTATGTCACTCAGGGGATCAACATTAATCTAATGACGCCTCTAACTCCAAAATCAAGCCGGTTAGGCCGCAGGCTCAGCCAAAGAAACAGACATACATACATGCATACTTACATACATACATACACCTCAAAAACATGACCCTCCTTGTTGACAAGTCGTCTAAAACAATTGACAACGCCAAAAATTTTAAGAACAACTGACTTCATACACAAAATTGCGGCATTGAACTGTACACTTATCAATCCTTATCTTGAGAACTAGCTACCAACTGGTTTTGCACAATTCGCTGAGTTGAGAGATGCTTAATCTCATAAAAAAAATATTATTGCCTTTCGATTTCTAGTTTCTGAGAAAAACTTGGACAAACATACATACAAACATACACTTGTGAATTTGGCACACCTACTTAGAAGCCCACGTAGACTAACATACACGAATATTGTACAACAATATTACATTCTTTAGTAAGAAAGCTGATGTAAATAAAAATTTAAAACAAGTCACTGAATTGTAAGAAATATGCACATTCAATTTGGCTTCTACTTCCAACACACTTATTTTAACACTACGAAATCAAAAAGTCGGTTCAAGGTAATGAGATCAGGTTATTATTGCGGAAAAACAAAACCCATGAAATGAGACATCACAGAAACGTTTGCGTTGGCTGCAGTAAATACACAATACGCTCTTGTACAGCCGAGAACAATTACAACGCTAAAGAGCAATATAAAACGCCTTATAATATCAGCTCATATATACGTCCCCACCGAGGGACTCGAGCCTACCCCGAATTAGGGGGATCGGGCCCTAGTCGACCACGTGGGCTCAGTGCGGGTTTGTCAACTTCACACACACACACCTTCGAGTTTCTTCGAAGGCGTGTGCAGGTTTCCTCATGATGTTTTCCTTCACCGTAACAACGTCGGATAAACGTACATATGAGATCGAAATTCGAAAACACATTGATACGTGACAGGACTCGAACCACGACTTCCCGGATAGGAGGTAGCGGCCCTTGCCGTTGCGCCACCGACGCTCTCATAAAACGCCTTTTTGGTTCTAAACACATATAATTTCATTGATAAACCGCCAGAAGAGAAAGTATTCGCCAAAAAAGAAACCAAGGAACGGTGATCAGACCTTAAATAATCCCTTTCAGAATATTGAAAAAACTATCGACTCTATGTCTGCTTAACTTAACAAATAAATAATCCGCCTTTGTGCATACTTCTATTCTGTATCTATAATTGTATATTTTGTTGTACATTAAAGAGTTCACAAACAATCAAATATTATACTTTAAATCCAGTAAAAACAGAGTATAAAAAAGCTGCCCGTTATACCACAGATTACTAAATAGTTACTTCGTAAGTTATACTAGTCTATCCTAACTACCTTATGGATCTAAATCCCTAAGGCCTTTCTGTAGATCCAACAATCAGTCATCGGGTATGTCATATTTTATATCAGGTAGGTATGTATATCTGAAAACAACTTTGGATTTCCTCAGATGAAATCACAAAGATGCACGTATTTTCCATAGAATCATCTTCATCAGTGGCAGATCAAATGTACTGGTTCAAGCTTATTATTTAAAATTTCGTTTTACGGGCAAATATATAGAAAAACAACACATTAAAATATAATAGTTTTTCACTTGTTCAAACTTTTTTCAATCCTTCAAAAAAACAAAATTCAAATCTCTCAAAAACCAAATAATTATTTTTCTATCTTAGTGCCATAAAAAGCTTCATTAAAATACCAAAGCAAAAAAGATTCCGCTCTAAAAAGAACTGCAGCAAAAAATCACGCTGCAGTACAATAGGGGTCGAATTGATAGCCTTCTTTTTTTGATGTCGGTTTTATTCTGCGAATTAGTGTGCTGTGAAACTTAAAAGTCATCACAAATCAGCACTCCTACACAGCTCCTTTAGGACATTGACCTGCTTTTTATTGCGATCTGTATGTCGAGCGAGAACCTATCGCCTGACTGATAATTGCACTTAGGGCGTGTCTTGCCTGCCACACATGTAAGATTTAGTTACATTAGGTAAGATTATATGTTAGTACTTATTGCTGCTTGCATATTATGGCTAGTACGCAACAGGGTATACACTTTCTTTGTGTGCCTGGATATTTAATATAGTAGGCTCAGTGTTCGTTAAATTGCAAAGGTCTGTAAAACTAGCATTGACACCGTCTAGCATTGTAATTTGTGCTCACAAATTACTCGAGCAACAAAATTGACATTATGACAACTAATTAGCAATAAATTTATCATTACAAATAAATATTGTTGCTTGAATAACAACCGAGCAACAAATTACAATGCTAGACGGTGTCAATGCTAGTTTTACAGACGTAAGAGCAAGCATTGACACCGTCTAGCATTGTACTTTGTTGCTCAGATTTCTCGAGCAATTAAATTCTCATTAGGGCAACTAATTAGCAATAAATTTATCATTACATAAATATTGTTGCTTGAATAAAAACTTAGGCACAAAACAACGTTTGATATGCTGTAGATAAAAAATATATAAGTACTAGTGGGTGCACGCGACTTCGCCCGCGCAGATCGCGTTTCAAAACAAATATTTAATATTGAATTAAACCAACACACAAAAATCAGTGACTTCAAGACCTTTCATTTTTATTAAACACATTTTTTTAAACTTATTAGAAAGTGAAGAAAATAATAAAAATTTGTTAAAATCGAGAATTTTGCGTTCGGTTTCAACACTTTCAACGTAACAGCCGCGTTGAAGCCCACATTGTTTTAAACGGCGAGGTATCGATTGGATGAATTGTCTCTGTCTTTTTCTTTGCGTGTAAAGGGTAAATAAAATAACCACACTTTTTCAATGGTTTTTCGTTTCAATCAAAAACTACAATGAAAGTATAAAAAATAATAACACTACTCACATTGTATTATCATTACAAATATTATTTTGTATTTTTTTAAATGTATACTTCAAAATATTAGTCTAACTAGAGTTGAAAGTAACGGTGTAGACCGTGTAGACCTATCTTTGGGATTTTTTTTCTATCGAGCCAAAACTGCTCAATCGTGTTTCTAATAGCTTTTGACTTTAAGGAACATTATCAACAATAAGGGTTTTTTTTCAACCTTAGGATTTCTATCGTTTAGGAGTAATTTAAGTTAAAAATAACGAAAATCTGTAATATTACGTCTAGACTTACGTTCGATATTATTTTAACACGTATCCACCTTCTCAGATTGAACCTTAATCCGAGGGGGGAGTTTCTGACTAACAAAAGAACCGCGAGCGTAGCCGCGCGGGGGGGGGGGAGGGGGGGGGGGAGGGGGGGGGGCAGAAAGTTAGACATATAAGTATAAAAATACGGAACCCTAAAAGTACTTTGACAAGATGAAATCTCAAATTTTGAACTTTCAAAATTTTTAACCACCTCCGTGGCGTAATGGTTAGTTTATTCGCTTCACACCAGGAGGTCGCGGTTTCGATTCCCGGTGGGGTCAACTTTGTAAGGCTCAGTTTGATTGGCGGTAGGGCACTTTCATAGCCCACCTGGCTAGTAGCTACCACCATTTTATCTATGTCTCGCCGCCAAACATTAGTGTTAACATCATTGATGTGTTCTGGCTTGAACATAGATAGCCAGATCCCCATTGCGTTGGGGAGTCTTGCTAGGCCCGCTTCCATCTTCCGCGTCATAGTCATTTACCATTAGGTGAGATGATGCCATGGAATAAAAAAATAATGAAATCGATCAATTTGAGTTGAGTGCAATTAATTCTACAGCACAAAGCACAGAAATACTACCTACATTCGTTAGTACTGAGAACAAACCTATCTCTACTTTAAATTGAATTGCGGAACTATGTGAACCGGACCACAATTCAGAGATTGCTCAACAGATCGGTATAGTATCCAGTTCTATAAACACAATCACCAATTTGGAACAATTGTAAAGAATTGCTGCTGACATCGCGTGGGAGAGGATGGCGCAATTCTTCCACTATTTCTGGACAACGCGACGTCTGGACAAAACTGTAATAGGTATGACGAATGCTAGTCATCTGATTTACTTTTTATCATCTGTCAAAAACGACATTTTGTTCTAAAAATGTTTGAAATACCTAGGCGTGACGTCACAGTTTTGCAGCGTCATTTTTGTACTCATTTTGTGATTTTGGTGAATTAAAAATCGAAGACTTGATGTAAAACAAAACGAGTAAGTTTTTCTGAGGTTTAAGTGGGTGGGCAATTTAGTGATCGAGAGTTCATAATTTATTGCCGATGCTGTCGTCTTCCCTAGTATTACCTCTATACACATATTTTAACCACCTCGGTGGTGTGATAATTAAGTCCATTAGCTTCACATCAGGAGGTCGCCGTTTCGATTCCTACAACAAAGAATTTAAGAAAATACAAAAACACGTATGTCTTCGAATTTGTTAGTACGTGATTAAATTACTCTACACAGGGTGACTTTTAAATGGTTCTTGATAACAAAAGATATATGCATGTACTCGTGATTACTGATTACAAACAACTTTCCCAAAGAAACTATATGTTAAAACAGAAAAAAAAATTTGGTCCTTTATTATACATTTTGGCCGATTTGATAACTTATTATATTGGATCCGGTCACTTAGGGCCACTTTCCTCGCACGGCCACATACCTGGCATGC
Source organism: Coleophora flavipennella (assembly GCA_947284805.1). Classification (NCBI taxonomy): domain Eukaryota; kingdom Metazoa; phylum Arthropoda; class Insecta; order Lepidoptera; family Coleophoridae; genus Coleophora; species Coleophora flavipennella. The sequence continues at coordinate 2,104,605 of OX369288.1, forward strand.
CCACATTCCCTGAACGTCCATGTCGCTCGAACGACCATAACACTAGAAAGTAAACTTGTATTTTTTCTAAATTGTCACTTTCCTAACTCGTCACCTTTTTAACTCGCCTTTTTCTGCTACCCATGGGGGGGGGGGAGCCTCGCTTCGCGAGGCTCTTTGACTGCATAATCAATCAAACCTGACCGAACCTAATATCGCTCGCTTCGCTCGCTCATTTACAGTTTTTTTACTAAGTTTTGTCTTAAAAAATTTACAATAAAAGAAGTGGTCGTTCAAGGAAATGTACAAAAAAAGAAGTGGTCGTTCAAGGATGTGGGCGAACTAGGAATTTGGATAGTGGCCATTAGAGGAAGTGGCCGTAAGTGACCGAATCGATTATATTATGTATCACATTTAGGTTTTTTATTTTATTTTATATTGTTTTGTATGTATCACATAATATAATAATTAATGAATTAAATATAAAGGACCAACTTTTTTTTTATATTTGACATATAGTTTCTCTGGGAAAGTTGTTTGTAATCACGAGTACATTCATATCCTTTGCTATCAAGAACTAATTAAAAGTGTATACATTCCTACATAAAAATAATGAGCGGGGAACAGCCGACTGTTTGAGTCGACACATGTATTGTACTTTCAGAACAGTAATTAAAATTACACATTTCCCGATGTTCTAAAGCTTTTGAAAAAACTATTCTGATAGCGAAGTGTCGGTTAAGTGGAAGACCTCAGCTAAAATGTGATCTGTGTCAGAAGGCATACGGCTGAAATAGATACAAAGCGTGAAAGATTACAAAAAAAAACTGAAATCGCTGTATTGAAAATATATTTCGTTAATAAGTGTTTGTGATAATGCAACGTGTGTAATGTGGTTGTATTATGATACTAAGATTTGCTGTAGTGATTCCAATTTTTTAAACGGAGCAGAGCCGTTGACTTAAATTTAAGGCTCTTCCGTCCCTATAATTCGCAACTCACTAACGATGTTTCAAACATCGAACAAAATAGCTTAGAAATAAAGTTCTTGTCAGCTCGTACTGCAACGTGGCTGTTACGTCAATCACTGCGGACGAATCGTGCGTAAATTGTGCTTTTTTTATTCATTATAAATAAAACAAGAAGAATTTCCAAAAGCTAAGAAAACAAAACCATTTTATAGTATTTTGTTAAGAAGTTCATAAATTATCGCAATGTTTCGATTAAAATTGCAGCAGTTCTATGGATATAAGTGAGAAGAAAAAAAGGGTGCATTATGATATTTTATTCTTTAGTTCTGTGTACTGAAATAGAATTCGAGGAAATCAAAATCACTCTTCATATCCTGTAAATTACGAAATAATTTTTTGAAGTGAAAACTTCTTTAGACGTGTTTTGTATTTTTGAAATGGGAAAAAAACCATTAAACTCGCGACACTGTAACCATGTAACGTAACCGACACCTTACCAAGTACATTCGCAGGATCGAAATTTTGTAAACCTAATCGTTCGCCAGGAACACTCGGAAGGTAAAAACTTATAAAAAGCTTTCACTTCTTTCGGCACTCCCGGAGCGGTCAGGTTTTATTTCGATAAAAAATCCTTAATAGAAGTAAAAAGTGTTTACAAAGTTGGTCGTTGGTGGCGGTATAAGCTTTAAAAGCACGACAGAGGCGGAGAATCGGGTCGTTCGAAATGTGGTGCTGGAGGCGAATGTTGAGACCGCTAGGCGGCGCAAACGTATAGATTCTTAACCAGCTGAAAATCCGATCGAGGCTGTCCACTTTCTGCCAACAACGGATCCTTGCATATTTCGATCGTATATTAATGAGACGTGGTGATAATAATCTGGAAAAACTTGTCATAGCAGGCAATGTAAATGGCAAGAGGTCAAGAGGACAGTCTCCAGCAAGATGGACCGATCCGTTGGAAGAGACGCCATCTAATAAATTATGTGATGCGGTGAAGTTGGCGGTGGATAGGAGGAGCAGATGGAGGCAAGTCGTGCGCTCCAAAACATTTTATTTTTTATTTACAATTGGTAAGCCCTAGGCATCATCTCACCTGATGGTAAGTGACGATGATGCCGAAGGTGGAAGCGGGCTTACCAAGATTCCCCAACGCCATGGGGATCTGGCTATCTTATCTTCAAGCCGGAACCCATCAATGTCGTTAACACTGATGTTTGGCGGTAAGATTTAGATAAGATGGTGGTGGCTAGCCATGTGCATCAAATTACGATCCTCACACATTTACGTGAGGAAATTTATACATAAAAATCATTGAATGCCTTTAACAAGAGTAGGTCAGTTCACACGGACAGCACCCGGTCACGAGTAATAACGTGAGTGTCAGCCATATTAGAGGGAAAGGAACGACCCGGCTCCCGATGCCGCCATGCCATCTCATGGCGGACTCCTACGAGCCCTGAAGCATATTCAGCTGCTGCTCGCCCCGGACGGGGCTAGAGCCAAAGCCAAGGGCCCTGTGCTCACTTCATTGACCCCTCATCGTAATAGCACACCCTGGATACTTCATACAACGGGCCAGAAATGACATTTCAAAAAACGAATGACGGAACAAAAAATGGCGGCGAAATCCTATACGTTCGACAACCAAACTGTAACCAATGTGTATTAATCTGTGTGACGAGGGGGTAAGGTCGCACGCAATCTAGAGAGCGGCAGGGAGTGTCCATACTGTATGTTTGTACTAATATATGTATATACTTTGACGCTACAGAGAGACGTTACATTTACAATAGAATTATTATGATTATTAAATAAGAAGTTATTATGTGTTTTAAGATCGATAATGTCATCGAGAATACGATCAAGATTATTGCACTATTAATTACTTTTTGCTTCGCAGGAATAACTATTGATGCTAGCTAATTAAAACGCTATACACCGTTAAAATAATCTAAAAACACTAAACGTTTTAAAAAACTTCCATCGCAACAATGTACATTTTTGCATTATTATTTTTGGTTTTTGTTAATTTTCTAATAAAGTACTCCACCGTATTTGATGCAATTTATATGGGACCACACGGGAAACACTAGCTTTCAAATAAGAAAAGAATCTTAAAAATCGGTTCACCCAGTCAAAAGTTCTGAGGTAACACACATAAAAAAATACAGTCGAGTTGAGAACCTCCTCCATAATGGAATTCGATCGAAAAACCGAATCCATCGCAACAAATTAGTACAATTTTACTTTTTTTTTGTTCTTGTTATCTTGTACTACACCTATTTCTTATATAAGACTTTTTCGATAAAATTTATATGGAACCATCCCATCGAATAAAAAAGAATCATGAAAATCGATCCACAACCTGCGAAGATATGAAGATAACACGTTACATACAAAAAACCGGTTTAGTGCGAGTCGGACTAGCGCGAAGTAGGGTTCCGAAGGCTTTTTAAAAAAAATAAAAGTTTAATTTAATGAAAAAAATTATATTTACAGTTGGTAATATATTTTTAATGAAAAATCTATGAAGTTTTGACATATCCAACTGCACACCTTAAGTTGGTCGACTATTACTCCTAAAATAAGAAAGCCTACTTAACCGTGATAGTTTTCCTTTTAAATTTATTATATTTCCTACACTTATTTTTTTTTTTCAGATATCCTGAAATAGGGGTTTTGCCGGTAGAGGGGGGAAATTAGCACTTTTTTTTTATTCACAATTGGTAAGCCCTTGGCATCATCTCACCTTATGATAAATATAAATTCTTGAAAGCATAATATTTCACAAATCGATCCCTGAATTAAAAATTAGTTTTAGCAAACCCTCAGTTGTTAAAAAAGACCTATTCAACGATACCCCCCCCCCCCCCACACACACGATAGACACTTGGAAATTAGTTATATTGTAAGTAGGTACCTAACAAAAAAAGTGATATAGATTACTTTGCGACGGCAAGTTCATTGACTTCAGCTTTTAGCACTAGTGTAACATAACAGTTATATATTACGTCACGAAAGTGTCGAGTCATGTGACTGGTACAACAATCTATTCAATTTTAATCTAAGTATTACACGATCGACGACATCCAAATTTAAGCCGGAGTAAGATATAATAAATCGTACAGCCACGCTGTGCATACTTTCTCGCGAAGCCTTCTCCGTCTGTCGTAGTCGGGCATCAACAATAAACATAACACTTAAGGCCCAGTGGTATCCACTTAAACAGGTTTTTAGAATTTATTTTTGAAGTAGTTATCTGTAAATTTAAAATCTAGGAAAACATATTGGTATTATTGAGAATAGTTACGAGGGATTGTATTGAATGGAAACACGATTTAATAAAGTTTTCAAATAGACTTCATTCGTTTGACAAAATCGATCCCTATCAAAATCTCAACTTCGATTTTTTTTTCCATCACAATACCTTCTTCACTCCTTCGTAGTTTGAAAGTAAAAAGTCAACTATCGGACTTTGATGTACAAGTAGGTATTACACGGTTAAATTTTATTTCAATGTACGGACTTTTAATGTGCGAGTAGGTATTACACGGTTAAATTTTATTTCAATGTACGGACTTTTAATGTATGAGTAGGTATTACACGGTTAAATTTTATTTCAATGTACGGACTTTTAATGTATGAGTAGGTATTACACGGTTAAATTTTATTTCAATGTACGGACTTTTAATGTATGAGTAGGTATTACACGGTTAAATTTTATTTCAATGTACGGACTTTTAATGTATGAGTAGGTATTACACGGTTAAATTTTATTTCAATGTACGGACTTTTAATGTATGAGTAGGTATTACACGGTTAAATTTTATTTCAATGTACGGACTTTTAATGTGCGAGTAGGTATTACACGGTTGAGTTTTATTTCAATGTACGGACTTTTAATGTGCGAGTAGGTATTACAATGTTGAGTTTTATTTCAATGTACGGACTTTTAATGTGCTAGTAGGTATTACACGATTGAGTTTTACTTCAATGTACGGACTTTTAATGTGCGAGTAGGTATTACACGGTTGAGTTTTATTTCAATGTACGGACTTTTAATGTGCTAGTAGGTATTACACGATTGAGTTTTATTTCAATGTACGGACTTTTAATGTGCTAGTAGGTATTACACGGTTGAGTTTTATTTCAATGTACGGACTTTTAATGTGCGAGTAGGTATTACAATGTTGAGTTTTATTTCAATGTACGGACTTTTAATGTGCTAGTAGGTATTACACGATTGAGTTTTATTTCAATGTACGGACTTTTAATGTGCGAGTAGGTATTACACGGTTGAGTTTTATTTCAATGTACGGACTTTTAATGTGCTAGTAGGTATTACACGGTTGAGTTTTATTTCAATGTACGGACTTTTAATGTGCTAGTAGGTATTACACGATTGAGTTTTATTTCAATGTACGGACTTTTAATGTGCTAGTAGGTATTACACGATTGAGTTTTATTTCAATGTACGGACTTTTAATGTGCGAGTAGGTATTACACGATTGAGTTTTATTTCAATGTACGGACTTTTAATGTGCTAGTAGGTATTACACGATTGAGTTTTATTTCAATGTACGGACTTTTAATGTGCTAGTAGGTATTACACGGTTGAGTTTTATTTCAATGTACGGACTTTTAATGTGCTAGTAGGTATTACACGATTGAGTTTTATTTCAATGTACGGACATTTAATGTGCTAGTAGGTATTACACGATTGAGTTTTATTTCAATGTACGGACTTTTAATGTGCTAGTAGGTATTACAATGTTGAGTTTTATTTCAATGTACGGACTTTTAATGTGCGAGTAGGTATTACACGGTTGAGTTTTATTTAAATGTACGGACTTTTAATGTGCGAGTAGGTATTACAATGTTGAGTTTTATTTCAATGTACGGACTTTTAATGTGCTAGTAGGTATTACACGATTGAGTTTTATTTCAATGTACGGACTTTTAATGTGCGAGTAGGTATTACACGATTGAGTTTTATTTCAATGTACGGACTTTTAATGTGCTAGTAGGTATAACACGGTTGAGTTTTATTTCAATGTACGGACTTTTAATGTGCAAGTAGGTATTACAATGTTGAGTTTTATTTCAATGTACGGACTTTTAATGTGCGAGTAGGTATTACAATGTTGAGGTTTATTTCAATGTACGGACTTTTAATGTGCGAGTAGGTATTACACGATTAAGTTTTATTTCAATGTACGGACTTTTAATGTGCGAGTAGGTATTACACGATTAAATTTTATTTCAATGTAAGGACTTTTAATGTGCTAGTAGGTATTACACGATTAAGTTTTATTTCAATGTACGGACTTTTAATGTGCTAGTAGGTATTACACGATTAAGTTTTATTTCAATGTACGGACTTTTAATGAACAAGTAGGTATTACACGATTAAATTTTATTTCAATGTAAGGACTTTTAATGTGCTAGTAGGTATTACACGATTAAGTTTTATTTCAATGTACGGACTTTTAATGTGCTAGTAGGTATTACACGGTTGAGTTTTATTTCAATGTACGGACTTTTAATGTGCGAGTTAGGTATTACACTATTAAATTTTATTTTTAATGTACAAGTAGGTATTACACGATTTAATTTTATTTCAATGTACGGACTTTTAATGTACAAGTAGGTATTACACGATTAAATTTTATTTCAATGTAAGGACTTTTAATCAAAATCTCAACTTCGATTTTTTTTCCATCACAATACCTTCTTCACTCCTTCGTAGTTTGAAAGTAAAAAGTCAACTATCGGACTTTGATGTACAAGTAGGTATTACACGGTTAAATTTTATATCAATGTACGGACTTTTAATGTGCGAGTAGGTATTACACGGTTGAGTTTTATTTCAATGTACGGACTTGTAATGTGCGAGTAGGTATTACACGGTTAAGTTTTATTTCAATGTACTGACTATTAATGTTCGAGTAGCTATTACACGGTTTAGTTTTATTTCAATGTACTGACTATTAATGTTCGAGTAGGTATTACACGGTTAAGTTTTATTTCAATGTACTGACTATTAATGTTCGAGTGAGGTATTACACGATAAAATTTTATTTTTAATGTACAAGTAGGTATTACACGATTTAATTTTATTTCAATGTACGGACTTTTAATGTACAAGTAGGTATTACACGATTAAATTTTATTTCAATGTAAGGACTTTTAATCAAAATCTCAACTTCGATTTTTTTTTCCATCACAATACCTTCTTCACTCCTTCGTAGTTTGAAAGTAAAAAGTCAACTATCGGACTTTGATGTACAAGTAGGTATTACACGGTTAAATTTTATTTCAATGTACGGACTTTTAATGTGCGAGTAGGTATTACACGGTTAAATTTTATTTCAATGTACGGACTTTTAATGTGCGAGTAGGTATTACACGGTTGAGTTTTATTTCAATGTACGGACTTTTAATGTGCGAGTAGGTATTACAATGTTGAGTTTTATTTCAATGTACGGACTTTTAATGTGCGAGTAGGTATTACACGGTTAAATTTTATTTCAATGTACGGACTTTTAATGTGCTAGTAGGTATTACACGATTGAGTTTTATTTCAATGTACGGACTTTTAATGTGCTAGTAGGTATTACACGGTTGAGTTTTATTTCAATGTACGGACTTTTAATGTGCTAGTAGGTATTACACGATTGAGTTTTATTTCAATGTACGGACATTTAATGTGCTAGTAGGTATTACACGATTGAGTTTTATTTCAATGTACGGACTTTTAATGTGCGAGTAGGTATTACACGGTTAAGTTTTATTTCAATGTACGGACTTTTAATGTGCGAGTAGGTATTACACGGTTGAGTTTTATTTCAATGTACGGACTTTTAATGTGCGAGTAGGTATTACACGGTTGAGTTTTATTTCAATGTACGGACTTTTAATGTGCGAGTAGGTATTACACGGTTGAGTTTTATTTCAATGTACGGACTTTTAATGTGCGAGTAGGTATTACACGGTTGAGTTTTATTTCAATGTACGGACTTTTAATGTGCGAGTAGGTATTACAATGTTGAGTTTTATTTCAATGTACGGACTTTTAATGTGCGAGTAGGTATTACACGGTTAAATTTTATTTCAATGTACGGACTTTTAATGTGCGAGTAGGTATTACACGGTTAAATTTTATTTCAATGTACGGACTTTTAATGTGCGAGTAGGTATTACACGGTTGAGTTTTATTTCAATGTACGGACTTTTAATGTGCGAGTAGGTATTACACGGTTAAGTTTTATTTCAATGTACTGACTATTAATGTTCGAGTGAGGTATTACACGATTAAATTTTATTTTTAATGTACGGACTTTTAATGTACAAGTAGGTATCACACGGTTAAGTTTTATTTTAAACACTAGTTAGGGAAAAAATATTAATTAACATAATTATTACGTACCTACCTACCTGAGGAAAAATCAAACAATATGAAGTTCCGAAAGATATCTCTACCATACAGGATGACTATTATGACGACGAACGCATTTCAGGTGGTGAATTAAAAGATGAAACTGAACAACTTTTCCAAAGAAACATGTTGTCAATTCAGGGTCAATTCTAAAAAAAAAACTTAATCCAAATCGATCAGCTTTACTAAACCAGCTGTGTATGAGAAATCCATTTTTTTAAACTATGGTTTATCCCAAATAAGTTGATCAGCATGATAAGTAACGGCTCTTACACCAATTTAATAACATCCTGTATAGTATCTAAAACTACAGATGCAAGCCTTTCCATAGACATAATACGGCTGATACAAGAGTGAGTGGCACTTTCTCGCGGTCGGAGTCCTTTCACTTTGTTTACACACGTCGTTGTGTACTATTAAGTAATGCACTCACAAATAAACTGTGCGAAGAAAGGTCGCTTTGATTCATTGAGTCGGTCGTTCGGTTTCTTCATTTACTGTGTCTGTGGTAATTTACTGTGAAACTAAGTTTTGTCTGTGGTCCACTTTCAGGCTAGACGACACGCATTGGAAACTTTGCTCGCAGGGATTTATTATTTAAGCTATTACATAGCTTTTATCGCGGTGACTGAATCAAGAAATTCCGTAACGAAAATAAAACCTAACACCCACGCTCGGCCGAGTTCTAAAAAACTTACAGTGCCATCTATTAGCGATTTGCTGTACTAAAAGGACTTAGTCAATTTTACTGGTGTAAGTTTCTTTGTGTTAATTTATTACATAACATCCCGCGCCCCAAGGACTATATGGTACTGGTAAATACTGCATAAATAAAAAATAAAAAAAATATATAATTGCATAAGTTAATAAAAAATGCTATGCAATAGCTTTACCGCGGAAGTCCCCGAGTGCCACACGTTTTTTTTACTTTATTAATTTGGCCAGATGACCGGTGGGGTAGTAAAGTTCTCGAGTGGCGACTGCGCACCGGAAAACGTTGCGTAGACAGGCCTCCCACGCGGTGGATCGACGACCTGGTGAAGATTCCGGGAAGCCGATGGATGCGGGCAGCGCAGGACCGGTCGTCGTGGAGGCCTTTGTCCAGCAGTGGACGATTTTGGGCTGATATGATGGTGATGATTAATTTAGTAAACCAACGGTCTTATATATAGGATTACATATTAAATTAAAAATGACCTGGAGTTCCACTTAATGAAAATAAAACATGAAATATAAGAGCCCTGAGACAATATTAATTGCACAACAATTTTTATTTAAACTGTTTTTAACAGTTTATTTTATTTCTAATAGTACTTTTAAAGACACCCAAAGTAGTATTAAAATGTCTACATCACAAAAGTCATTATTGAAGTTGCGTGTCGATCGTCTTCATTTCAATGATTTCATTTTGTCAGTTGAAGATACCCGATTCGTTAAATTGAAAAAAATATATCAAAGAAACCTGTTTTAAAACAGAGATTTGCATCCTACAGGCGAACCAGACCGATTTAGTACCTCTAAATTTTCTTAGTCGATTAGTCTAAGCACACACTTCAATATCCCAGTTGGATTTTTTAAAATTAATTGTAGTTTTCAATTAAATCGAAAAAACGTTGAAAAAGTGCAAAAGTGTTTGACATCTTAAGGTTTAAAAGTGTTTGACATCTTAAGGTTTAAAAGTGTTTGACATCTTAAGGTTTAAAAGGTGATCGGTAAAATAGAATACATTTTAAGGGAGGGAGGTCTTTTACTAAATAAATTGAACTACTTTTGTCCTACAACTTTGCTGAAAAGCTAAATTTTTATTGACTTCTCATATAATTTGTATGACTTTGTATGGCAAGTCCAATCTTTATTTATTTCTCATATAATTTGTATGGCTTTGTATGGCAAGTCCAATGTTTATTGACTTCTCATATAATTTGTATGACTTTGTATGGCAAGTCCAATCTTTATTTATTTCTCATATAATTTGTATGGCTTTGTATGGCAAGTCCAATGTTTATTGACTTCTCATATAATTTGTATGACTTTTACGGCAAGTCCATTTTTTTTGCGATTTCAGGAAAGTTGTGGAATAAAACTTGTTTTTTTTTCATTAGTAGAAGCCCCCTTAAAAGTATGTTACAAGAAGAGAAGTGCCAGAAATAGTCGTGCCATACAATGGCTTACCAAATAAGCATTTCTTGGTAGGAGGAGCTGCTTCCTGCCCCGGCGCTGGAGAGGCACCGCGTTCTACATCTGCAAGCACACGATAATGTCACCACCCTTCCATAGAGAGGCCTGGCAGCAGTACCTACCTACAAGGTGTGCAAAACTTCTAGCAGCTCAGTTGAACTGGCCAAGCCCGACAATATTATTAGGACATCTACCCATACTACATGGTCGCTTACTATGGGCCTCATAAGAAGGCTCGAGGTCACCCACGGGGCAATGGAGCGAGCTATTTTTTTATAGGTCTTTAGAAGTATGTTTGATTTAGCTCTATCGTAAAAATGGTAATACATACAAGCGTGAAACTTGATGTGATCATAGTACTAATACTCATTTAAAAAAAAATCGGCTAAGTGTGAGTCGTACTCTCTTTAAGGAGTTCGAACTGAATGACAAAAAAAGCATATTTTTTTGATATGTTGTTTGTAATGTGAATAGGTATCATCTAATAATTAAAACCTTTTACTCAATACAGGGTGTAGTGAAATTGGTGTAGGACCCGTTAATTGGGGCTTCTCCGACTTCCAAAAAGGAGGAGGTTCTCAACTCGACTGTTTTTTTATGTGTGTTACCTTAGAACTTTTGACTGGGTGAACCGATTTTGATAATTCTTTTTTTTTATTTGAAAGCTAGTGCTTCCCGTGTAGTCCCATAAATTTTTTATCCAAATCGGTGTAGTACTTTATTAAAAAAAAAACACAAAAATAATAATGCAAAATTGTACTAGGTTGTTGCGATGGATGTCGGTTTTTTTAACGCGTTTAACGTTTTCAATTATTGTATGGAGCGTCGAATTTTTTTTGCGACCTGACTATGGGTTCTTTGGGGAAAGTTAAATATGATGAGTAGAAGCCCCAGTTAACGGGTCCTACAAAATTTTTTTACACCCCGCATATTCTGAATATCGAAAACGGCTCCAACGATTTGCTTGAAAATTGGTATACGGGGATTTTTGGGGGCGAAAAAACGAACTAAATACGAGTATGTCTCATCTCTGAGAAAACGCGTATTTCCGGGCAAAGCTCGGTTGCCCGGGTACTTGTCATTACACTATGTAGTTGTGTGGAGAGGTGTGGTGGTACGGACCCCTCGGAGTGCTAGTCCGACTCGCACTTGGCCAGCTTTTTTTTATCTACGTATCGCTTTTTTATCCAGTCATACAAAGGCGACACAGGTGATGAACCCATAAGTAACTTGGAGTGTACCGATTGATGGATGGCACTAAAGAGTCCATAAGAATAGAATCTCAGTGTGGCTATTATATCATAACGATCATTTTTTGTTAGAGTTCTCAACTGCTCATTGTATTTTTTCGTAACAAACAATAAGCAATTAAAGCAAAACCTATAGTTTTGTGAGCCCGAACGCAATTTAGTTTGGATGATGGATAAGTGCTAAGAACATATGTATACTTTAAGCAACGCATCTACATGAGAACCATGATATATCTCTGAACTCCTCGATGGGAAACTATTATTTTTACACTCATCATTAGGGATGAAGTCAGCATCAGAAATAAATTATGAACTCTTGATCTCTAAATTGCCCTCATACTTAAACTTAGGAAAACCTTACTCGTTTAGTTTTCCATCAAGTCTTCGATGTTTAATTCATCAAAATCACACAATGAGTACATATATTACGCTGCTAAACTATGACGTCCATAAGTTGAGTGCCTTCCGCACTCGCCTCCCCTGCCCGGTGAAGTTGTAAAGGCCCCCACGGCCAACAACAAGCTTGTCCTTTCAAAAAAAATACGTCACGATTAGGTATTTCTAACATTTTTAGAACAAAATGTCGTTTTTGACCGATGATTAAAAGCAAATCAGATGACTAGCATTCGCCATCCCTATGACTAATTTTCTCGCCATATTACAGTTTTTTGACGAACGCACATTCTTTAACACATTTCTTGGCACGATGATGATGAAAATGATTATCACAATAGAGTGGACAGTGGTAGTGGAAGTTTTAACAATGACAAAACGTCACCTGCGCGGACAACACGACATCGCCAGTACAATAGCTAGGCTATAAGTGTATGCTTAACAAAACTAGCCGACAACACCAATTCAAGATACGATTACATAAGAGAACAGTAAAAAACATTAATTTCACATACGAGAACCCATTTATAATATACGAGCCATAGATTGAGTGCCTCTGCCTCGATTGTAGACATGCCAAAGAAACTACAATTCTTTATTGTCTAATTGACGAAATTGATCCACAAATAGCTGAGGGACATTTTTAGGTGCAGCCACGGTCGTAAACGATATACACTCAGCGGCACAATTAGCGAACCTAATTTTTTTACAAGTTTTAATTACAATACAATATATTTATTTGCTAAGAATTAACAGATATTATCCTTATTTTTAACTAGCTGTGCCAGCGACTTCGTCCGCTTGGAGGTTTTGATTTTTTCCACGGGAACTCTAGAATTTTCCGGGATAAAAAGTATCCTATATGTAAACCCGGGCTATAAGGAACCACCATACAAAATTTCATCAAAATCGGCCTGGTAGTTTTTGCGTGATGCGCGAACATACAGACAGACAGACATACAGATAGACAGACAAAAATTCCAAAAGTTTGTAATGTCTACCACACTTAATATTTTCCATAAATATTTCATTTACAGACACCGCCCCGTTACAATTTTATCTCTTCTTTATATATGTAAAATTCTCGTGGCACAGTGTTAGTTGCTCCTCCGAAACGGCTAGACGGATCCCAATAAAATTTTCTGTGAATATTCGGTAAGTCTGAGAATACGTAAAGAAAATTTTGTAAAGAATGTAAAGACTTGTACTCGTAAGTGTTAATAGTTTGAGTTCTCGGAAAAGAGGTAGACATGAATCTCTTCGTACATTGTCCGCTTCAAAATTTGCAAGTTAAATTTAAAACACTTTCCGGTTTCTTATTAAGCTGAAATATAGCATCCACATTTAGTTTGTATAGTGACGTCATTAATTTGGCGGACTCCTAAAGTTGGCGAACAGTTATTTTATATGCACCCCTATGATATGGGTATCAAATGAAAGGGTTTGTTGACAGGAATACGAAATAATTAAAAATCTTTGAAATTAAAGCATAAGCATACAAAAAGGAAGCCAAATCGTTTTTTTTACAATACAAGTAAGGTATTGCAGTAATTATAGGTTAGATCCCTGGCTACAAATGTCTCAAAGAGCACAACATTTTACAGATCCTCAAGAACTCCGTAGATTGATCGAAAGAAGCCCACCGACCAGCGCCAACTCGCGGGCCCGCACCCTGCTTAACCACACTTATCGTGTTCGGTGTTTCATAGGGAGCTCCAGAACAAGAAGGCCGAGACCGCCCCCGCGTCCCGCCCTGCACCCGCACGGCCCGTGACCATGCAGATGTCAACCATCGCCTCGCTGATGACACCTGCCAAGCCACCTATTTGCAGAGGTAACACAGGCCGAGCGCCGCAGGAAAAGGAGGATGAAGACACTTGCTTCTGCCACCCCAGCATCCACCGCTCCGCTGAGCCAGCAACATTTCAATTCAATTCAATATATATATTCAAAATAGGTGCAAATTACACTCTTTCTGATAGTCATAAAATAATAATAACAATGTCATTTGTGAAGAATCAAGAAATAAACAATAATTAGTTAATAACGTCAAAATTCATAAACCAGATTATGTCATTAGAACATGAAACAATATGACACGAAAAGTTATACATAAAAATCATTGAATGCAAAGGCATTCTTGTTAAAGAACAAGAGTAGGCCAGTTCACACGGGCAGCACCCGGTCACGAGTATAACGCGAGAGTCAGCCATCGCTCCCATCAACCATATTAGAGGGAAAGGAACGACCCGGCTCCCGACGCCGCCATGCCATCTCATGGCGGACTCCTACGAGCCCTGAAGCGTATTCAGCTGCTGCTCGCCCCGGACGGGGCTAGAGCGAAAGCCAAGGGCCCTGGGCTCACTTCATTGACCCCCTCTTCGTAATAGCACACCCTGGACACTTCATACAACGGGCCAGAAATTACATTTCAAAAAAGGAATGACGGAACAAACAAAATGGCGGCGATACGTTCGACAACCAAACTGTAACCAATCTGTATCATTAATCTGGGTGACGAGGGGGCGAGGTCGCAATCTAGAGAGCGGCAGGGAGTGTCCATACTGTGTGTTAGTACTAATATATACACTTTGGTAATAGGCAGCGGAAGCAGCCACATCAAGAGGACACCGTCCCGAAGAAGTCTCTCGGAGCAACGAGAAGTAAACCCGAGCAAAACGACGGCCACGTCATTTTAGCAACTGAGACTCAAATCGCAGGTCTGTGCAACGTATGCGTCGATCAAACAGGTTAACTGACCACAACCAAAGTCATTACCTAGAAGGGTTTAACTGTTAGTGGCAGTGGATTCGCTTTATGTGAGGATTTAGAAGGTTTATTTTCTTCGCTGTGATTTCATAAGTTCCTAAGGAAAATGTGTTCAGTTTATATTACGCTTATATTACCTTCACCTGTATGTATGTATGTATGTATGTTTGTAACCGACTCCTTTGCACTCGATTTTGACCCACTTTAAGCGGACAGATTTAATTCAAATTATTTTTTTACTCGTAAACTTTACCTGACCGTATGCTCTGATGTCCTTTCAGCATTCCAAGGTTGACTGGAAGAGATCCCGAAAGGGATAAGTCCGCCTTTGCTTAAAGTATTTTCTTTTGTCTAAATATTAAATGTATTTGTTTTAAAAGCAATAAAGAGTTTACAAACAAACAAACTTTGTACATTTATCAAGAATCAGTGACAATACAATAATTTCATAATATTATCTCATTATCCTAAACTAAAATTGAAAAATAAATTTAGTTTAAAAAAACTAAAAAACACGCTTTTAAAGCACATCAAACTAAAAAGTAAAAAATAATTCTTCATTTAAGCTGAAAAAAATAATTAACGCAAAATACTAGAATTATTGTGAAAAAAGCGTGGCGCGCTTTGTGCCATATTTTTCGTATATTGAGCAACCCACGCTTTTTTCAAAATGATACTTGTATTTTTCGTTCCTTATCGTTTTCAGCTTATATTAGGAATTCGTTTTCACTTTTTGGTTTGATGTGTTTTTTAGTTTTTTTAATTAACAACTAAAAATCATGCGACTTGTAACCCCACAAGACAATAAGATACATGCCAAAACGCTAGTTCGATAGGTTATCTTTGATACATGCCCCTAATATTTGTGAACATGCCCTTGAAGTACATTATCAAAAAGGCTTTTTTAACCGACTTCAACAAAGGAAGGAGTTTCTTAATTCGACTGTATTTTTTATGTGTATGTTACGCGATCTCTTCGCCAATTGTGAACCGATTGTGATGATGATGCGCACCGGAAAACGTAGCGTAGGCAGGCCTCCCACTCGGTGGACCGATGACCTGGTGAAGATCGCGGAAAGACGCTGGATGCGGGTAGCGCAGAACCGGTCGTCGTGGAAATCATTGGGGGAGGCCTATGTCCAGCAGTGGACGTCCTTCGGCTGATATGACGATGATGATGTGATTATTAATCTTTTATTTGATAGATTATACTTTCAGGTTGGTCCCGTATAAATTTCATCAAGATTAACTGAGTAGTTTATATTTAGAAAATTAACAAAAAAAGTAGTGTGTGGTTTTATGAAACCACGGTAAAAGTGAAACTTTTTTTCACATTATAGACATTTACAGAGGACGAAACGATCATGGCTGAGCTCTCGTCTTGGAGCTACGGTACAGAGGACGAAACGATCATACCGACCGTCACGCGACAAACAGGCGAAAAAAATTGAGACGATGTAATAAAAGTTTCACTTTAAAAACCAAAACTAACAGCAAAATTTTAGTTGTTAACGTTGAAGTCGATTATTTTGATCGTGTTTAGCGGTTGTCAATATTTATGTTGCTTTAATTTCCATGCCTGTAGCCGTGGCTCTTACCAGCCGCAGGATTCTGTGCGCGACTGTGTCCTGAGATGGCCATATCGTTACCAGCCTCCACAGAGGTGGAGGGAACGCCATCGTTCTGCCCAATGAACGTCCCGTACGTTACCAGTACGTTTGGTACAACTGGAATGTAAAAAGTAAGTAAAACATTATTAAAGTTATCATTCCACTGACCCGACGGTCCAGTGGTTAGTGCTCCTCACGAGGGTTGTGGGATCGATTCCCACTCAAGGCAAAAATTCGTAAGAGGAACTGGTTTGTTATCTTTAAATGTAAGTACTATACATTTAAAGGTATACAGTTGTAACATAACGGTGTGGTGATACTTAAAGGTGGGCTTCCACTCGTCAAATTGAACAAATTTTTCCTGGACACTTATGATCAATTCCCAAAAAAAGACTTCCTATACAAAACCGGGCAATCAGCTGACCGATTTGTATGAAAAGTCCAAAGAAAGTTTGCGACGTCAGCAGAACAAAAGTTGTTCAGTTTGATGAGTAAAAGCCCTCCTTTCCAATTTATTTCATGTAGCAATTTTGAGATTCGGCTCAGGTACCTTCTCCGAGGAGTTTGTACATAGTAGATTCGTAATAACGTTAGGAATAATTAAAAAAATAAAAACCCGACTGCATAAAAACTTAATCCCTATTCGGGTAAAAATGTATCCTGCGTCACTCACGGGATTAACACGAATCTAACGACACCTCGCACTCCAAAATCCATCAAGCCGTTCAGGCTACAGGACGTGCCAAAGAAATAAACATACACACATATATAGGGTGACCTTAAATTAGTTCTTGATAGCAAAGGATATGAATGTACTCGTGATTACAAACAACTTTCCCAAATAAACTATATGTCGAATCAGAAAAAAATTTTAGGTCCTCGATACCAAGTTATCAAATCGACAAAAATGTATGAAGGACCAAATTTTTTTTTCATATTTGACATATAGTTTCTTAGGGAAAGTTGTTTGTAATCACGAGTACATTCATATCATTTGCTATCAAGAACTAATTAAAAGTCATCCTATATAAGGTCTAACAAAATTAGCTGACACTATTTTAACTGGTGCTTCTACCCATGAAACTGAACAACTTTCCCCATGGAACCCATAGTCAAATCGCAAAAAAAAATTTGGCTCTTCCATACTAACTCGATCAGCTGATCAGACGTTCAATTTTTTTTGAGATTTGACTACTTATAGGTTTTATGGAGAAAGATGTTCAGTTTCATGGGTAGAAGCACCAGTTAAAATAGTTTCAGCTAATTTTGTTAGACCTTATATACATACGAACATACATACACTTGTAAAACATAACCCTCCTTTTGGCATAGTCGGGTAAAAAAAACATCCATTCCTATTGAATACTTCGAAGAGAAAAAGCGAAGGAAACTTTGAATGTGTTTATTACGAGAAATAGGTATACAACAACAAAAACTATCTTAATTGATCTGTAAATAATCATTATAATATCATCATTACATTCATTAGCTAAAGATAAAAACCGAATGATAGCCTACGTATAATTCGACAGTTACATTTATCCGTAATGGTTAGGTATTTATAAAGTTCAATGTTCAAACAATTTGATCTTAAGACACCAATCGTAGAATCCAACTCAGAATGCCCGCGCAATTGCTGCGCAGTAACTTCACGCCCCAACCAAAGTATATAATATATTAGTAGGTACTAACATTAAGTATGGACACTTCCTGCCGCTTTCTAGATTGCGACCTCACCCCCTCGTCACCCAGATTGATACAATACAGTTTGGTTGTCGAACATATAGGATTTCGCCGCCATTTTGTTTTTTCCGTCATTTCTTTTTTGAAATGTCATTTCTGGCCCGTTGTATGAAGTGTCCAGGGTGGTGGCCCAACTAAGGTGTTCGACCACTGTGCAATGTGTTGCAAGTGATAATACGGAACTAGGAGACATGGCCGCTCAGGCGCTCACTGTGGGCCTCGTGAGAAGGCATAAAGGTCACTCAAAGGGCGATATAGCAAGCTATGCTCGGAATTTCCCTACGTGATCGAATCAGAAATGAGGAGATCCTTAGGAGAACTAAAGTGACCGACATAGCTCTCAGAATCGTTAAACCAGTGGGCGGGGCGCATAGCTCGTAGAACGGACGGCCGTTGGAGCAGTAAAGTAAGTGCGACTGCACCAACGTATATATATATTAGTACTAACGTAACTGCACACCGGACCACAAAATTTCGGTTCAAAAACCACTTAAATTGTATTTAGGGTTCCGGAGACCAAATATCGAAAAACGAAACCTTTATAATTTCGTCATGTTCGTCCGTCTGTCCGTCCTTAAGTCACAATCAAATTTCGCTGCTACTATTAGACCTAAGCACAGTAATAAAATTTTGTACACAGATATTTATTTATGACCCGAAATTCTCATAAAATGAAGTAGAGGGATCATTGAACACGTTTTAATTATTTTAGCTTTTGCCCGCGGCTTTGCGAATTGGGTACGAATTAAATTAGGGGCTTATACTTTTTTTTGAGGTCGGTACCAGCACACAATTACTTACGTATCAAATGATTTAGATTCGATGGTTTGCTGACACCGACCTCAAAAAAAAATTTTAAGCCCCTAATTTAATTCGTACCCACCTTTGATTTCGTTATTATTGGTTAATGTTATGTATTTAAGTATAATAATATTATTTCATACTTTTGAGTGAATTTAATTTTAAAGTCCGTTTTTAGTTTTTTAAACTTTCATTTTTATTTTCTTTATTTTTAGTGATAATGCTATCTATCTAACAACGTTAAACCTAATCACCTACTCGCCAATATGAATTATCAAATCATAATGCATGTGTTTCACATAACAGATACAGATTCCTGTGCCTTCCATCATCATTTCAGCAGCATGAAAGTTCAGGAGTTAAACCTTCCATCATCAGCTTATCTGAATAACCTGAAAGAATACAACTATCGGTCTATGCATACCTACGTATCGATCTATGTATAATATTGAAAGAATTATCCTCCAACTCCTAACCGTTAAGGAGCTGCACCTTCCTTCATCAGCTTATCAACATGATATGATGACTTCCAGACGCAAATACGTTAATCGCTTTAGAATACATATGAATCACGTAACACGTGCCTATAAAAGTTGAGGGTTGCCCTCGATTTACCTGGGATCCCATCATCAGATCCTGACTTGGATACAATGGGACCCCCTCGTGAGTATACTCATTCGAATAAAAAAAATATTTGAAAATCGGTTCACAAACAGCGGAAATATCGCGAACAAACATACAAAAAAAAAACATACAGTCGAATTGAGAACCTCCTCCTTTTTGAAGTCGGTTGAAAAGGTTACAAACAAACATATTTTTGCATTTATAATATTAGTAAAGATTTAAAACATATGAGATCCAAAGTGATGCGTTTGAATCTTCGGCATCCTCGTCACTTACCACAATTCGGTCTCACTGCTCGCTGCTCTTATTGTAGGATATTTGTTCAAAACAACTAAAATGCAGAATTTTTATTACTTTTTTTTTATTTTTAAGCCGCTGGGTGCGGGCAGCGTAGGACCGGTCGTCGTGGAAATCCTCCGGGAAGGCCTTTGTCCAGCAATAGAGGTATTTCGGCTGATATGGTGACGATGACTTATCAAGATCTAAATACATCATCATATCAGCTCATATACGGCCCCACCGAGGGGCTTGAGCCTACCCTGAATTAGGGCGATCGGACCTTAGTCGAGCACGCGGGCCCAGTGCGAGTTGGTCGACTTCGCACACAACCTTCGAGTTTCTTCTCAAGGCGTGTGTAGGTTTCCTCACGTTGTTTTCCTTCACCGTAACAGTGTCGAATAAACGTACATACGAAATCGAAATTCGAAAGCACATTGGTACGTGACAGGACTCGAACCTCCCGCACGAGAGGTAGCGGCCCTAGCCATTACGCCACCGCCGCTCTCATTAAATACATATCTGGTTTAAAACTATATATATGCAGTTAGATAAAAACTACCTTTTGGATCGATTACTGTATTTTATTGTAAGTAAGTGTTGTGTACACGCATTTATGTTTAGTTGATAAACTAATGAGTCAATAAACGATTAGAGTTCATTTTTATGTTGTTAACATTGATGTTTGACAGCAAGACTTAGATAAGATGGTTTGTAGCTGGTCAGGCGGGCTTAGAAAATGCCTTTCCACCAACCGAACCGAGTTATACAAAGTTAGACTCCGCCGGGAATTGAACCCGCGACCTCCTGATGTGAAGCTAATGGACTTGACCATTACGTCACTGAGGCTGTCAAACGGAAGTTAGTGATTAATTTATCTATATTTTACGGTCTACAGTTCATGCCTTATCGATGACTTAAGTAGGCTTAAATAAAAACCCGTCCCGCTGATAAAATTAATTTATCCTAATATGTTCACAAATCACTCCTTTTCCATTGTCTATCGGTTTAAGATGGTTTAAGGCTACTACGTCCATACAATTAGCAACTCGATTCATTATGTTTCAAACATCGAACGAAATAGCTTGGAAATAAAGTTCTTATCAGCTCGCACTGCAGCGTGGCTGTTACGTCTCAATCGCTCGAAAATTTGTGGTTTTTAATTCATTATTAATAAAGTAAAAGAATTTCCAAAAAGTAAGAAAACATCATTTTATATTACTTTGTTAAGAAGTTCATAAATTATCAAAATGTTTAAATTAAAACTGCAGCAGTTCCATGGTTACAACTAGAAAAAAAGGATGCATTAGGATATTTTTTTCTTTAGTTCTGTGTATTTAGTTTTTTCTTTAATTCGAGGAAATCAAAATCACTCCAAATTACAAAACCATTTTTTATTTGGAAATAAAATACATAATTGAAGTAAAATGTGGTTACAAAGTTGGTCGTTGGCGGCGGTCTATGCTTTAATACGTGCTAGCCTATGAAGCCTATAAAATTGTGTGTTTAATCTCACTTTATCTGCCTCTAAGTACTTTTTTTATCTGTGAGATCAATCAGTCACAACTAGCACAACATTACGGCTGTCACAACTAGCACAACATTACGTCTTTCACAACTAGCACCATATTACGGCTGTCACAACTAGCACAATATTACTTCTGTCACAACTAACACAATATTACGGCTGTCACAACTAGCACAATATTACTGCTGTCACAACTAACACAATATTACGGCTGTCACAACTAGCACAATATTAAGGCTGTCACAACTAACAAAATATGACGGCTGTCACAACTAGCACAATATTAAGGCTGTCAAAACTAACTCAATATTACGGCTATCACAACTAGCACAAAAATACGGCTTTCACAACTAGCACAATATTACGGCTCGCGAGCGTGGAAAAAGTAGCCTATAGATATGTTAATCCAGGTCCTAATCTGTTCACCTACCAAAAATCCAAATACGTTCAGTAGTTTTTGCGTGAAAGAGTAACAAACAAACATACATACAAACTCGCGTTTATAATATTATAAGGAAGTAGGAAACCTGCAAAATTGGCGATTGGATGAAAAAGTTTAAAAAAGAATATTAATTTAAAAAATATTTATTAAAACAAAATTTAATATCAAAAAAGTAATTTAAAATCAAATGGTGGTAAATATATAAATATTGTTTAGAAATTTTGACAGTAAGGTGGCTTTAATTAAACCCACGAACACGGTTTTTTTTTACCTTAATAAATCGTCATTTCTTCAGGCAACAAAATACATATTTTTAATTATAAAGCTCTATAGTAATCGCAGCATTTTTTTCGTTATTAATGTCATATTTGGGAGTAGAAAATAACAGCTAGTCAAAAAATATGACATAAACGCCATTGCTCCATTCAATGGTGCGTAGCTCCGGGTATTGAAAAATGAAACACATCACACTGATTACTAATAAAAAACCATGTCATTATTATAGTTAATATTTAAAAACAACCCATTTTCAATAAAAATTGGCATTGAACTTCATAACTGAATCGGCAATTTCGTAGGTGAAGACCTTTTTTTTTAAATCCCCAATTTATAAGACCTTGGCATCATTTCGCCTGATGACGATGTTTCTGAAGATGAAAGCGAGCTTACCAAGCTCCCCCAACGCAATGGGGATCTGGCATCTTATCTTCAAGCCGGAACACATCAATGCTGTTAACACTAATGTTTGGCGGCAAGACTTAGATAATATGGTGGTAGCTAACCAGGCGGGCTATGAAAATGCCCTAACACCAACCAAACCGAGTCTTACAAATTTGACACCGCCGGGAATCGAACCCACGACCTTCCTGGTGTGAAGCGAATGGACTAACCATTACGCCACGGAGGCCATTATTTTATACAGTAGCCTTCCTTTGCATTTCATAACCAATCGAATTGGATAAACTGGATTCTTAATCAATGATGGAGATAATCTGATCATATCATGTTTTTCTTAAATGTTGATACACCAACACTACCAGATGTCATTATTATGAATACAAATCTATAGTGATAATATTACTCAGATGTTTACAAAATATTGTCATTATAAAGGCAAAATGCGTTTTGTACAACAGAGGATTTCATAACTTTATGCGTTGAGAATAATTAAGGCGACGCCGGCCGCATTGATTGGAGCAGTTGTCTCTGTAATTTAAAAAACTAAAAAACCCGCCTACGTTTCTGTGTAAATTGGAAATGAAAAACCCTAAAACAAGAAAGTCGTCATACCCGATTGCACTTAACTTAAGAAAAACTGTAGCAGTCGGGACCCATTCTAGAAAGTCAGCCGTCTAGTCAGTATATTGGAGTAATCTGCAATGTAATATAGATATAAGTGCTCTCAATTCACTAAGCCTCCATTTCTAGAATGGGTCTCTACTGCTACAATTTTTCTTAAGTTAAGTGCAATCGGGTATGACGACTTTCTTGTTTTAGGGTTTTTCATTTCCAAATTACACAGAAATGCAGGCGGGTTTTTTAGTTTTTTAAATTACTGTTTTTTATTTTATTCATTTTTTTAGTTTTATTATTGAATGAGTTCATTTGAATTTGGCGCTAAAAATCCGCCATTTTTTTTTATTATTTTGATGTACCCAGTGTCATTCTCACAGTAAAAACGTATCTAACGACAACCCTCAAGCTATAACTCATCGAGCCGTTCAGGCTTTAGAGCGTGTCAAACATTTGAATTTGGCGCCAAAAATCCGCCATTTTGTTTTTTTTTATTTTGATATACCCAGTGTCACTCTCACAGTAAATACGAATCTAACGACACGTCTCAAGCTAAAATCCATCCAGCCGTTCAGGCTGCAGAGCGTGCCAAACAATTATACATACAAACATACATACATACTCTCGAAAAACATAACCCTCCTTCTGGCGCAGTCGGGTAATAACCTTACTTTTGCAATTTTGCAATGTTTTTTCGATTCAATTAAAAACTACAATTAATTTTTAAAAATCCAACTGGCATGTTGAAGTATGTGTTTCGTTTAGACTAATCGACTAAGAAATTTTGAAGATTCTAAATCGCTCTGGTTTGCCTGTAGGATGATAATCTCTGTTTTAAAAGAGGTTTTTTTTGATACATTTTTTTTTTCTGTTATAAAAGTTAACGAATCGTGAACTTATTGAAATGAAAAATCAGGTTACAAAATATCACTTTCATATGTTTGTAATTGATGTGATCGAGATCCTTGCGACCAAAGTTTCCAATGCGTCGCTGTAAAAGTGTATCGTATACCTATGTATACGTACGTACCTACTTCTTTCAGTTAATTATCGGTAGATAACTTTATTCTTTGGTTTAATTTAAACCTCGACAATACCAACACAAAGCCACATACGATAATATTAGTACCGTTAGTTAGCAACGAGTGAAAATCTCGAAAATAATAACTTTTGTTCAAAAGTAAGTATCTTTTTTTATTATTTATTTAATAAAAAGTAAATTAAAACATAAGAATAGTAGTGGTACCTACATAAAAAACCTTTGCATGTTTACCCGTGCACTAGTTAATTCGTTGCTGCACAATCCTCTTAAGCTAAATTAAAGCAAGTACCTACCTTACGTTATCCAAAAAAATATCCGTAATTACAAAAATTATAATAAAATATGACGTATACAAATATTTTAAAAAAACTTGAAGACATATTTGAAAAGAATTTAAGAAAGTTTTTAAGCGCTTTCGACATTTTCGTTCGTTGCCTGTCCTTTTGCTACTACTGAAAATTTAGACACGATATAAGGAAAATCGTTTTTCAATATTTTAAAGGAATATTATATAATTCCTCTAATTAATTATCTACTGGAGAAAGAAGAAGTACCCAAAACATACACAAAAATTTCTAAACATTTCTAAAGAGTAAAGAACTTACTTGTAACGTTTTTCGACATTGTCTCCACAATCACACTTGAGAAACAAAAACTAAAACTGTTAATTTATTTTTTAATAATTCGCGATCAGTGCGCGTGAGTTCGTAGCCGGTGCTACGGGCGCGTGCTGCTACGATACGCCGCTCGCGCCGCGCGTAACTTCACAAATGAAATCGATCCGAATCGTTTTTTTTTTATTTATTTACTTGCAATGCAGTTTTCAGTCGTGTTTTTTATTAAATTATTTCGTTAGATTCAGCGGAAGCGCGTGCGATCAGCGCCAGAGTCGAACTCGAAGTGTTTTTATTCCGCTGCGTCCGTGCCTCAGAACGCCTAATTGTTATAATGTCCGCACTAAGATAATGGTAAATAGCACAATAAATAGCGACGCCAGCTTTGATGGATGGGACGGCGAGTTAGGGTGATGAGATTACCTCATCGTTAGAAATAGGCAATCCGCCTTCGTGGCGTAATGATTAGTCCATTCGCTTCACACAAGTAGGTTACGGGTTCGATTCCCGGCGGGTTCAACTTTGTAAGACTCGGTTTGGTTGGTGGTGGGGCGTTTTTATAGCCCGCCTGGCTAGCTACCGCCAAGTGTAAACCACCAACCTAAGTCTCGCCGCCAAACATCAGAGTTAACAGCATTGATGTGGTCCGGCTTGAAGATAATATAGCCAGTTCCCCATTGCGTTGGGGAATCTAGGTAAGCTCGCTGCTATCTTCGGCATCATCGTCACTTACCATCAGATGAGATGATGCCAAGGGCTTATCAATTTTGGATTAAAATTAAAATAAAAAAACCGGCCAAGTGCGAGTCGGACTCGTGCACGAAGAGTTCCGTGCCATTATCTTTAAAAATCACGTTTGATGTATATATATGGAGCCCCCCCTTAAATAATTACTTTATTTTAATTTAATTAATTATTTTTAAAGTAACTAAATATTATGTGAATATTTCAAGCGTCTACCTGTTGCCGTTATCAATATCAAGCAAAAACGAGTAAAAAAAATCACGTTTGTTGTATGGGAGCCCCCTTAAATATTTATTTTATTCTGTTTTTTAGTATTTGTTGTTAAAGCGGTATTTATTTTATTCTGTTTTTAAGTATTTGTTGTTAAAGCGGCAACTGAAATATATCATATGTGAAATTTTAAACTATCTACTCGTAGCTATCACGGTTCATGAAATACAACCTGGTGACAGACGGACGGACGGACGTACAGACAGACGGACAGCGAAGTCTCAGTAATAGTGTCCCGTTTTTACCCTTTGGGTACGGAACCCTTAAAATAAACTTGTTGTTGAGGAAGGCTATTGTATGACGTTACATAACGAAGTAGTCTATCCTTAGTTTTTAGAGTTCCGTTTTTTTATTAACAAATAGCTTATGCCCGCGGCTTCGCCCGCTTGGACATCGTGTTTATGACTGTCTTTGAGGGTGAGTGGTGCATAAGTTTTCTCAAATCCCTATCACAGATTGGGCTTTTCTAATTAGCAGTCTATGTCACTTCACACCCCCTCAACCAATTCTATACAAAAGAACACTTCAAACAGTTTTGAGCAGTCTACTGAGTTCCCGGGGATCTGCAGAATGTCTTCGACAAATCCGCAGCCAGGGATTTAGCCTACTGATACCACTTTTTGTTTTTTTAAGCTATTGTATAGCTTTTATCGCGGGCTTTGAGGGGACCAAATCGAGAAATTTCGTAACGAAAATAAAACCTAACACCCCAAAAAAAAATATGTATTGAGTTGCCATCTAGGTATCTATCCATCATGATGATAATGATGATGATGATGACGATGACGATGATGATGATTAACTTTCTTAGTGTTAATTTATTACATTAACATCCCGCACCCCACGGACTATATGGTACTGGTAAATACTGCATATATAAACTTTTTGTTTTTTTAAGCTATTGTATAGCTTTTATCGCGGGCTTTGAGGGGACCAAATCGAGAAATTTCGTAACGAAAATAAAACCTAACACCCCAAAAAAAAATATGTATTGAGTTGCCATCTAGGTATCTATCCATCATGATGATAATGATGATGATGATGACGATGACGATGATGATGATTAACTTTCTTAGTGTTAATTTATTACATTAACATCCCGCACCCCACGGACTATATGGTACTGGTAAATACTGCATATATAAATAATTATAATTGCATGAGTTGATAAAAAATGCTATGCAATAGCTTTACCGTGGCAGTCCCCGAGTGCTACACGTCTTTTTTATAATTAAAATATTATATTATGCAACTAGTCAATAAAGGACGGATTTAAAGCGAGGGCCATAGATGAATCACGAGCAAGTGAAGGGTTCTAATGACTGAATCACGACCGCAGGGAGTGAATCATGATTCCAGTATTAGAACCCTGAGCGACGCTAGTGATTCATGGCCCTCGATATAAATTCGTTTTATTCAAGAGTTGCATACTATACTTTATACCATAACTCCGGGAAAAAGAAACATTTAAGCGAAAATAGACATCTAATGAAGAAACAGTTATGTTAGATTAATTAAAATATTCATTAAAATTGGAACAATTATTTACTAAAATAAAGAGTAATTTTTTATGTGTTTGTACATACAACATAAAGTATTTAAAATAGCGCCAATTTACTAATGAAATGACAGCAAAGAACACAAAACAGTTTTTATTCTAATGCTAAACTCCTTTTCGAAAATATCGAACAATCAAATCTCGAGGAATTATTTGCACAAGGAGTTTGTATGTCAAATATCCTTTGGATTAGGAGTTTGTATCGAGTATTTTTTGCGCAAGGAGGTTGTATAGCTGAGATGCGAGGTCGAATATATTGGTGTATTCTAAATTCAAACACCAAAATAGTGATTAAAAGAGCTTTTTATTCACTGTTTTCAATGAATAAAATAAGTTTTTAGAGTAGCTATGGTATAAAAAAATATTCGTCCTTATTTGGATTCCTTTTTTGTTTGAAAATGTACGGAGCAAAATTAGATGGTGAGATTTTTTGCGAGTGAGTATAAAATAAAAACGCGGTGCGGAAGTCGCTCCGAACTGATACGGAACGTTTTTGTGTGATTTAGACTCGTATTTGTTCGGTTTAAATTATTTGTGACAGTATCAAGACTTCGTTAATACGCGATATAAGCATGTAAAGCCATGATTTTTAATGCTAAACGGTTATAAGTTAGTGTTAATTATTATTGCCTGCATTTGTCTCTCCTTGCTATGGCCTAACTTTTCTGCATAATTTCCTCTTATTACATAGGAGTAGGTCATCATCATCATCATATCATCCCAAAGACGTCCACTGCTGGACAAAGGCTTCCCCCACAACGACTGGTCCTGCGCTGCCCGATTAGGTAGGCAAAAAGTAACTCCCAGATTTTTTTTACCAGTTACTAAAATGATCGATTGAAATATACTTAACTGATCTATGTATACATACATATAATAAAACTGTAACGGGGCCGTGTCTGTATATGAAATATTATTGAAATATAATAAAACTGTAATGGGCCGTGTCTGTACATGAAATATTATTGAAATAATTAAGATTTATTATACAGTGAAACCTAAAATCTAATTACAAGATTTTTTAATTGTATTGAAATATAATAAAACTGTAATGGGCCGTGTCTGTACATGAAATATTA
This sequence comes from Coleophora flavipennella, assembly GCA_947284805.1. NCBI lineage: Eukaryota > Metazoa > Arthropoda > Insecta > Lepidoptera > Coleophoridae > Coleophora > Coleophora flavipennella. Next base: position 2,133,207 of record OX369288.1, read on the forward strand.
TTGAAATATAATAAAACTGTAATGGGCCGTGTCTGTACATGAAATATTATTGAAATATAATAAAACTGTAATGGGCCGTGTCTGTACATGAAATATTATTGAAATATAATAAAACTGTAATGGGCCGTGTCTGTACATGAAATATAACTGAAATATAATAAAACTGTAATGGGCCGTGTCTGTACATGAAATATTATAAAAATATAATAAAACTGTAATGGGCCGTATCTGTACATGAAATATTATTGGAATATATTAAAACTGAAATGGGCCGGGTCTGTACATGAAATATTATTGGATTATAATAAGACTGTAATGGACCGTGTCTGTACATGAAATATTATTGGAATATAATAAAACTGTAATGGGCCGTGTCTGTACATGACATATTATTGAAAAATAATAAAACTATAATGGGCCGTGTCTGTAAATGAAATATTATTGGAATATAATAAAACTGTAATGGGCCGTGTCTGTACATGAAATATTATTGGAATATAATAAAACTGTAATGGGCCGTGACTGTACATGAAACATTATTGGACTATAATAAAACTGTAATGGGCCGTGTCTGTACATGAAATATTTTTGGAATATGCTAATATCATTGATGTGTTCCGGCTTGGAGATAAGATAGCCATAACTCCCATTGCTTTGGGGAATCTTAGTAATCCCGCTTTCATCTTTAGCATCATCTTCACTTACTATCAGTTGAGATGATGCCAAGGGCAAATATGTATATACTTCACCAAGGACTTACCAATTATGGATAAAAAAAGACATACACTCAGGGTTTAAAGTTGTATGAGAATGTCTGATTTTCTATGTATCACTTGAAACTTGGTACAAAATACTTTTCAAAACAAAACAAAAAAAATAGATATTGGTATATAAGATTTTATTTTAAATATCACCCCATGAGGGGATGAAAGCGACGGTTGAAGTTTGTATGGTAACGCACAGGCCACACCCCTGGGTCTAGAAGTTAAAATTTTGCATTTTTGTTCTTTTTGTGACGCAAACATCCAATAAAGTTTGTCACACACGGGACATAAACTATAATATTTTATCTGCGAGTATCAAAGACATAGACATTTTTTATTGGTAATTATACATTACAAGTCAAAACATTACTGAAGATTATTAAAAAATATATAATTAACCACATCATTATGTAATTTTATTCATATCTACGATTATCTTAAATCAAATCAAATTTTATTTATTTGAGATTGTATATTACAGTTATGTCTTTGTATATAGATAAAAACTTATAGTATCTTAAGGTATCACACACGGGACAGATACGATAATATACAAGTATGACAACCGAAAATTCTGTTACGAGTCTTTGAATGAGCTACACCTAACACGCTTTGTACAGGGTGTTTAAGAAAATTAATTCGCGTATGTTGCTATTGGACTCACTAGACAGTTCGTCAGAGGACGAAGCTGATTTTGAATTTGACTTAGGTACATGTTGTTTTTGCGAAAGTAGCGTGATACTTACACCCTTCACTCCTCGCCGCAGACCACCCCCGCCCCCGCACACACCCGCGCGCGCGCCCCGCGAAGATTTTTTTTATTCACAATTGATAAGCCCTTGGCATCATCTTACCTGATGGTAGGTGACGATGATGCCGAAGATGGAAGCGGACTTACCAAGATTTCCCAACGCAATGGAGCATTAACTTTAATTAATTAAGAATTAAACATTAACCATGGCGCCACGGAGGCGATTAAAAACTCTTTGAATCATGCTGTATTTATCTATATATAAATATCTGTGCGTATATTTTATCCTATAGATATACGAGTATGTAGATATCGCTCGGTATCTGCAGATAGACGACGATCAAAATACAGGATGTTTGGTGCATCGTGTGCCAAATTGAAATGGTGAGTAGCTAGCTATCCCTTCAGCCTTGTAGTTTTTCCTGTGCCCTACGGATTTTTTTTAAATCAATTTTTTGTTAATTTTTAAAGAAACTCCAAAATTCTGCATTTAAACTTGAATTTAAAAAAAACTATGGGGTGTAGCCTCAAAGTTTAAATTTTATTTTGATGTGCACTGTAGTATGGTGCTACTAAACTTAAAATTACTGTCAGTTACTATTTAGTTTTTTTTTATTAACTCTGAAAGCTTTCAGAAGAGGTAAAAAAATTATCTCTCTGATTTCTATAAAAAACGATATTGTAAGATATCTGGTACGTTATAAATATTTTATAGTATCTTTCCCGTGTGTGACAACCATAAGAAAGGTCATCACAAAATTTAACGCCTAATGGGGGTTAAAGTGGGGGCTGAAGTTTTTACAAGTCCGATTTTCTGCGTTTATCAACTTGCAACTTGGAACAAAAACTCTAAAAAATGCATAGTTTCCTAGTATTTGGGAAAAATAAGGCGCCGTGCAATCTCGAATCCTTACTAATAATATAAATGTGTTTGTTTTTGTTTGTTTGTTATCTCTTTACGCTCCAACACCCAAACCAATCTTGATGAAATTTTGCATGCAGGTAGCCTGTGTCACTGGGAAGGACATGGGCTAGCGATGGCTGACTCTCGCGTTATACTCCTGACCGGGTGCTGTCAGTGTGAACTGCCCTTCTCTTGTTAAATGTATTCAATGATTTTTATGTATTACTTTTCGTGTGATATTGTTTTCATGTTCTAATGACCACATAATCTGGTTTATATTAATGTTTAAATTTTAACGTTATTAACTAATTATTGTTATTTTCTTGATTCTTCACAAATGACATTGTTATTATTATTTTATGACTATCAGAAAGAGTGTAATTTGCACCTATTCTGAATAAATATATTGAATTAAATTGAGGGAACTGAAAAAATACTCTTTTTTTGGTTAATTTCTTTAACATTGCAATGGAATAATGGATTGTTGTATTTTTTCCACAAAGATGGTTGAGAAGGTGCGAAATAACAAAATTTACTAATTAGCATATCCTCAGATAGTTCCCGAGGGGTCTGGGGAAAACTCATTTCCACGCTCGCGCACGTCGGCGTCGAAACGGAGCAACGAATTGAAGTGATTTTTTGTACAGAATTAGTTGAAGGGGTGGGAAGTGACATAGACTGCTAATCAGAATATCCTGATGCAGTTCCTGAGGTATCTGGGGAAAACTCAAGTCCACGCTTGCGAGCCGCCAAAAACAGCCAAAAAAACGATGTCCACGCGGGCGAAGCCGCGGGAAAAGCTAGTGTAGTTATATAAACGATAACCACGCGGGCTCAGCCTTAAGCAAAAGCTAGTGAGTTATAAATTTCTAATACTATATTCGAGTAATCAAAAGCATTAGATTCTGAAACGTAATGTCACTTTCTATATCTCGGTGCCTACTTACGTCTAAAAATAAACAAGATTAAAGGCACTTTATTATTATATTTTTAATGCATTACTACCTCTATCGCACTTTCGTCACCACTCGTGGAAATGATAAAAATAGTAACATTCCTTATAAGTATTTGGAACCATAGATATACCAATATAAAGTCGATGTGGTTGCGCTGTTATTTGCCTGGTGTCTGTGCACTGTTTATGGCTAAGCGCTAACGCGAACTGTGTTTGGTATTACGATATCCTACTAATATTATAAACACACAAAAGTTTGTATGTATGGATGTTTGTTACTCTTTCTCCCAAAAGCTAGTGAAGTTATCTGCTGAAACTTTGTAGGTAGACAGATTAGGAACTAGATTAATAATTAGGCAATTTTTTTCTACGCTCGCGAGCTGCTTGCGGCTCGTGCACTGCGCACCCTCGAAGACAGAAACTATGTTCACGCGAGCGAAGCCACTAGCAAAATCTAGTCGATTATAATTAGAAATTTAGGCAGTAAATATTTATTTTAAAATAATTTCCTACATAAATTATTGTATACTTTCAAGCGACGAAGGAGCAAATAGAAAGTTATGTGATAGTCCGAAAAAGTGACTCGAGATTTTGACGAAAATGCACTCTATATCACTTATAATAGACACCAAAAATGCACTCTTTATCACTTATAATAGACACCAACAATGAGGTCGAGAAAAAATGTGTGTGCGTATTTCTAGTTCGCGGAAAAATCTATCTATAATCTATAAAATCTATGGACCGATTTGTGTGAACATTGAACACAGAGTTTTAAAATTACTTGCCAGGGGTTATTCTTTCTTTAAAAATTTTTAGAATAAAAAAGTAAAATATATATTTTTTTAAATGGCGCAAAGAATGTTTTCTAGTCGACAACACTTATTAACTCCTTAACTCAGTCATATGTAGTGTATCTGAGAAAACTCTAAAAATGGTAACTGTGATACAATAGTTATTTGTTAAACAAGATTGCAAAGTTGCTTTTTAACCGCGTGCTCAATTTTGATGACCGAGCAAGCGAAGGAGTATTATATTATAAAAAGTCTTTTATTATATAAAAGAGCACGAGGTGAAAAATCTTTGCACTCGAGTGCAACACGTAACTTTTCATTCCACCTCAGCGAGGAAATTATTAAATGGAAGAAAAAAAATGCGCATTACAAACAGTTTCAGTCAATCCTGTTGGCGTCAATTAAACATCCTCGTCACTATAATCACTCATTTAAGGTTTTTCATTTGTTTTCAAGTTTCTTGTTTTTGACCTAAGGTTTTAACAATATGACGTGAAAAGAAAATGGCGCGCGCAAAGCAAATAAAAAAAAAGTACACCAAGAAGGTTCCGAGTCTGAGTTTTTAACAAATTAAAAAAGGTTGTATGATAAATTCGGCACCATGGAGGTAGAAGTAAATAGGTATAATAATGTTTTGAATTCACGGTGTTCTATAAATTCAATTTACTTTTCTCCTCTAGCGAATAAAAACGGCTTTTGCACTCAGATATTTACTTTATCCTCTAGCGAATAAAAACTGCTTTTGTACTTAGATATCGAAGAGCAAAAATACAGTTTCCGAGATGGTGGGATCAAAAAAAAGTTTAACAAATATGTTTTCTCCGAATTGGCGCTAAGTTTATTTATCAATTTTACTCGATCAAGAAATCTTACTATCTAGAGCCTATAACATGCTATCAGGAAAACCTTAAAAAAGGTACCTCCCATACAAATTAAATAATGTTAGAAGCTCCTGCGAGAAGGTATGTTCTCTTTGAGCAGTTCAGCTTAATCTTACGTCTTGAAGCAAAAAAATCTATAAGGAACGCGTACGAACACCCAACTTTACATTGAGTCATGGGCAAAAACAAAACCCACTTTTTGCCGGGTGCAATCGCACTTGGGATTCCCATAATTTCGGCAAAATTTCATTATAATTATGTAGCTACTGCTACTGCGCAGTTCAACGGCAACTTGCATTGCACCTACTATTGTTGGTCGAACTACTCAGCCAAAAAAGTGTGTGGTTTTATGAAACCACGGTAAAAGTGAAACTTTGCAGAGGGCTAAACGATCATGGCTGCTCTCGCTACGGTACAGAGGACTAAACGATCATACCGTCAGACGAAACAGACCGTCACGCGACATGCAACACACAGACGAAAAAATTTGAGACGATGTAATAAAAGTTTCACTTTAATAATCTAACTAATTCAACTAAATATTAAGAACCCGACTACATAATAACATTACCCCCAGTGACTTATATATTACTGACGTATTTGACGTGTTTTGGGCAGACGGGTAAAAGTGTATCGACATGTAACGACATCTCGCATTTCAAAATCCATTAAGCCATTTAGTCTACAGTCTCATCCAAAAAACAGACATACATGCATGCATACACCCGAAAAATATATTTTTTTGGCAATCGGGTAAAAATAGGTTGTCAAATAAGAGTTTATCCATTGTACAATAATATACTCCGCCTGGTATTCTCTTCCGAGACTCGCGGACCACGTGACTGACACAAGCCTACGTCATCGCTATCCTGTGTTACCATTTGTGTAAACAGAATTACCCGAACGTCTGAAATGTCTTTCGTGAATTGGAAGATATTGTTAAAGAATAATTAAAAATGACGTGTTGTTGTAAAATTGAACATAAAATACATATAAATGAAAATTATAAAATTACAAAAAAAATATTTTAACATATTTTAACTTTGTAACCATAGATGAAATTTCCCCATGTAACATGTTATGTTGAAATAAAGTGGCAATGTTATTGTGACGTAGCTTGTGTCACTCTGGGAAGAGAAGACCAGTTTTTTTAGACCATGAGTATATCTCAAAAAATATTGAAATAGTATTTAAAATTGAGTTTTAACAGATTTAATACAAGCAAAACCACATGAAAAATTGAGACTAATAAAAATAACTAAACGAATATATTCAAAATTATAAACCCATAAAACTCAACTCTTCTTTTTAGCCAGTCGTGTAAAAACAATCCTATGTCACTCACAAGATCCAGACGAATCTAACGACACTTCGCACTCCAAAATCCATCAAGCCGTTTAGGATACAGAGCGTGCCAAAGAAATACATTGATAAATACATACTACTGTACGTTACATACCCTTTGTGTGTCTACCTTAAAACTTTGTATAGACAGCGTCAAAAGTAGATGAACAAATTGAAAATGTGAGCTGAAGAAGAGAAGTAGAGAGAGTAGTAAAGAGTTTTGGTAGAGAATTATGGAACAACAGTGAGAATGTCTATTGAAATTAGTTCGTGTCAAAAGTAGATAAATTAATTGTACTTGTAATTGTAATGCTCGCTTAAATGTTCGTGCGGATGGTGGCGCATCGGGAGCCGGGTTGTTCCTTTCCCTCTAATATGGTTGAGAGGAGCGATGGCTGACTCTCGCGTTATACTCGTGATCGAGTGCTGTCCGTGTGAACTGGCCTACTCTTGTTAAATGCATTCAATGGTTTTTATGTATAACTTTTCGTGTCATATTGTTTTCATGTTCTAATGACAATCTGGTCAAGGATTTAATTTTGACGTTATTAAATAATTATTGTTTATTTCTTGATTCTTCACAAATGACATTGTTATTATTATTTTATAACTATCAGAAAGAGTGTAATTTGCACCTATTTTGAATAAATAAATTGAATTGAATTGAATTGAATACACCTTAAACTGTAAAATTGCATTACAATGAAATGTTTCATTTTCAGTGAGTTTTAAACTAGTAGGGGTTAAGTAAGGTTAATTCTAGTATACTAAGAACTAGAGATAATGAGGTAGGTATAGCAACTTTTTTGTCTGTCCGCACCACAAAAACGCGCCGTCGTCGTCCACTGCGAACTGCGAACCTAAAATAAAGGACGGAAACCGTCGGTAATTATCTACCTACAGCTTGCTGGTGGAACATAGCGATTGTTTCGATAAGTAATTCTTAATTAATTGTCGAGATCGAGATGATAAACAATGATTTTAATACGTGGAAGATGATTATACAGTTTGACAAGGTTAATAGTAAACCTCCAGAACCCGCGTACAGTGAAATTAGTACGACGCGCACTTCCCTTTTATTTTTTTAAGGAATATATTTACGTCTCTGGGTACAAAGTCCCTTTTGAGACAGTCTTCATTTAATTGATCTTCATTTGTTTTTTGATTTGCAATGCTAGTGTTGACGCATTACAAATAATTATTTTCTGAAGTTTTTGACAGCATTTGCAGCAGCCTCATTCTGAGGTGGAACACCCAGTGGTAGTAAAAAAAAATGGTGCAAATTGGGTTTTCACGTCCTCCTTCATTTTATTTTCTTGTCTTTCACATTGCTCACGTGCACCAGATGATTTTCTCCATAACGCACCGCTTTTTTAAGCTAATTTCAACAGAAAACAATGCAAGAACAGTAAAATAAAACTACGAATGTGTTCACCACAAATCCCGCCAAAAACTCTCCGAAATCCTCCTCCTTCCCTTGGCTGAAATATTGCTATTTTAGGTCGGATTTTTAAACTTTTTGAGTGAGGTAAGTAAGAAAGAACCACTGCTAGTTTACCCACAATAACAAACCACCTGCATGTTGGATTTAGTAGGGCCAAAATGTCAAAACTACTCTAAATTAGAGTAGTGTCATACAAGCACAAGTTGCTTGACTTTCATGGCCATAAGTGGGTTCTGGTTTGTTCTATATTCTCAGTAGTTAACTTGGTGGAAATGATAAAGTAACAAATATATCGTTTACCAGATTGTTCGTGGACTCCACACTTGTCGGAGTGGTTGACGCCGTCCTTTCTTATTGACAACAAATTTACTACTTATTCTTAATACAAATTTGAAAAAAAAAAAGTACAACCACACTTTCCATACTTTCTCGCGAAGCGTTCATCGTCTGTCGTAGTCGGGCATATACAAATAAACAATGAACATTACACTTAATCAGTAGCAAAGGATAAAGTTAGGTATATCGATGAAAAACTTACACATAATTTGGGTTTGTATGGAATGAAAGGAATATTACTCGGATTAACTAGTGTAACAAAAATAAAAGAAACTGGTTTAAACTACTCAGTTACGGGTTTGTTACACGATACGTAAGATTTAGAAGAACGGGCCTAAACGGAGTTTCAAGAAAAAAATATTAAGGGGTAAATTGGAATATATGTATTTAATAATTATTCTAAAAAAGAAGGAACAATATACTAGAAAAAGATGTACTTTGGATGACCGTGCTGTTATAAAACAATAATATAATATATATTTGGACAATTCACTGAAATAATTCTAAATTGACAATTTTATTTGATTAAAAAATGGCTATTTTAATAGAATGCCGGTAGGCAACGATTGTCGTCCTTCCCTTGATATTTTAATAAGTAACCAAGTACTAAAATAACAAAAGAATTAAATTTCACTTGGGTCTGAATTACCCCACCGTTCTAAAATACACTTACTAGGTACAAAACACTTTTAAAATTTAAAACTAATAGTCAAATTGTTAAAAACCGGAGGCAGAAAATCTTCTAGAACGGCAGAAACGCTTTGCGAACATAAATAAGAATTGCGCTGGGCAGTAATATTGCTTCGTGAGTCGTGACCAATGGCCTGACAGTCGCTCGGGATTTAGGATTAATTCAGAATTTACTTCCCTTTAGGCAAGCAGCTGGGCGGGCAGTGTGGCCAAAAGACTGGCTGGTGGTTAGCGCAGCTCTATCCCAGGATCATTCTTGAATCGGAGGAATTTTCGGGGACGTCAAACTCGCAGGGGGAGTGAAAGACCCTACGGACATATGTAAATCTAGTTCGCAGCAGTACCAAAAATACACGCAAAGCGGTTTCCTTATACAAATTACTTACCACTGAATAAAATAGTGGGCCTCAACGAAACATTAATATAAATCAAAATTTAAATACACACAACAGTCAAACACATCACGGTCATCTTTTCTTTTTCCTCTTGTCAAAAGGTAACAATCATTTACAAATTAAATTTTCATAGACGAACAAAACTAAAAGAGCATTTAATCATGAAACGCAAGAAAGAAGATCGGCTTGAAGCGATACTTTGCGCTTCACTATCTAGTGCAATAGGCCCTCCACAAAATTTCATTAAAATTGTTAGCCATATGTGAGAAAAATACCTAACAAACAACCTGGATTTATATGGGAGGTACTGTATACCGATTTTTATGGATTAAGGAACTACCGCGTGCTGGCGGCCATGTAAATTTATGGAAACATACCGAATTTATTGAAAATTGTTACAGCCATTTTTGAGTTAAAAAATTATTAGTGAGGATTTTTTGCTTTAGTTCTATGTATTTAAATAGGAATCGAGGAAATCTAAATCACTCCTCATATCCTGTAAATTACAAAACATTTTTTTATTCGACAAAAAATCCCTAATTGAAGTAAAAAGTGATTACAAAGTTGATCGTTGGCGGCGGTATAAGCCTTAAGACATCTTAAGGGGAGTGCATTTGCGCGCTCCCTATGAACTTTGTTTGGCTATTAATTGAATATTAATCGACCAAAGTTATTGTAATTTAGTAAACTCGTTTTAGAAACTAATATCTGTGTCTGTGGTTCGTCAGATTAACGTAAAAATTACTTTTTTTTTCGTAAAAGTTTTTCATTTTTGCGGTATTTTTTTTTAAATCAATTGATAAGCCCTTGGCATTATATCACCTGATGGTAAGTGACGATGATGTCGAAGATGGAAGCAGGCTTACCAAGATTCCCTAACGCAATGGGGAACTGGCTATCTTATCTTCAAGCCGGAACACATCAATTCTGTTAACACTGAATTTTGAACTGAATTTTAACATGTGATTTTGAATTTAGATTTCATATGTACGTTTATCCGACGCTCTTACAGTAAAGGAAAACATCGTGAGGATACCTGCACACGCCTGCGGAGAAACTCGCAGGTTGTGTGTGAGTCGACCAACCCACACTGGGCCCGCGTGGTCGACTAAGGCCCGATCGCCCTAATTCAGGGTAGGCTCGAACCCCTCGGTGGGGACGTATACGAGCTGATACGACGACGTGTCCAACGCGACCTTTATACACATCTGAAATCAGATGTGCAGGTTTCCTCACGATGTTTTCCTTCACCGTTAAAGTAATAGGTAAGATATGTACGTTAGTTTCAGAAACTCATTGGTACATTGGATTTGAACCCGGGACCTCTGGTTAAGAGGACTGAGTCATTACCGGTTGAGCCACCGACGCTCTAAAACACTCTGTATAAAGGCCTATGTAATAAAATGTTAATATTCCTAATCATGTAAGTAACATCAAGTCTTCCGTTGACGGAGCATATCGGCAAATGTGTTCCATAGAGCATAGGAGCATGGGAGGAATTTAATCTTTGCCATTGACAATGTGACATTGTTACAGAATTGCTGGTTGAAAAACCATTGGTGCGCCGCGCCCGTGACTTTGCGATGCAGTTAACAGCTTCCGGACGGTGTTCTGCAAAACTTCATAATCATAATATTTATTTGAAAAAAAAACTTTTTGATGTGAATCGTCTTTAAAATCACATATCTACGGGGTATCAACCTGGACTGTAATGGAAGTAACAAAAGAGTGTAACGGAAGTGGCGAAATAATCTGTTTCCTCCAAAGCAACCATAGTTGTGACTACAAACTGCGGCTCAATAGCAACCAAGTCAGTCACCTTTCATATCAGGAAGGCTAAGGCTCATGGCCATACTGCCTAAATCTTAAGGCCGGAGGCTGAGCTCCGCGTAGGGCGAAGCTCGCAGCGCCTGCTGTCGGTCGGATCATACAGAGGTTAAAGATTTTTGAAGTCGGTTTTTAATTTTTTAAACTTTTTTTATTTTGTTATATCGTGAAAACGGTTATACATAAAAGCGTGAGAAACTTAGTGTCATTATAGTAGTAATCCTAAAATAAAACATCAATTAATAAAAATTCATTTCCTACTCGCTAAGGTCTAAGACTAAATTGAATTAATGAAGAGCTGTTGATGTCTTCTGGTTAAAATTAATAGTTATCATTCCTCTACTTCTGTGGAGAGGTGTGGTCAAAGTATATATATGTATATTAGTAATATAATACAGTATGGACACTCCCTGCCGCTCTCTAGATTGTGACCTCACCCCCTCGTCACTCAGATTGATACATATTGGTTACAGTTTGGTTGTCGAACGTATAGGATTTCACCGCCATTTTGTTTGTTCTGTCATATTTTTTTTTTTTACAATTGGTAAACCCTTGACAACATCTCACCTGGTGGTAAGTGAAGATGGAAGCGGGCTTACCAAGATTCCCCAAGAAATAACTACTAAAGGTTTGTTTTCATTGCCGTTAATAAATAAAAAAACTATTATTTCAGACAGAGTCCATATTTGGTTAGTAACACAAAACTTAATTTATATTGTTAGTTTAGGTAGGTAAATGTATTTGAGCCACTGGGCAAGCAATCCGCTCAGCGAGTGTAGTTAGCAACCGCTGAGTGCATCCCAAGCCAGCCCCTCACAATACCCCCATCCAGCCTGGTAATATTTTCTTGATAAATCAGTCAGTTAAATATTACATTGTAGATATTGTATTAGATTTTTATGCGTTCGTATGAGGTGTAAAATTAATTGTACAGCAGCACTGCACATACTTTCCGGCGACAACGTACAGTCAACAACACATCAAACCTACTAAACTGCCAGTAGAATTCTTTTTACCGACTTCAAAAAAGGAGGAGGTTCTATGTTTCACTCGAAAGTTTTAAAATGAAAACTTCTTTAGGCACGTTGGGCATTTTTTGAGATGGGAAAAAACTATTGAACTCGCGACACTGTAACCGACACCGTACCAGGAACACTCGCAGATTTAAAACTTTGTCAACCTAGTCTTTCGCCAGGAACACTCGGAGAGTCAAAACTTATAAAACTGTAAATAGTTTTCACTTCTGTCGGCACTCCCGGAGTGGTTAGGTTTTTTTTTATTTTTGTAGGTTTACCGATTTCTCCGTCAATATATATATTTTTTTAAACAAAAGAAGATACTCTCGAGATGGTCCCATTATCACCAAGTTAGGATCTGATGATAGGATCCCAGGGATTTCGAGAGCTACCCTCAAATTTTATAGGCACTTAAAACGGTTTTTCTTCTATTTTCTAAAGCTAATTAAGTATTAGCGTCTGGTGTCAACATCTCAAGTTGCTGAGCTGATGATGGAAGGTACCTACAACTCCTCAACGGTTAGGAGTTGGAGGAAAATACTTTAAATATTATACGTAAATGCGTCATGCGAGCGTCACTGGCGTAACTTCCTGTCCGGGAGGTCGTGGTTCGAATCCTGCCACGTACCAATTTGTTTTCAAAGAACCCCGTACCAAAAGTATGAAAAATGTGGTTTCAGTTAAATATTCTGAGATTTTGATATAATTTCTTCCTTCCTTATATAATGACTTCCGTTCAGGACGTTAAAATCTATATTATATCAAAATCTCAGAATATTTAACTGAAACCACATTTCCCATACTTTTGTAACGGGGTTCTTTAGATTTCATATGTACGTTTATCCGATGCTCTTACGGTGAAAGAAAACATTGTAAGGAAACCTGCACAAGCCTGCGAAGAATCTCGAAGGTTGTGTGTGAACTCGACCAACCCGCACTGGGCCCGTTTAGCCGACTAAGGCACAGACTAAGGCCCGATCGCCCTCATTCAGGATAGGCTCGAGCCTCTCGGTGGGGATGTATCAGAGCTGATATGATGATGATGTAGGTACGTATAGACCGATAGTTGTATTTTTTCAGGTTATTCAGGTGAGCTGATGGTTCACATATAATATGTACTATTTTCGGTCATCAAAGAGATTTTTAAACTCTCCTGTGAAGTTTATTGGTTTGCGCATACGAGGTGTGACATCTAGGCCGACGATATGGTACACGTGCTAATTAAGTAGCGAAAACGAAAAACAGTAGTTTCCCAGAGCCGTTGCCGAACACGTGCACCATCATTAAAAGCGTATTCACAAAATCGTTTCCCATACAAAATTCAAATTACTATTTTAACACTTAGGATACCTAAAGCCAATGGTCCTCATGACCTCACTTCTACCAAAAAAATTATGTCGGTCCATGCGCCGCACATCCTGTACAGGGTGGCAACTTGCCGTGTGTACTGCAATTTTTATCTTCAAAATGTTTTATTGGTTCTTCGGCAAAAGTTAATTAGTTTGATGAGTGGAAGCCCAAGGTAACAGGTCCTACACCAATTTTGTTAACCCCTGTATAAATTATAGTGTAAGTACGTGATAATATTAATAACAATAAACGTGATACTGTTAGTACCACTAAATTATTATTATTTTATTATTATTATATCAGCTCATATACGTCCCCACCGAGGGGCTCGAGCCTACCCTGAAATCAGGGCGATCAGGCCTTAGTCGACCACGCGGGCCCAGTGCGGGTTAGTCGACTTCACACACAACCTTTGAGTTTCTTCGCAGGCGTGTGCAGGTTTCCTCACGATGTTTTCCTTCACCGTTAAAGCAATCGGTAAGTATATGTACGTAAGTTTTGAAAAACTCATTGGTACATTAGCTGTCCAGATTTGAACCCGGTACCTCTGGTTAGAAGGACCGAGTAGTTACAGGTTGAGCCACCGACGCTTTTAATTGACCACTAAATTACGTCGAGGAAAAGGTTTTTTCGTATTTTGTATTCGAACAGGGCTTGAACCAAGTTTGTGCTACTGACTGATACTGCACTAGGTCCTTAAACAGCACAAGTTTTATTCATGGCCTATTTTTAAATAAAGTTACAAAATGTAGCGAATTTCTTCGTTACTTTCACTCATTTTCGTAGACAGAAAAAACAATTGAATTTTGTGGATTTATTTTAATAATTTGTTTGTTTTTACATTTCTTCTTTCTCTTTCATAATTTAAGTTCACTGTTGCACAAGTTTTATGTCAAATTCCCAAAAAAGAAATTAGTTATAGTTGGTGACATAAATATAAATACTTTAGATAACAACAACGTAACTAAACGCCTTCTTGAAATTGTCAAATCGTTTAACTTAACAGTCCACATTACAGAACCTACTAGAGGCTCAGCGTGTATTGACCATGCGTTCAGTAACATTACCGATGCAACTGGACAAATACTTCCCTTATGGCTCTCCGATCATGATACTGCCCAACTTTTAAAGTTTTGTGTCAAAAAGAAGAAGATTCTACCCAGATCTGTATTTGTCTTTAAACGTAGTTATTCTAGTGAAAACATTGTTAAATTTCAAAACTCTTTAAGTAATATTTCTTTCGCTGAAGTTTTTTCTGAACTAGACCTGAATAAAGCCTTTGACAAATTTTATGAACTGTTTAGGCTGTTTTATGACCTTTGTTTTCCCGTTATAAAAATAAAAACAAAAGGTAAACCTTTCCAAAACTGGATAACAAAGGGTCTACGAAAATGTTGTAATACAAAGAAGATTCTTCGCTTTAAATACTACACACAAAAAAATGAACACAATAGGGAAAAATATAATAAATACAACAAAAGATTAAGAAAGTGTATTTACAATGCAAAACGACGTACCAACAATAATTACATAATAAATAGTAAGAACCTTTGTAAATCTACATGGGAAGTAATAAATAGTGAGACAGGAAAATCAAACATCGACCAATATATTGACATGATTAAAAATAATGGTAATACTATATCTATTCCCGCTCAAATAGCTGAAGCATTTAATGACTATTATATTAATCTAACAAATAAAACTAATTTTAAATCAAAACTCACCTGTAATAAGTATTTACAATCCAACTCAATCTATCTATCTCCCATTGATGAAAATTGTGTAAGTACAATTGTAATGTCCCTAAACACAACCAATTCTGTAGGTTATGATAATATTTGTACCAAAGTTGTTAAGTCGTGTAAGGATCAGATAAAAGCTGTTCTTGTATATCTTATTAATCTATCTATGGAGACAGGAACATTTCCAAGCAAACTGAAAGTCTCCATTGTTAAACCTTTATACAAAAAAGGCTCTAGAGATGACATGGAAAATTACCGACCCATCACACTGATACCAATCTTCTCGAAAATTTTCGAAAAAGTAATACACGCGCAGTTAATGAATTTCTTTCAGAAATATGAAGTTATTAAAAATGATCAATTTGGGTTTCAAAAAGAAAAATCAACCACTCTTGCAACATTTAATTTGATTAAAGAAGTTCTACAGAGTAAAAATTCCAGGCTACTCACGACTGTTCTTTTTTTCGATATGTCAAAAGCTTTCGACTATGTATCACATGATCTGTTACTTTTGAAGCTTGAAAATAACGGTATCCGAGGTCCGGCACTAAAATGGTTAAGTTCATATCTTTCAAATAGAGTACAATGTGTGAATATTCCTAATCTTGATCATAAAAATATACAACATTCACACAGATCTGAATTTAAGACTAATTCTTATGGGGTACCACAGGGTAGTGTGCTTGGCCCGCTTCTGTTTCTTATTTATATTAACGATCTACCTGATGTTACAAAACATAGGACCATTTTGTTCGCAGATGACATTTCTATAATTGTGACATCTAATAATAATATATCTAATCTGACATCTAATAATAATATATCTAATCTGACATCTAATAATAATATATCTAATCTGACATCTAATAATAACCTGACATTAAATAATCACGAACTTGACATTAATAAAACACTTGTAGAAATAATTGGATGGCTTCAAAATAACAATCTTCAAATAAATCTTACCAAATCAACTTATATAAATTACAATAATAATCAAAAATTAAATGTAAATTATAAAGGACAAACTCTACAAAGTGCACTGTGTGTAAAATTCCTTGGTATTACAATAAACAACAGACTAAATTGGCAAGAGCAAATCGACAAAATTAGTGCCAAAATTAACAGCTTTTCTTTTGCACTCTTTAAATTGACAAGGGTTGCGTCGAGAACTACGGCAATTACAGCTTATTATGCTCACGTCGAATCCATCCTTCGGTACGGAGTAGTAATCTGGGGCAACGGCACAAATATTAAAAATGTTTTCATTGCCCAAAAAAAATGTATACGCGCAATATACGGAGTAGCACAAGACGTATCTTGCAGACCGCTATTTAGGAGCTTGAAGATCTTGCCGCTACCATGTCTTTACATATTTGAGGTGGCTAAATTTGTAAAACGATATGAGAAATCATTTTACCAACAAGCGCGACAAGTAAATGCCAGAGTAAAAAGAAACCCTAATAGGCTGGTTATGAGCGACGTTCCAAAAACGACCTGTTTTAAAAAGCATTGTTACTGGATGGGTTACGTTATATATAACAAAATACCAGAATCATACAAAGACCTTCCCTATAACAAGTTTCAAAAATGTCTACGCGAATGGCTGCTTCAAAACATGTTCTACTCTCTTGGTGAGTTTTTGGATCACAAGTTAGTGGTGCGGAATTAAAAAAAAAAGTTAAACATGTATATGACTGTAAGATTTAAATACGTACCTACCTTTTATTACTGTGTTAACATTTGCATGCTATATTAATGGCTAAACAAGTGATTCTGTATTGTTAAATAGAACATCTTACTTGTAGTACCTTGTTTAAAAGCGAATAAAGAATTACTTACTTACTTACTTACTTTGCCATTTCCCACTAAATTGGGGTCCGCTGTTTTAATCATTCTGCGCCATGATGGTCTGTCTTGGGTTGTAAGATTGGGTAGTTGGGCTTTTCGAATAAGCTTGGTCATGCTGGTTCACCAAATAGTGGAGGGTGTCATCTACTTCTCCTGCCTTCCGGGAGAGCTAGCGCTTTCCGAACCACGTGTTAATCATCTCTTCTCATCACACGACCGTGCGATCTCAAGCGACGTTCTGTCAGCTTATCGGGAATGGGAGCCACCTTAAAACTACCTCGTACATATTCCTTACGAATTCGTTCCAGTCTCGTAACCCCGCCCGGACCATCTAAGCATTTTCATCTCTGCCACGTGTACACAGTGTGTACTGGATAGGGTTACCGATATTTTAAGGGCATGTAATACACAAAGTTTCATGGACGAAAAACCCCCCCATTAGGGAGTCGCATCTTTCTCCCCTTTAAATGGCAGCCATTTTTATTTTCAGTTTATTTTTTGGAGCTGTTCATGAAAAATACGTTTTCTCTTGAAGAAAGAGGAGAAGGATGCGACCCCCTAATGGAGGTTTTCCGTCGCTGAAATATGGTGTATTACATGCCCTTACAATATCGGAAACCCTATCCGATACACAGTATATTGTGTTTGTTCGTATACTCTTTAAAATAAAAATTTAAAGAATTCAGTAATGTAAAAAGGCGGACTATTCTCTTAGAGGCATCTCTTCCAGTCAACCTTTGCAATAACATATACAGAGGACTTCAGAGGAAATAACATATACAGGAGAAGCGTCTGTGGCTCAACCGGTAACGACTTGGTCCTTCTAACCACAGGTACCGGGTTCAAATCTGGACGGCCAATGTACCAATGAGATTTCAAAAACTTACGTACATACTTACCGATTGCTTTAACGGTGAAGGAAAACATCGTGAGGAAACCTGCACACGCCTGCGAAGAAACTCAAAGGTTGTGTGTGAAGTCGACCAACCCTCGTGGTCCCTCGGTGGGGACCTTTATGAGCTGTAATGATGATACAGAGGACTTAACTAGGATAAAGAAACACGTAATAGTTAAGTACAAGGCAGTCAAAGAAAAGAAAAAACTTAATGGAATTAATATTACGTCATAAAATTTAATTAAGTAACTTTACTTTTAGTCATTAGAGCGTCGGTGGCTCAACCGGTAACGACTCGGTCCATCTAACCAGAGGTACCGGGTTCAAATCTGGACGGCCAATGTACCAATGAGTTTTTCAAAAACTTACGTACATACTTACCGATTGCTTTAACGGTGAAGGAAAACATCGTGAGGAAACCTGCACACGCCTGCGAAGAAACTCAAAGGTTGTGTGTGAAGTCGACCAACCCTCGTGGTCCCTCGGTGGGGACCTTTATGAGCTGTAATGATGATACAGAGGACTTAACTAGGATAAAGAAACACGTAATAGTTAAGTACAAGGCAGTCAAAGAAAAGAAAAAACATAATGGAATTAATATTACGTCATAAAATTTAATTAAGTAACTTTACTTTTAGTCATTAGAGCGTCGGTGGCTCAACCGGTAACGACTCGGTCCATCTAACCAGAGGTACCGGGTTCAAATCTGGACGGCCAATGTACCAATGAGTTTTTCAAAAACTTACGTACATACTTACCGATTGCTTTAACGGTGAAGGAAAACATATTGCGAGGAAACTTGCACACGCCTGCGAAGAAACTCGAAGGTTGTGTGTGAAGTCGACCAACCCGCACTGGGCCCGCGTGGTCGACTAAGGCCTAATCGCTCTGATTCAGGGTAGGCTCGAGCCCCTCGGTGGGGACGTATATGAGCTGTAATGATGACTTTTAGTCATATGTAACTGAATTAAAATTTATTTTTTATTAAAATTTCGAATGTTCACCTTCTTAATCTACCACACGGGCCCAGTGCGAGTTTCTTCGCAGTCATGTGCAGGGTATCCTCGCGTTGTTTTCCTTCACCGTACGAGCGTCGGATAGGTACATATGAAATCGAGATTCGAAAACACATTGGTACGTCGTCGCAGGATTCAAACCACGACCTCCCTGACAGGAGGTAGCGGCCTTTGCCATTACGCCACCGACGCCCTATAACCAGCCAGGTACGAAAAATACAAGCAAAGAGATTTGATTACAAATATATATATAGATATACTTGCAAAATACGAAGGGACTTTTTCTCCGACCTACTCGTAGTTATTACTTAGTCCTTCGAAAAACGAGAGAAAGTGCTGAGCCAAAACTTGACTACAGAAAAATACGTCCGCATATAAATTTAAAATTTTAAAAACCCCCGTCAACAAAAAACTTCAATAAAGTAGAAAATAATATGTTTTGGCCCTTTAAATTTAATGTATAAGCAGTTATATTTTGATCTAAGATTCGTCGCGTGGGGGGGGGGACCGCTAAGTTGTGAAATTATTAGTAATTAGTAGTAGTAACGTTAAACAGGTGTATTCTGTTTTTATTTTATTAACTTAACGGTTCCCCTACACGACGACTCTTAGATCAAAATATAACTACTTATTTAACATAAAGGGTCAAATATTAATATTTTCTACTTTTTCGCGGTTTTTTTGTCGGGGGATTTTTTAATTTTTAATTTACGTTTCATGCTTTTAAAACTTAATGTATCACAAACACGATATATGCTATAAGTTGGGTACCCTGGAGATAAGTACTAGGAGATGCTGCAGCATCAGGTCAAGGTTATCGTGTTATATCTAACACCTAGCTATTCCAGTGAGCCCAATATGATGGATCCAAAATGAGTCCATTTACCTTGACTCCAACTCTCCGGAATGAAACGATTCAGATATCTGACCACCTGGAACTCCTCGGCGTGGATTTAACACCCAATCTTAACTTCGGTCGTTACATTGAGTCCAAGGCAAAAGTTGATGCAATGAAGCTGGGCATTCTCTCTAAGGTGAGACGGTACTTCACACCTGGACAGCTGCTTACCTTGTATCAAGCACAGGTCCGCTCATGTATGGAGTACTGTTCACACTTATGGGATGGATCAGCCCGCTATCAGCTGGATACCTTGGACGCCATCGACCGACGCGCACGGAGACTCATTGGTGACGACTAAATAGTCAATGACAGGCTCCAAAGCCTTGAGCATCGCCGCAAAGTCGCCTGTCTATCGGTATTCTATCGAATTAATTTCGGAGAGTGCGCGCAAGAACTTCACGACCTCATTCCCCTTGCTCCATTCCACCGTCGGTCAACGAGACACAGGGAGGGGTTGCACCCCTTTGTTGTTGATGTTCCACCTTTTCGCACGAATCGTTACGCTTCTTCATTTATTATGCGTACAGCGCAGGAGTGGAACTCCTTGCCTGCGTCAGTGTTTCCCGATTCCTATAATTTGGGGATCTTCAAGGCAAGAGTGAATAGGCATTATTTGATTTTGCGTGTACCATCCTCGACTGCATCATCACTTACCATCAGGTGAGTTGCAGTCAAACGCACTCTTTTTAATAAAAAAAATGATGCCTCTGCTGTAAATTGGTAAAGAGTTGGGTATCCTGCAGATTCCAGGAGATGCTGCAGCATCAGTTCAAGGTTACCATATTCTATCTAACACTTAATCATTGAGACTATTCCATTAAGCCCAATATGATGCCTCTGCTGTGAGTTGGTGAGGAGTTGCGGTATCCTTCAGATTCCAGGAGATGCTGCAGCATCAGGTCAAGGTTACCATGTAGTAATATTGTTACAATTACAGGGCATCTAATTTCGAATCGATCACACCGGTATAAGTTGCCCACATTCCTCCATCACCTAGATAAAAGCTGATGATCTTCAACTGCTGAATCGATTTTTACCAAATATACATATAGCTAAGAACCATCGCAAGGAAACTTGCTTTCTCGTAAAAAAAACGCATCATAATCGGTCCATCCGTTTAAGAACTATACGATGCCACAGCAGACAGACAGACACACACAGACATCGGCGTCCAACTTATAACACCCCTCTTTTTGCGTCGGAGGTTAAAAACTACTTTAACCGGTCGCGCCACTGTTGGCGCCACTGTCGGCGCCACTGTCGGCGCCACTGTCGGCGCCACTGTCGGCGCCGCGGCCGGGGTCTTGCACTTTGATTATTTGCACATAACCCACTTAAATGAACCTAATCTTTGATTAAATATAAAAAAATACAAATACAAGGTCTTAACGAAGGTATGCATTTATTTTTAACTGGAGCTTGTACTCATGAAACTGAACAACTTTCCCCAAGAAACCCATGGACAATTCGCGAAAAAATTTTTGGACTCCATACACAGTTTGCCTGCTAGCTGGTCGAAATGCATGGGAAGTCCAAAAATTTTTTTGCGAATTGTCCATGGCATGGGTTTCTTGGGGAAAGTTGTTCAGTTTCATGAGTACAAACTCCAATTTAAAATAATTGCATACCTTTGTTAAGAACCTGTTTATTAATGTTAAATCAAATTTTTTTATAACTCGTATGTGTGATAGTTTTTCTAATTGTAAACTAGACCGTAGACACATTTTGGAGTTAGAGTCAATAAATCTGTTCAAGATTTAATAAATGAAATATCGTTGATTTATAAGCTGTACGGAGAAACAAACTTACATGCTCGTACATCTTCGCCTGGAAATTCATAATCCTTTCTTTTGTAGTTGCCGTCTCATCATATCAGCCGAAAGACGTCCAATGCTGGACATAGGCTTCCCCCAAGGATCTCCACGACGACCGGTTCTGCGCTGCCCGCATCCAGCGGCTTCCCGCTACCTTCACCACGTCATCTGTCCACCGAGTGGGAGGCCTGCCTATACTACACTTTCCGGTGCGTGGTCGCCATTCGAGAACTTTACTGCCCTAACGGCCATCTGTTCTACGAGCAATGTGCCCCACCCACTGCCACTTAAGTTTAGCAATTCTGAGAGCTATTTGCCGTCTATCACAGTAAAAATTTGTATCGCTCTTTGAAATGGGATCTTCATGTTTGATCAGTACAATGACACCTGCATGGGTCAAACAAATAAGATTCGAGTTTTGTTTACATAATGTTCACTTTTTGTGAGAGGAAGAGACTCAGGTCTGTGACCGGCCGTGAATTCAGCGCGAGTCGCGACAGGTACAGTCAACGACAACATACGACGAAAAAAAAGGGCCGCAACTATAACTAGTTCGTCCGCTGAATTAGCAATAAATGCCGCTCGCCGCGTCAAACGGTAGCGACACAGGGGCCGCCCTGACGCTACCGTTTGACGCGGCGAGCGGCATTTATCAACGGTGCAGCCGATTCAGCGAACGAACTATACCTGTGTAAAACTACACTGGGTTCCACTAGTCAAATTAAAATTCAAATAACTCTTTATTGTACAACTAAGAGACGCACAATTTAGGCGGTCTTGTCGCTGAGAGCGATTTCTACCAGACAACCCAGTGCTCGGAGAAAAAGCAAGGAGACAGGTAGTATACGCGAGCAGCAACTACAAAAAAATATTTGACTGACTCGGTGGCTCAGTGGTTAGTGCTCTTGACTACTGATCCAAGAGTTGTGGGTTCGATCCCCACCCAGGGCAAATATTTGTGTGATGAGCAGATTTGTTTGCTCTGTGTCTGGGTGTTAAATATCTATATATGTATGTATTTAAACGTATATAAGTATGTATATCAGTCTCTGGTTCCCATAACACAGGGAATCCTACTTTGGGGCCAGATGACCATGTGTGATTTGTCCCAGAATATTTATATTTATTTATTTATATTTATTTTTTGGGAAGTCGGGTAAAATGTATCCTATGTCAATTACGGAATCAAGACGAATCTAACGATACCTCGCACTCTGCAATAAAATAAGACCTGAAAACAATACACTACATTTTTGTGGGCAGTCGTGTAAAAAGTGCTATGAAACAGAACAATTGAAATGCTTCTAGGAGTACAAAGCAATTGTAATTGGATTCATTTAAATTGTGACACACCAGCACACCCCGCCCCGGACACTGCATACAAAACGGTCGTGAAATCACATTTCTAAAAACAAATGACGGAGCAAACAAAATCACGGCGAAATCCCATACGTTCTATAACCAAATAGTAACCAATCTGTATCAATATGGAAGACGTGGGAGTTAGTTCGCAATATGGAGAGCGGCAGGGAGTGTCCATACTGTATGTTAGTACTAATATATATACTTTGACCAAAGTATGTATATTAGTAGTAACGTACTCAGCACCCTGATCCACCATCACAACTACTCGAATTCGAATCGATACACGGAATCAGTCAAAACAGTCGTCGAATCCGTTAGATTGTTTTTGTTAACTATACATATAAAACTGTAACGGGGCCGTGTCTGTACATGAAATATTTTTGAAAAACAATAACTGTCATGGACATCACTAACGATGTGGAGGCCAAAACAACAACTTTTGGAATTTTTGTCTGTCTGTATGTTCGCGCATCACGCTGAGGCCGGCTGATTTAATGAAATTTTTATGGAGGTTCCTTTTAGCCCGAGTTAATATATAGAATACCTTTTATCCCGGAAAAATCAACGGTTCCCGTGGGAAAATGCAAAACCTCCACACGGACGAAGTTGCGGGTACAGCTAGTCTTTAATAAGATATGAAAATAAAATAAAAAACATTTGGAGAACATTTTAATTTTATACTGTTAAAAAAAATGTATATTAAAAAATATATATTCCCACTTATATTGTTTCTTAAGTTTTGAGCGATGTCAATTTTTAATATTCGGTATTCCAAATGTAATAATTACATTTGGAATCGCGTTTTGGCTCTATATTTGTTTTAATGTTTGAGAATGTGACATCATCAGCTCACTTTAAAAAATATTAAAAAATAGCCAGTGATTAATTATTATTTCTTTATTTGAGTGCGTTTGACTACATCTCACCTGATGGTAAGTGACGATGTGGTCGAGGATTATACACGCAAACTCAAATAATGATTATTCACTCCCGCCCTAAACATTCCCATCTTGTAAGAGTCGGGAAGCACAGACGCAGGCAAAAACGTGAAACAGTCTGAATTTTCATTTAAAAAGTTAGGTGCTTATAGCTTATTTTATTGAACATACTCAGATCCGTGTCATTATATCAGGACAAAGGCCTCCCCAAGGATTTCCAAGACGACCGGTCCTGCGCTGCCCGCATCCATCGGCTTCCCGCGATCTTCACCAGTTCGTCGGTCCACCGCGTGGGAGGCCTGCCTACGCTACGTTTTCCGGTGCGCGGTCGCCACTCGAGAACTTTACTGCCCCATCGGCCATCTGTTCTACGAGCTATGTGCCCTGCCCACTGCCACTTCAGTTTAGCGATTCTGTGAGCTATGTCGGTCCTCCGTGTATGGAGCATCAGGGAGTTGATGCCTGAGGTGAGCTTCGAGGTACTCGTGTTACAGCCACCAGAATACTCTCTCAATAATGTTGGCGACTGTACATGCGCGTGCGACGACGACGATCCGAGGAACGCGACGCGAGCTGCATACTATTAGTGCACCACCGACCCGACCTCACCTTGCGGATTTCTGCGGCATGATTATTATAATAATCATCCACCATAATAAGAACATCTCAGGGACTATAACATACTCGTTTGTGTACCTCTAAGCGTTTATCTGTCTTGATTTGGCATCCTAGCCTAGCATCCTACTCTAGCATCCTAGCCAGCATCCTCCTAGGTGGCTCCTTCCTTACCTTTTTCCCAGTCAATTCCTTTACTCGTCGCAAAGCAAATCACAATTTGGTATTTTTTTTTATTCACAAGTGGTAAGCCCTTGGCATCATCTCACCTGATGGTAAGTGACGATGATGCCGAAGATGGAAACCGGCTTACCAAGATTCTCCAACGCAATAAAGAACTGGCTATCTTATCTTCAAGCCAAAAGGCATCAATGTTGCTAACACTGATGTTTGGCGGCAAGACTTAGATAAGATGGTGGTAGCTAGCCAGGCGGGCTTAGAAAATGCCCTACCACCAACCAAACCGAGTCTGTACAAGATGACCCCACCGGGAATCGAACCCGCGACCTCCTGGTGTGAAGTGAATGGACTAATCATTACGCCACGGAGGCGGTTGGATCAATGTTTGTGTGAATTAAGTACTGGGGATTTTTAAAAGTACGTATTCGGTAAGCCCTTTAAAATTATGCAACACAAGTACTTGACTGTAACAAATTTTGTAATTACTGAACAAAAGAGAAATAGATGTCATATGTATGTAATATAAATAAATAAAATAATTAAAAATGAAATAACCTTTTACACAACACTACAGATGATGCGAAAAAATATTAAGTAGATATTTATTAAGTAAGTAGGTAGGGGTAACCTATGGTAAAATACTCGTCTCGTTTTCACAGACAAAAACATTGTTTGTATTGTACCTACTGTCACAGATGAGAACTAGTTACTTCGTAACTACTGTGCCTTTTTTTCCCAGCTTGAAGCAGTGACAGTGTATGTGTGGCAGGCAAATTGAATGATTAGTCATTTTACATACGGTCAGGCAAATTGTTTAATTCGTCCTTATGTAAACGGTCAGGCAAAATGTTAAATGCTGTACGCCGATTCAGGCAAATTGTAATAATTCGTCCGTATATAAACAGTGAATGCCGAGTCAGGCACATTGTCAAACTGCCGCACGGCAGATTGTAAACGAGCTCAAACCTGACCGAAAGGTTTCACTGATTTAACTGTCAAACAGCCTCCCGCCCTCGCCATTATACAATTTGCCTGACATTTGCCTGACCGTGTATTTAATGACGAATTTACGCCTGCGACATATATACACAGTGTAACAAAATTGATGTAGGTCTCGTTAACTGGAGCTTTTACTTATCATACTGAACAAATTTTGTCCTACGACTTTACTGAAATTGCACAAAAAAATTTTTACTCTTCATAGAAATCAATCAGCTGGTCGACCAATTTTGGGCATTTAAATATGGGGGGTCCAATTTTTTTTGAGAATTGACTATGGGTTCTATGTGGAAAGTTGTTCAGTATGATGAGTAGAACCCCTGTTAGCGGGTCCTACACCAAATTTTTTACACCCTATATATAGGGAGGGCATGAAGAGTTTCTTCGTGATAATCCCCTAGGCAGAAATGCTCGGAGCTGCCCGACAGGTCCCTGCAGAGACTCTACCACGGATTCACAGATGTCCAAGTCTTTGTAACTTTGTTTTTTTTTCGAAAGGACAAGCTTGTTGTTGGCCGTGGGGGCCTTTACAACTTCACCGGGCAGGGGAGGCGAGTGCGGAAGGCTCTCAACCTAGTGCAAAACAAAAAGATGCAACTGCCTAAGGGCGCCCAGGTGGGCACGGACCTCGGCTTAGGTCGTTGCTTGGACGGGGGAGGATCGGAGAGAAGCGGCCTGGTATATGCCGGTAGCGCTGGTAACTTTAAACCTAAGTAGGAGTAGATATACCTACCTTGTTACTTAGATATCACTATAATTCTAAAATATTTCCTATACACGCAGCACAAATACAGAAAACGAATAAATCGTACCTAAATACTCTAATTACGTAATTATACGTTATGTTCCTGTTGTTTCCTAGCTTATTATCTTGTAAAATAACAATTCCGACGGAAAAATTCTAACAAAAGCAATTATGCAGTAAAATACTGTGTTCTATGATGTTCTCCGACATATTATTAAGCCTATTATGGAGGGAATCCCTGAGCATTTATCTGCGAAATAAGAATTAATAGAAGAACTTTATGCAGTTGCTTGAGTAGGTCAGAAACATAAAGTTAAGCGTAGGTATCTAAGTAATTGTTTGTTGTCTATTATTTTATCATAAGAAAATTATGACGTAGGCAAACACTGTATTTCCCTTACCTAGGTAAACCTACTTAATTATTAATGCTCAGAGTTTCTCTAACGCGATCGAATAAAAAATGAGGAGATCCGTAGAAGAACCAAGGTAACAGATGGCACACAGTATCGCTAAACTTAAGCGGCAGTGGGCGGGACACATAGCTCGTAGTACATATGACCGTTAGGGTAGAAAAGTTGTCGAGTGGCGACCGCGCACCGTTGGACCGAAGACCTAGTGAAGGTCGCGGGAAACGCCGACAGAACGTCGTGGTTGTCCAGCAGAGGACGTATTTTAGCTGATAGGCTGATGATTATGAAAACCTACTTGTGAGTTCTAATTAGTAATGACTGCATGGGTCACTAAAAAAGTTCATCAGTCATGGCTTAGTGACAAACTCTTTCAGAAGCTTCGAAAAACCTAAGCTCAGAGCACCAAATCATAAACAATCACAATACAGTTGGCACAAGGTGCGAGTGATATTTTAAGAATTAAAATAAAAAATAAGCCACTTTTTACTTATTGTTAGTATGGAAAGACCAAAAGATTTTGCTATTGTATTTTTTTTTAATTTTTCCTGTAGGTTCTCAGGGATGGATTTTAAATCACCCCTTAAAAACATTAATGTTACTTTTATACAGGCCACACATTACAAATGGCCACGAAAAATGGTAATATTTAATTGTGTTCTTAAACCGCCGAAACGGGGTAATCGGGGATGTATGGATAGGTTTTTCCTATTGAACTTTTCACTTTAATGCAAACATATCTACCGCGTATTGTTAATGCCAATGCAACCTCGGAGTGTTTATTACTCACAGACTCACAGGTAAACATTTGTTGAATAAAAAACCTCCGACGAAACTGTCAAATCAGAGCAACTGCGCTATTTATATTTATTCACTGCACCTAAAACCTGCCCCGAGTGTACATTATTTTAGTTAAAGCACAGGTGGTTGTTTTGTGGTTGTTGTTGTTGTCTATGCTGAAATCGCCAAAAAAATAACATCATACAAATCGGTCAACTGATCGACCAATTTTGTGAAGTTTTGTATGTAGGGTCCTTTTTTGAGAATTGACTGTGGGTTCCTTCGGGAAAGTTGATCACTATGATGAGCAGAAGCCCCAGTTAACGGGAGCTACACGAATTTTGTTACACCCTGTATATTTTGTACAATAAAGAGTATACAAACAAACAGACGCTATAATTTAGTCAGAGTATCTATCTCTCTCTAGCTCGTAGAACAGATGGCCGATGGGGCAGTAAAGTTCTCGAGTGGCGACCGCGCACCGGAAAACGTAGCGTAGGAAGGCCTCCCACGCGGTGGACCGACGACCTGGTGATGATCGCGGGAAGCCGATGGATGCGGGCAGCGCAGGACCTGTCGTCGTAGAAATCCTTGGGGGAGGCCTTTGTCCAGCAGTGGACGATTTTCGGCTGATATATGGTGATGATCTGTCTCTCTAGGAGCGTCGGTGGCGTAATGGCAAGTGCCGCTACCTCTTGTCCGGGAGGCCGTGGTTTGAATCCTGCCACGTACCAGTGTGTTTTCGAATTTCGATTTCATATGTACGTTTATCAGAAGCTCTTACGGTGAAGGAAAACATCGTGAGGAAACCTGCACACGCCTACGAAGAAACTCGAAGGTTGTGTGTGAAGTCGACCAACCCGCACTGGGCCGGCGTGGTCGACTAAGGCCCGATAACCCTAATTCAGAGTAGGCTCAAACCCCTCGGTGGGGGCGTATATGAGCTGAAATGATGATGATGATCTGTCTCTACACAGATACTCCACCGCACCGCTTGGGACACAATTACGAAACCTGAGAGCTGTCCACGACCTGCGTCACCGCAGTGCTTTTATCACCTCCGTGGCGTAATGGCCATTAGCTTCACATCAGGAGGTGCGGGTTCGTTTCCCGGCAGAGTCTAACTTTGTAGACTCGGTTTGGTTGGTGGAAGGGCATTTTCTAAGCCCACCTGGGTAGCTACCACCATCTTATCTGAGTCTTGCCGCCAAACATCAATGCTAACAACATCGATGTGTTCTGGCTTGAAGATAAGATAGCCATTTCCCCATTGCATCGGGGAATCTTGGTAAGCCCGCTTCCATCTTCGACATTGTCGTCACTTACCATCAGGTGAGATAATGCCAAGGGCTTACCAATTGTGAATTTAAAAAAAGTGCAGTAGAATAGATTTTAATATTTCTACGCAATGTGGTAATACAGTATGTTACTAAAGAATCTTTTATCTAATTCGTTGAGGACATATTTTCGCGCCGTTCTGAGAATCGTCAAACGTTCATCCGATCTTGCTCAGCTCTGTATAGGAGTAGGTGTACCATGATTTTAATAACGATTAAGTGAAGAGAGAGATAGTTGAATACAAAACAGGCGACTGTTTTAGATGGCTATTTACCACATAAAGTTGGATAAAAAACAGGCGACTGTTTTAGATGGCTATTTACTACATAAAGTTGGATAAATAACAGGCGACTGTTTTAGATGGCTGTTTACTACATAAAGTTGGATAAAAAACAGGCGACTGTTTTTAGATTGCTATTTACTACATAAAATTGGATAAAAAAGGGCGACTGTTTTTAGGTGACTATTTATTACATAAAGTTGGATAAATAAACAGGCGACTGTTTTAGATGGCTATTTACTACATAAAGTTGGATAAATAACAGGCGACTATTTTAGATGGCTGTTTACTACATAAAGTTGGATAAAAACAGGCGACTGTTTTAGATGGCTATTTACTACATAAAGTTGGATAAAAAACAGGCGACTGTTTTTAGATTGCTATTTACTACATAAAGTTGGATAAAAAAGAGCGACTGTTTTTAGGTGACTATTTATTACATAAAGTTGGATAAATAAACAGGCGACTGTTTTAGATGGCTATTTACTACATAAAGTTGGATAAATAACAGGCGACTGTTTTAGATGGCTGTTTACTACATAAAGTTGGATAAATAACAGGCGACTGTTTTAGATGGCTGTTTACTACATAAAGTTGGATAAAAAACAGGCGACTGTTTTTAGATTGCTATTTACTACATAAAGTTGGATAAAAAAGGGCGACTGTTTTTAGGTGACTATTTATTACATAAAGTTGGATAAATAAACAGGCGACTGTTTTAGATGGCTATTTACTACATAAAGTTGGATAAATAACAGGCGACTGTTTTAGATGGCTGTTTACTACATAAAGTTGGATAAATAACAGGCGACTGTTTTAGATGGCTGTTTACTACATAAAGTTGGATAAATAACAGGCGACTGTTTTAGATGGCTGTTTACTACATAAAGTTGGATAAAAACAGGCGACTGTTTTAGGTGGCTATTACTACATAAAATTGGATAAAAAACAGGCGACTGTTTTAGATGGCTATTTACTACATAAAGTTGGATAAATAAAAAGGCGACTGTTTTAGATGACTATTTACTACATAAAGTTGGATAAAAAACAGACAACTACTTTTAGATGGCTATTTACTAAATAAATTTCATAACTGAAATGCGATTTAGTGACATAAAAGTATGTTAGTACTTTATGTCTGTGTATGTAGATAAGATTAAAGTAACTTTTCAAACTGTCTTTTACGAACTTATGTTACGAACACCTCTAAATAAAACAAAATTAAACTTACATAATAGTCTCGAGTTCAGCTTTGTCAAGGAAGTTTTTAGGAATCCTTAGTCAACAAGAAACTCTCATAATAAGGGTTTGAGTATGACATTGCCGATTCAGTTTTTTTTAAGTTCAATTCCAATTTGTATTGAAAAAAAAGTTATTGTTTTTTATTATTGACCTTATGGTGACACTAGTTCTGGTCTTTTATTAGTAACTAGTGGCATATGTCTTTCATGTTTCAATGCCCTGAGCTATGTACCATTGAATGATTGAATTAAGAGTTTTCTTAGTGGTCAGATTTTTTAGACTAGTTAATTTTCTCGAATTTTCCTGAAAGTGACGAAATCTTATACGGGGTATTCCCAAATATAACATTAGTAATGAAGAAACTGCTGCGATAACTCTAGATATTTAAAATTAAAAGTGTGTATTTTTTGCCTTTAAAAATGGTGATTTATTGAGTTGAAAAAACCCGTCTTCATGAGTTTAAAGCCACCACGCTCTCAAAATATCGAAACAATAGGCGCACATTTACCAGCTATTTTGAGAACAAATGTTTCAATAAAAAAAAATCTTAAGATAAATTTTCTGCTTTAAACTTTTTATCCAATCGGCAATATCATACTTAAACACCTAATTTCACAAAGTCTATCTGTCTGCGGTTTGACGCAGACTCCTAGTACTAGAAAGCTGTAATTAGGCATGGGTTAATCACACCACCAACGTGGTAAAATAAAATTCCCCTACACGTAAAAGTGGGGGTGAAATTTTTTCTCGTCTATCCCATGGTGTGAGATGTCGTTGGATAGGTCGTCAAAAAATATTGCGGTTGTGTGAAAATTATTTTCCAATCCAAGGATTCGTTTGCGAAATATTAAACTTTAAAGTGCTAATTTATGTTACAGTCAAGTGACACAGCCCCCCCCCCCCTCTCCCCCTAGCCAGCTAAACCACTATTTCAGGACATCTGACAAAAATTATATAGTTGGGAATATAATCAATTTAAAAGGAAAACTGTCAGGGCTAAGAAGGGGCTTTCTTAGTTTAGGAGTAATAGTCGATCAACTTAAGATGTGCAGTTACTAACTGCAGAAATAATATTGTTTTTAAAATATACATTTATTTTTTGAAAAGACTACAGAACTCTACGCGAGATCCGACAAGCATTTGGCCATTTTTATCAGATAAATCGTAATGCCTTTGAAAACAATCCCATGTTGTCCATTGCTTGCTTTTTCTTTAGAGTAGCGTAACTAACATTTATCTATAAAATTATATAGCGTACCTAGCGCAAGAAAATTATAACTTCTTGATGCTTGAGATTGAACATTTTATTAGAAACCTGCCAATCCTGCAGTTTATGCAGTCATCATGGACACCCTACAGGCGTGACAGGCGCAGTAAAAACGTAGAGCATCTAGATTTCGTATCGCGATTGTCCCACGAGATTCATCATTTTTCTTGCTTTGTCCAAGTTTTTATCTGACCTTGAAACTTCAAAGGTATTTCGAGCGAAGATATCAGACTATAAGCACTTTATTATTACTCTTGGCTTATCCATACAATTATTTTATTGTATAAAGGTGTTGATTCATCATCATCATCATAACAGCCACAAATCGTCCACAGCTGGACAAAGGCCTCCCCCAAGGATCTCCACGACGACCGGTCCTGCGCTGCCTGCATCCATCGGCTTCCCGCGATCTTCACCAGGTCATCGGTCCACCGCGTGGGAGATTACGGTGAGATTACGTGGTGTTGGTTACGGCAGTAAAATAATGTATTTAAATACTGATTGCATGTAAACAAATGAACATTTCGATCTAGCTAGAATCCGCCATCCGCGCAATCTATCAGATGCGATCACGTGAGTCGTTTAAGAATAAGTTCAAAGAAATCAATATTTTAACTGTTGATAGTCAATTTATATATGAAAACATCATGTTCGTTCGTAAGAATTTGCATTTATTTCCTAAAAACAGTGACAGGCATAATTTGAATTTAAGAAATGTAAATAAAATAGATATAGCCTTTTCGAGACTGAGTAAGGTTAAAAAGTCATTTGTGGGGCAGTGTGTAAGATTCTACAATAAAATTCCAGAAAATGTAACTAGTTTATCAGAGAATAAATTCAAGACTCATGTCAAAAAATGCTTGTGCCGTAGAGGATATTATAAAATAATAGATTATGTAAATGACAAATGTATTTATGTTGATTCTATAACAAATACCATTACCTGAAACTGTAATCTGAATTATGACATTATTTGTAATCCTTACTAATATTAGAAATGTGAAAATGTGTTAGTTTGTTTGTTTTTTACCTTTTCACGCTTCAACGCCTTGACCAATTTCAATGAAATTTGGCATGTAGGTAGCCTGTGTCACAAGGAAGGACATAGGTTACTTTTTATACCGTGAAAATAGCGTAGTCCGATGCAATTCCCGAGGGAACTGAAAATATACTCTTTTTTGGTTAATTAACATCGCAACGGAACAATGGATTGTGTGATTTTTTGCACCGAGATGGTTGAGGGGGTGGGAAATGACACGATTTACTGATAAGCATATCCTGACATAGTTCCCGGGGGATCTGGAGAAAACTCGTGTCCACGCTCGCGAGCCGCATGCGGCTCGCGCACCGCGCACCCTCTAAGTCAGTCACAAAAACGATGTCCACGCGGGAGAAGCCGCTGGCAAAAGCTAGTATTCAATACGTTTTTTGACTATTTAAAAGGTGTGTAAACACCTATTTAAAATAAATTATTTTGATTTGATTTGATTTGATCGTAGTCTAGAATTGATATTGTCGTCGTAAATGGAACAAACTCGAACGGGCTGGAAGTATATGAAACAGATTAACGTGCTAAAAGTAAAAATAGACTGTCTTGAATCTTCGCCGCGCCTGCGCCTCGGTATAAACGTGTGCCGGCGTTCATTTCACGCACGCCACATATCGTCTACTGTATGTAACCTATCATTGAAAATTGTGCTATTTTGCTCACTCTACCGAGTTTGTTTCATACAAAACACCTGACTTAACTCTTATAATTGCTTCTGCACAAAAATGACGCAAGAACAAGAAGGTTTCTTCAAAAAATTCCATGAAACTGTCAACAGTTCGATCGACGAAGTGACGAAGAACAACTTTGCCAATTTGGAATCGAATAGCAAACGCGCGTCCTACCTATGCTCCATTCCAGCTGTTAAGAATTACGATTTGACCAAAGACCTAGAGGAATGTAAAGGGTTTGAGTTTCCCGTGAAGAAAGACCTGGAAAAGGCGAAGAGTTTTAAGGATGAAGGGAACAAAGCTGTGCAGAAAGGCGACTGGGCAGCTGCAATGCATCTGTACAGCTTAAGCATGATCCATATGCCGCAAAAAGAAAGTGAGTATACTATTTAGGTTATAACATTAACGTAACGTGGATGTGAAGGTGGTTAGGTAGTATTTAGCGTAACATTGTTTTGAAAAAAAAAATAACTACGGGAAGGAAACGAAGGCCGTGCCACATGGCAAGTGAATACGTGTGTTACAATCATTCTTGAAAACAAAACCAAATGCGAAAGTTTATGTCTTAAAACACCATAGCTGAACCCGTAACACGAACTTATTCAACAGTTAGGCAACTAATTATCAAATGTTATTTTTTTTACGCGAGGTATTGATTGGAACAGTTGTCTCTGTCTTTTTCTTTACGTGTAAAGAGTAAAGAAAATAACCACACTTTTTCACTTTTGCAATGGTTTTTTGTTTCAATCAAAAACTGAATTGAAAGTTTGAAAAATAATAATATAACTCACTTTGTATTATCAAAAATATTGTTTTTTTTTAAATTAATACTTCAAATTATTAGTCATAACTAGAGTTGAAAGTAACGATGTAGACCCCCTCTATTTACATATTTGTCAAGAAAATTAGTAAAAAGTCAAATAAAGCATCTTTAAACTTTTTAATTAATCAAAAATGTACTTTCCGTGTTTTTTTTAAAGCAAAATCTTTTATACAACTGTCAATGTCAAATACCTGTCTTTGGGTTTTTTTTCTATCGAGTCAAAACTGCTCAATCGTGTTTCTAATAGCTTTTGACTTTATGAAACATCATCAACAATAAGGAATTTTTTTCAACCTTGGGTTTTCTATCATTTAGGAGTAAAATGACAAAAATAACGAAAATCTGTAATATCACCGCCTTAAGGGCCGCCAAGAGGCTCCAGTTTCCATACAAACGTATACAAAACTACAAGCCAGATTGAATCCAAACTTTGCAAATATGTTGAGGAGACGCATATCAGCAAATAAATGATCTTATCTTATCTTATCGATGTTTGTAATTAGTTTTCGATGAACTAATATAAAACGGAAAAAAATAAGAGCGGTTTCAAACTTACAGTACAAAACTAATATAAGCCTTCGTTTAGTTACGTTAAAATTTACTACGATGAAAACTCATTACAAACATGGATATGTGTCTACTCATTATATTTACAAAGTTTGGATTCAATCCGGCACGTAGTTTGTGTAATAAAGCTGAACTACGTTTGTATGGAAACTCGAGCCTCCTGGAGACTTAACAGTTTAGTCTACGTTACCATAGTACCTACATAGTCCATTATTTAACTCCGAGTTAGTTAACTAACACGATTTGCTTTCGTAACAAATTGAACGTATTAGAGGTGACCGTTTAAAAACCACAAGTGATGCAATTTGGCAAAAAATGACAGCTACATTAAATGACTCATCTCATAATGGCTCACATGAATTATATTATGGTTATTGAACAAATAGGTATACCTAGAGGATTCTTCATACATTACAACGTGGATGATTGTGAACAAAAAAAAACTGACTTCAAACAGGAAAGTAAGGTTCCTCTCGATTTCTCTGGAATGCCATCATTAGATCCTGATTTCCTTATCATTATCATGGTACCTATTTTGACCGCCTCCGTAGCCCAGAGGCAAAGTTCACTGGCTTTACACAGCAGGTCGCGGGTTCGATTCCCGGCGGGGTCAATTGTAAGACTCGGTTTGGTTGGTGGTAGGGCATTTTCTAAGCCCGCCTGGCTAGCTATCACCATCTTATCTAAGTCTTGCCGCCAAATATCAATGTTAATAACATTGATGTGTTCCGGCATGAAGATAGCCAGTTCCCCATTGCGTTGGGGAATCTTGGTAAGCCCGCTTCCATCTTCGGCAACATCGTCACTTACCACCAGGTAAGATGTTGTCAAGGGTTTACCAATTGTGAATATATATTTAAAGGTACCACCCCTGGGATATCTTCTTACCAACACAAAAAGAATCATCAAAATCGGTTCATAAACGACAAGGTTATCCGCGAACACACATAAAAAAATACATACGGTCGAATTGAGAAACCTCCTCTTTTTTTTAAAGTCGGTTAAAAAATAAGCCATATCGAAAAAATGAAAAACACCTAAACATAATTGTTTTTGTTTATTTAAAATATGATGTCTGTACTTTGTCTAGGTCCACCCCCTTCCTTCTATTTCTATAAACGTTGTTGAATTTCAGCTGAGGAGCTGTCGATAGTGCTAGCTAACCGGTCAGCAGCCCTGAATCATCTGCAGCAATACGAGGAGGCACTTGAAGACATCAAACGCTGCCTGTCACTCGGTTATCCTCGCCATTTGCGATACAAGGTCTACGAAAGGAAAGCGAGGAGTCTCCTTGTTTTGAAGAGGAATAAAGAGGCTGTTGCAGCTTTTCAGTAAGTCCTCTGCTTAGTTTGTAACCGCCAATCGCCGTCCATCACACAATAAATGTTCCGCATCACATAAAAGAGGAAGTTTATGTTAAAACTTTTTTTTTATTATTTTTAATTTCCTCGGTGGCGTAACGGCTAAGGCCGCCGCCTCCTGTCCGGGAGGTCGTGGTTCGAATCCTGCCACGTCCCAATGTGATTACGCTCTTACGGTGATGGAACAAATCGTGAGGAAACCTGTACACGCCTGTGAAGAAACCCGCACGTTGTGTGTGAAGTCGACCAACTCGCACTGGGCCCGCGTGGTCGACTATGGCCCGATCGCCCTAATTCAGGGTAGGCTCTAGCCCTCGGTGGGGACGATTATGAGCTGATATGATGATTATTATTTATTTATTTACTAGCTGTTTCCCGCGGCTTCACCCGCGTGGACCACGTTTCTATGACTTTTCGAGGGTGCGCAGTGCGCGAGCCGCAAGCGGCTCGCGAGCGTGGTAAAAAGTAGCCTATGTCTTAATCCAGGTCCTAATCTGTCGACCTACCAAATTTCAGCCAAATCCGTTCAGTAGTTTTTGCGTGAAAGCGTAACAAACATCCACGCTTTCACATTTATAATATTATTATTATTATTATTATATTGTATATTATATTATTATTAATATTAAGGATTATATTAAGGATATATATTAAGGATTATTTCCATATTTGTCATAAGCTGAAGAAGAACACAAGTACGAGGATGTCCAAGCAATTTTAGACTTAATATTGTTTTTGAAACATTTTTAAATACCTATTTATTGCGATGGTATAATTATTATAAAGATACTCTAGAAAATTATGTTAACCATTTTAGGGACACGATCAGCGCTCTGGACGAGGCCACCAGTCTTGATAAAGAAAAACGCCAGAAAATGCGCAC
Source organism: Coleophora flavipennella (assembly GCA_947284805.1). Classification (NCBI taxonomy): domain Eukaryota; kingdom Metazoa; phylum Arthropoda; class Insecta; order Lepidoptera; family Coleophoridae; genus Coleophora; species Coleophora flavipennella. Next base: position 2,170,389 of record OX369288.1, read on the forward strand.
GGATGCCAAGATGATGCTGGAAATACTGAACAAGGGTCTCGTTCTGGCTGGCAACCCTATAGACCCGGAGCCTTTAAAGAAAATTCCACCGAAGCCCAAACTACCAGGAAAGCACAATCCCAAGTATCCGGCTGCTTCAGAAGCCATACAAATAGATTATGACGACGTCAGAGGAAGGTTTGCGACAGCCACGAGAAACATTCAAGCTGGAGAAACAGTTTTGATTGAAAAGCCACATAGCGGAGTCCTTTTGGGGGAATATTCTCTGACACATTGCCAGAACTGCTTCGCCAAGTAAGCGCAACAATATAAGATAAATATATTTTATTGCACACCAAATATACAGAAATGAAAAACTTATTAACTAGCAAAATACACAATGGTAAAGGCGGACTTATCGCTTTAAGCGATTTCTTCCAGAATTAATAATGAATGAGGCAACTCTTTAAATAGGTACTTTATTTAAAAACCGGACAAGGACGAGTTAAACTCGCTTGGAGAGCGTTTCGTACGTTGATAGAGAAATTTCCTATGTTACTTTAAATACCATAGACTTCTTATAGGCTTTCCTGTAATTTATAGGTAAAGAACTATTTTCTGTGCTCTTTTTTTTATTATAGGCCCCGTTGTTTCGGAGATAAATAGGGGCAGTAAATTTTCTCCTATTTTCTTAAATAACTTCAAAACTATTTATCTCAAAATTACAAAAAAATATATGTTAACATTATTAGAACAGATGGCCGTTGAGGCAGTAAAGTTCTCGAGTGGCGACCGTGCACCGGAAAACTTAACTAGGCAGGCCTCCCACGCGGTGAACCGAAAACCTGGTGAAGATCGCGGGAAACCGCTGGATGAGGGCATCGCAGGACCGGTCGTCGTGGAAATCCTTGTGGGAGGCCTTTGTCCAGCAGTGGACGTCATTCGGCTAATATGAAGATATATTCATATCATATACTTTTCACGTTCGTCTTTGGGTCACCGACTTACATAAGTATGTGTACCAAATTTCAAATTAATCGGTCCAGTAGTTTCGGAGCAAATTGGCTATGACAGACGGACGGGCAGACAGACACGCGAGTGACCCTATAATGGTTCCGATTTTACCTTTTGAGCTACGGAAAACTAAAAAAAAAACTTGTGCTTTCAGATGTCCGATACCACTGGCGTGTCCAAAATGTCCAAACGTAATATTCTGCAGCGAAAAATGTTCAGATGCTGCACAGAAATCCTATCATGCATATGAGTGCCACATTTTGTCACTTCTTTGGAAATCTGGTTGTTCTGTCACCTGCCACATAGCACTGAGAATGATCACGCAACACCCGAAAGAGTATTTCATTAATATGAGACAGAGTTTAGAGGAAAAACCCACTGGGCCGTACAAAACTGACGATTACAAAAATATTTTCCATTTAGTGTCCCACGAAGACAAGAGGACGAAACAAGACATCCTGCACAGAACGCAAATGACCGCTTTCTTGGTGAAGTTATTGGAGATCAGTGGATATTTCGAAGGGAAACCTCGAGATAAGGCCGTTGGTCTCGATGAGGTCAAATCTATGGCAGTAGATGAAAAATACAAGGAGGACGTTGAGTTTTTTGGAGGTTTGATATTGAAGAACCTTCAAATTCTCCAATTTAACGCCCACGAAGTGTTTGAACTCCAGTGTCTGAAGCCTAAAGTTGGGAAGAACGTATTGAAACATGGTGGAAAGTCAGTTTTCTTAGCTGGTGCTGTGTTCCCTACTCTTGCGCTCTTTAACCATTCCTGTGATCCCAGTGTGATAAGGTATGTCAAAACTGTTTTAAAATCTCCTTGATTGCCTTAGATTGTATATTTTTGGAGTACTTGTCTTTCATGCAAAAGTTGATAAAAATACAGTGTAAACTCTGTATAACGTCACTCGATATAATGATTCACTTTATGAAACGTCAAAATTTTCTGGCTCTAGTTGGTTTACTTTAACGCTTATTTCTCTCTGTATAACGAAAACTCAGCCAAACACACTCAAATTGTTTAAAAAAAAACTCTCAATGACCTCACTAAATAAATACCTGGTCCCTTGAGTGTCGCTATATAGACTTTACACTTTATCTGAATTTCCGTTACCTATATTGAAACAGTGTATTAACACGTTAACTGTCCAGTGTGCCGTATGTGATACACGGGGAGCGATTCCGCCGACTTCGTGTACACTATAAGGCACACAAGTCCTGTGTTACTCTACGGGCTCACATATATGGACATATGGCGTGTTTCAGAACACTTGTATGGGGACTGTTAATGTGTTAAATAATTATAATGTTCGTTTCAGAGGAACTATAATTATCTTTGGTTTCAGATACTTCTGTGGACCATACATTGTAGTGCGTGCAGCTAAGAACATAAAGATAGGTGAAGAGGTATCAGAGAACTACGGGCCGATCTTCACCACAGTGAAGAAAGAAGCAAGGCAGGCGCAGCTCAAGGATCAGTACTGGTTTGACTGCAACTGTATTCCATGCCAGCAGAACTGGCCGACCTATGAAGAGATGACGGAAAACTACATGAGATTCAAGTAAGTTCCTAGAAAAGTTCCAACAAAAAAATAGTACTGCGTGTAGAGATATCCTACCTACTTAGAACGAGATAACTACGTGTTCTGAATGCAGTGTTAGTTAGGTGCTATAACAATATGCCGTACTAAACGAAGATTGATGCTATTGATCAATTCCGACTTAAGCAGATGAAAATCACGATTTGCTCCTCGTAGATACACTTTCCTTGTAAAACACTTTAGCCAATTAGCCGCTTTCATTCCTGCGAGATACACTTTATATAATTCTGAACAGTGTTTCTTTTTAGATACATTTTTGAGTACTCTTAGATAAACTTTTGGGTGCTCCTAGATACACTTTCGGATAGCTGTTGTGCACATTATTATGATTATAATAATTTACTTAAAACTACTAATAGATCGTGTAACAAAATTGGTGTAGGTACCGTTAACTGGGGCTTCCACACATCATACTAAACAACTTTTGTTCTTATAGCTTTCCTGAAACCGCAAAAAAAAATTATTCATACAAATCGATCAGCTGATCAACGAATTTTGTGCATTTTTGTATGAAGGGTCCAATTTTATTTCTGATAATTGAATATGTGTTCCTTGGGTAAAGTTGTTCAGGTTGATGAGTAGAAGCCTCAGTTAACGGGACATACCGCAATTTTGTTACACCCTGTATGTGAGCCTTCGATAGCTCGTGACATAGGTAGGTAGGGTCGCAATCGCAATTAAAGATTTTCTTCGAATTATAAAATGGATACTTTATTTCACTTGACAATCAAAAAGCCACAGACATACCGCCCAAAACTGACAGCTGTCACTTCCACAGATAAAACATTTTTTAAATTAAGGGGTTGTTCACACTGTATACAATCTATTTAATGCCTAAAATATAGCTAATGATATCTTACTGACCTCTTTACTGGCAGCAAGAATAATCACATACCAAAAACCTATCTCTAGTGACTCGCGCAGAAAGGTAAAGGATTCACAACTTATGCTTGTATTCACAGATGCGATTCAGATCGGCCGTGTCCGAATGTGGTGGCAGTGCCTTACGACTGCCAGGAGTTCATGGTGCAATGTGGTCTTTGCCAACAACACACCAACATATTGAAGGGACTCAAGTCATTGCAGGTAAGTATAACGAATATAATAGGCACAATTCGTACTGATGGGGAAGAAAGGATCACGAAAAGCGACCACGAAACGAAAAGGAGTGATAGACGGCACCAATTAGGAAGGCTGGTAATTAGTGACAATTTCAGTAATAACTCAAACTCGAATAACTCTTTACTGTACATCAAAATAAATAAAAACATATACAACATTTATTAAACAGCTAAGAGACGTACAATTTAGGCGGTCTTATCGCTGAGAGCGATTTCTACCAGACAATCCAAAACAATAACTATAAGAAGCTACTAAGTTGATCTTAATGGTGCTAAGCCTACGAGTATGTCCAACACAGTGAACATATTGATTGAAACGATGAAGATGACTTCAACTATCAATACATGTGAATTATAAATGTGGAAATGTGTTTGTTTGTTTGTTACCTTTTCACGCTTCAACTTCAAGACCAATCTTGATGAAATTTGGCATGCAGGTAACCTGTGTCACTGGGAAGGACATAGACTACATTTTATCCCGTCAAAATAGCATAGTCCGATGCAGTTCCTGAAGGAACTGAAAAAAAATGTTTTTTTTTGGGCAATTTCTTTAACATTGGTTTGATTTTTTGCACAGAGATGGTTGAGGTGGTGGGAAGTGATATGTAGGTACTGCTAATCAGAATAGCCCGATATATTTCCTGAGGGATCTGGAGTCCACGCTCGCGAGTCGATTGCGGCTCGCGCACCACTCACCCTAAAAGACAGACCTCAAAACCATGCCCACGCGGGCGAAGCCGCGGGTAAAAGGTAGTATGATAATAAAGTAAGACGTACGTAGTTGAGGATGAAACACGCTAACTAAAAATCAAATTGGCTCCTGGCCTTCAACGATATCAGCGAAACAAGGAAATTCTGAATATAAACGAAGATGAAACGACGTCGGCTCGCTTGATAAAGTGGAAATCCGATTTTATGGGTATCAGACTTCAATCTTTTATCGATATTGGTGACGATTATGCATTATTTTTCACACGCTTTATGGTTTAAGACTCCTCCATCCCTAAAGTTAGCAACTCTATTTACGATGTATCAAACATCGAACGAAACAGCTTGGAATAAAGCTGCGTACTGCTACTTGGCTGTTACGTCAATCGCTGCGGACGAATCGTGCAAAAATTGTTGTGTTTAATTCATTATAAATAAAATATAAGAAAAATTCTCAAAGTAAGAAAACAAAATAATTTTATATTGTTTTGTTAATAGTGCGTAAATTATTATCATAATATTTCGATTAAAAATGCAGCAGTTCTACAAAAACTAGAAAAAAATTGTGTATTAGGATATTTTTTTCTTCAGTTTTGTGTATTATAAAATAGAATTCGAGGAAAACAAAATCACTCTTCATATCCTGTGAATTATTATTTTTTTTCTATAAAAAATCCTATAATGTAATAAAAAGAGGGTACAACGTTGGTCGTATACGCCTTAAGCATAAAATCTTTACCTAACACACTTGATATTATCATTGTGATAAGAGCGCTGTGCTGAAATCGGCAACTTTGAACATCAAAAAATTTACCGCTTGGTAACGGATGACACAGATTTTCCATTATAGTTGTAAAATTCTGATTTGATTGATATGTTAAGTGATAACACAAGCGCCGCCGCGCTGGTCTTCGCGCCGCGTCTTATCATTTTACTTGCACAGTAAGCGTAGTAATATTCTATTACATCATATCAGCTCATATACGTCCTCACCAAGGGGCTCGAGCCTACCCTTAATTAGAGCGATCGGGCCTTAGTCGAACACGCGGGCCCAGTGCGGGTTGGTCGACTTCACACACACCCTTCGAGTTTCTTCGTTTTTCCTCACGATGTTTTTTTTCCTTCACCGTTAAAGCAATCGGTGAGTATATGTGTACGTACGTTTCGAAAAATTTCATTGGTACACTGGCCGTCCGGATTTGAACCCGGCACTTCTTGTTAGGGGGACCGAGTCGTTACCGGTTGAGCCACCGACGCTTTTTTATTAATATTCTACATATAAAATACTTAATACAGTAACTGTAGGTAATCTACGGTGTCAGAAAAGATCGTAACGACTAGTGTATGATTGCGTCGATCTCGCGGGTTAACTGACCAGTAGCACGGTCATTACCTGGATGGGTTTGACTATTAGTGGCGTTTATCTCGACCGTTTCCGTGCTTCGCAGGGCACGCTAAGCCGTTCGTGTCGGTTCTTATCACTGAATGGCGTCGTCAAGCCTATAGGCAGCTTGAAAACTCTAGTAGTGGGGTCGTCGACTAGCCCTTACAAGCTACACCGATCCCGGCTTGACCCCAGTGAACTTAACCTTCCAGAGTCTGGGAAGAGGCCCGTGGCCTAGCAGTGGGGAGTTGGACTTTAGATATGGGTTGTTATCGTATACTCGTAGCCGGGTGCTGTCCGTGTGAACTGGCCTATTCTTGTTAAAGGCATTCAATGATTTTTATGTATAACTTTTCGTGTCATATTGTTTTCATGTTCTAATGACATAATCTGATTTATATTTTGACGTTATTAACTAATTATTGTTTATTTCTTGATTCTTCACAAACGACATTGTTTTATTATTTTATGACTATCAGAAAGTGTAATTTGCACCTATTTTGAATAAATATATTGAATTGTTATGGAAATTCGAAATTTTGGGCTTCCATTGTATAGGTTTTTTGGGGAAAGTCCATAAGTTTCCTGAGTACAACCTACCAATTGTAGCTTTGCAACGAGTCACTGATATTTTAGCAGTCTTCTGCTTAGCTCAGTTGCTATCGAAGTAGCCTGCCCTGTAACCTTTTGAAGTAGCCTGCCCTGTAAGCGAAACATGTTATAATGATTCAAATATTGTTCTCGACTTCTTTAAACTGAAGAATCTATCTTCTATAAGTTTGCGTGCGACAGAAAAAATAACAGATGATAGCGTCAAATGTTGGATAACTTTTTTCGCTTCTCCTGACAGAGAATTGGCATTTTTCAGTTTTTTATAAGGCATCATCATCATCATTATATCAGCCGGAAATCGTCTACTGCTGGACAAAGGCCTCCCCCACGGATTTCCACGACGACCGGCCACCAATAGTTAGAATGGAATTTCAGGATGGACATAGGCTAAACCTTATCCCCCGTCACTCTCGATATCCACGGGACAACAGCTAGTATAATATACATTGTCGCCCTCATAATGCGTAAATTCGTGCTAAATACGGAGCACTTCACTTGTGGATTGAATTTAATTTTAGACAAATAGGCCGCTAATAATCCTATTACCTAATGGCCGTTGGGGCAGTAAAGTTCTCGAGTGGCGACTGCGCACTGGAAAACGTAGCGTAGGCAAGCCTCCCACTCGGTGGACCGATGACCGGTCGCGGGAAGCCGATAGATGCGGGTAGCGCAGAATCGGTCGTCGTGGAAGTCCTTGGGGGAGGCCTATGTCCAGCAGTAGACGTCCTACGGCTGATATGATGATGATGATGATGATTATGATGATGATGATGATGATGAGACCGCTAAAATATGTGTGACTTTTTCGCTGGAAAGCTACGAATGGTAAGTTGACGCGGCTTGTGAATCACGATGGTTTGGGAAACCTTCCCAGAGACTAGGAATGTTATGTCCTTAAATAAACAGACCAAAATAAGGAAAAAATGCTTTCAATATTTTTGTGTATTCTGTTTTTCCGCTATTTAATGCGTGTATTCCATTCCAGCTATGCTCGGAATTTCCCTACGCGATCGAATCAGAAATGAGGAGATCCGCAGGAGGACCAAAGTAGCCGATATAGTTCACAGAATCGCTAAACTGAAGTGGCAGTGGGCAGGGCACATAGCTCGTAGAACACATGGCCTTTGGGGCAGTAAAGTTCTCGAGTGGCGACCGCGCACGGAAAATGTAGCGTAGGTAGGCCTCCCACGTGGTGGACCGACGACGACCTAGTGAAGATCGCGGGCATCGCAGGCCTTTGTCCAGCTGTAGGCGTATTTATTTATTTATTTTTATTTCCTAAATGAAACCTACAGCATACAATTTTATTATTTAAATTTCAAATAATAATTAATATAATAATAATTCTACAGGCCAAAAAAGATTTCATACGTAAATTTTAAAGTTTAAACAGCTGTTAAGGGATGGGGGACAATGGAGGGAACTCATGCGCATTATATTAGTATAAGTCTGCGTGTATGTGTATTTCGACTGATATGATGATGATGAGATGATGATGATGAATGCATTCCAATGAAATATAGTTAAAAAATTATAAGATGATTTTTTTGGTATTTTATATTATTTAATCTATTTGCGTACAAAAATAGCACACTTAATAAGTAATAGAATACCGAGCTGTGCGTCATACATGATTATAATATAAATACATTTTTGTATAAAAATAAAGTTCCTTAGTTTGAAAGAAAAGTTTTGTTCCAATGGATTAGAACATTTATCCAAACTTAAGGCGGTTCGAGTAGCACACTTGCGCCGCCAATAGAAATAAATAATTTACTCATTCTTAAGGACTTAAATCGAAATTATTGAATATTTTGCGCACATACAGGAGTACAAAGGAGTTTTTTAATTGTTGTAAAACTTTACCTATTAGCAACAAGTTGTTTGTCGATATGGATACAACCGCCTCCGTGGCGTAATGGGTAGTCCATTCGCTTCACACCAGGAGGTCGCGGGTTCGATTCCCGGCGGGGTCAACTTGTAAGACTCCTATCTAAGTCTTATCTAAGTTTACAACATTGATGTGTTCCGGCTTGAAGATAATATAACCCAGTTCACTATTGCGTTGGGGAATCTTAATAAGCCCGCTTCATCTTCGGCATCATCGTCACTTACCATCAGGTGAGATGATGCCAAAGGCTTACCAATTAAGATTAAAAAAAAGGTCAAAACTGATCACTTTAAGCAGTTTTGCAAAAAATAACTTGTTGCTAATTCTCGAAGTTAAAAAATAACAATTAAACAATAGTGGTTGCCGCTCTATGCGCAAAGTACTAAATGATTTCTATTAAAGTCCATAGGAACGAGTAAATTATTTATTCCTATTGGCGTTGCTAGTGTGCTAATGGAACTACCTTAAACTTGTCCTACATAAACTTCGCAATTCCTATTTAAACGACTTCAAAAAAAGGAGGTTTCTCAATTCGACCGTATATATATCATAGTGGCGACTAGTGCGTTTGAAGTCGTTTTTTTTTGTTTAAAATTATCAGTTTACGTCCCCTTGCGTACAATAAATGAAGACGCTAAAGGACGCTGTGAATCACCTGTGAATTTGCATCGCACAAACGCGACATCGCGTCATAATCACACAACCGAAGCAGACACAAACAACGCAAGTCAATACATATAGACACCGTAGCATATGGTGTAGCAGAATATCGTCTCGTTGCGGTACAAATTGTCCGCGTAATCGTCCGTCTCGGGGTCCCATATGCACCGCTGCGCGCACTTCACGCCCGCCCCCTTTGTCTCTATTAACGTTGTTTGGACTAGAATTTTGTACCTGTGGACAAAGAACATTCTTGTAAACACGATTCACAAGTTCTTACTATAAGGATTAAGGAGTGTACTCACTCGGGGATATCGCATGGAAAGGGTTTCTGCATGAAAAAGAAAACTTATTAGTATATCAGCTCATATACGTCCCCATCGAGGGTCTCGAGCCTACCCTGAATTAGGGCGATCGGGCCTTAGTCGACCTCGCGGGCCCAGTGCGGATTGGTCGACTTCACACACAATCTGCGAGTTTCCACAGGCGTGTACAGGTTTCCTCGTGATGTTTTCCTTTACCGTAATAAGTGTCGGAGTGTACATATGAAATCTAAATTCGAAATCACATTGGTAAGTGGCAGGATTCAAACCACGACCTCCCGGACAGGAGGCGGCGTACCTAGCCGTTACGCCACCGACGCGACGCTCCTAGTATATACGCGTTTCCATTTGACTATTTCTCAATTTCAAGTGATTTATCTCGGTAATCAATCAATTAAATATGCTTTATTGTACAATAACAAATGGGTGTCAATTAAATGGTTAGCATAGTATTGTTATTTCTGTGAGCAGAAAAATATAATCGGTCAGCAGAAATAGCTAATCGGTCAGCAGAAATAGCTAATTGGTCAGCAACTCATGGTCAGCAAACATTTCAAAATCAATCAGCAATTTATGTCATTCTGGATGGCTGTAATTATTTTAAACATTCCCGTACTACACTCTTCCTACAGTGTTGAGTTGCTGCTTATAGACATGTTTTTCTGCCGCTCAATCATGAAATCTTGCCGCTCAAGTAGTTATTTTGCGGACTGAATGTTTATTATGCCTTTAAAAAAGATATATTTCATAACATATATATATATATATATATATATATATAGAGAATAGTACAGAATACACAGTATAATTTTAAATTGTACAATGTAGGTGGCCTAATTGCTTAAAGCAATTTCTTCCAGGCAACCCAGAGAATGGATACAATTATATAAAAGTAAAGGCTGTGCAAAGCAAACATATGCAACAAAATTGAAAAAAGAAAAATTTACTATCTAAATATAATAAAAATATATACTAATAAATATTGATCACTAAAACAAGGAATAGTGCTACTCCAATAACTACTAAACTCGGCACAACCACACTCTGTACAAAATAGTCAAACAGCAATCCCATTTATAATAGCCAGTCTAGAGAAAGGGTCTTAATTTTGTTCAATTGATCACTACTAGTCGGTGGCGTAACGGTTAGGGCCCCCGCCTCTTGTCCGTGAGGTCGTGGTTCGAATCCTGCCATGTACCAATGTGATTTCGAATTTAGATTTCATATGTACGTTTATCCGACGCTCTTACGGTAAAGGAAAACATAGTGAGGAAACCTCCACACGCCTGCGGAGAAACTCGCAGGTTGTGTGTGAAGTCGACCAACCCGCACTGGGCCCGCGTGGTCGACTAAGGCCCAATCGCCCTAATTCAGGGTAGGCTCTAGCCCCTCGATGGGGACGTATATGAGCTGATATGATGATTACTACTAATCAGCCTGCTTTGGCATGTGATGATGATGACTATCATCACATACGCCAAGAGACGTCTACTGTTGGACATAGGCCTGCCCTGAGTTGATAATCGCCACGCTTGGCACGCGGGTTAGCGACCGTAGCGTGCGATGTGGTGGCACAGTATGCGGAAAGGACGCCATTGCCCATCCTCCGGTATAGTCCCTTAGTCGTCTGTTACGAAACTCACGGGAGGAGATGGGATTGGTCACTCTCAAAGTCAAAGTGGTAACAATGTAGTCAAACTGGTAGCACTGTAGTCGAATCCGTCACACTTCAGCCTCCCTCACCTCTTCATGTCGAGCTCCTGCACGCTCTGGCGCACGGTGTTGGCGATCGCCTTCGCCCAGCGCGGCGCCTGGTCCGCCCTGTACTGCCGTCCCATCAGCTGCTGTTGCATCGTCCTCAATATTATGTCGCGGACGTTCTGTGCTTGGAATCTGACGACAATAGGGATGACGACAGCATCAGAAATAAATTATGAACTCTTGATCATTAAATTGTCGTCCTGCTTAAACTTCGAAAAACCTTACTCGTTTTGTTTTCCATCAAGTCTTCGATTTTTAATTCGTCAAAATCTCAAAATGAGTACATAAATGACGCTGCAAAACTATGACGTCACGCCTAGGTATTTCAAACATTTTTAGAGCAAAATTTATTTTTTGACAGATGACAAAAAGTAAATCAAATGACTAGCATTTAAGGGGTTTTTAAGGTTCTATTTGATACATTAGCGATTGAATTTCACCACTTTTCATTAAGTATTGTAATAAGGCTTCACAACTGGCGGTGGGCAACACTTATGTCAGTTGGACAATGGTTAGTACTAATATATATACTGTGACAATGGTGTCGACTTGATGTAACACGGTTTAACTAATTTGACAGAACAAAACTAAATTTACCCATTCTGTCTTTTTCTTTTTGTATAGAAAAGACAAGGGCATAATGCTTAAATTTAGTTTAGTCTTGTCAAATAAATTAAATTGTATTACATCGAATCGACACCAATATAGAGTTGATTCAATACTAAGTACACCCAAGCAATGGAATCACTACTGTTTGGTAGAAATGTCACAGTTTTGCATTGTAACCTTCACCCATGGGAAGAGAAGAGGGACGTACCCTAGTAATAGAGGCAGCTGTTCATCATCATCATATCACCCGAAACACATCTATTGTTGAGTGCTGAATTTGTTCAGAATTGTGGAAAACCTTTCCACGATTACTGGTCCTAAGCTGCCTGCATCCTTAGACTGTTAATGTAATGAAAGACCAAGAATAAGAATTGTGATATTATCTTCACATATCATGAGATGCAAAGTTATACTCACTTTTCCCCCAGCTGGGGCCGCACCTCATACTTGGGTGGTGCGAGGGGCCTTTCCTCGACAACGGGTATGACCTCAACTACACTTTCATCTACTACCGGCTCCTGTTGAACCTCTTCTTCTATGACTGAAATTCAAATAATAGAATACGTCATTATATCAACTCATATACGTCCCCACCGAGGGGCTCGAGCCTACCCTGAATTAGGGCGATCGGGCCTTATTCGACCACGGGGGCCCAGTGCAGGTTGGTCAACTTCACACACAACCTTCGAGTTTCTTCGCAAGCGTGTGCAGGTTTCCTCACAATGTTTTCCTTCACCGTAAGAGCGTCGGTTAAACGTACATATGAAATCGAAATTCGAAAACACATTGGTACGTGGGAGGATTCGAACCACGACCTAACGGACAGGAGGTTGCGGCCCTTGCCATTACGCCACCGATGCCGTTAGTTAATGGAATATGTATTTAGGGTTGGTTCAAACTGCTAAGAGGCCTAGGTTACAATGCCATGGCCCTATGGTAACTATTTTTAAACGATTTCAAAAAAGGAGGTGTCTCAATTCGACCGTATACATTTTTTTTTTATTTGTGTTCGCGGATAACTTCTTTGTTTATGAACCGATTTTGAGGGTTCTTTTTTTGTTGGAAAGGAGGTATCCCAAGGGTGGTATGTACCATGATAAGGAAACCAGGATCTGATGATGGCATCCCATAGAAATCGAGGGGAATCTTCAAAAATCGTAGTGGCGACTAGTGCGTTTTTAATTTTTAAAAGGAAACGAAAAGATCTTATAAATAAAAGTCATCCAATATACAAATGAAACATACGATCTTCATCATCCGCCATGATGGTGTTACTCCCATCAGTATCACCAAATCTTTGTTATCTGTAACCAAACAAACATATTTATCTTATAAACACATTACAGAATTATAATAATATTACGACAACGTAAGCTTTTTTACATACTGAATATACGACATATGGAACTGAGACATTACTACTGGCCTCTTATGAAGGCTCAAAGGTCACCCAAAGAGGACAGGAGCGCGAGCGTGCTACTTAGTAATAGTGGTCACCCTTTGGGTGAATGGAACCCTAAAAAATAAGTAAATGGTTAACCTCGTTCTTCATAAAAATATGTGATTGGTCATTCATTAACAGATTCATGATGACATGATACCACAGATTACTAAATAGTTACTTCGTAACAGATACATCACTCCCATACAAAAGCTTAAATACCTACGCTATATTAGCCTACAAAATCTTAATAATAATACCAGCTGTTTGCAGCGAGAAGAAATGTGCCATAACTACGCATACAGAGAGTTGAGATTGTTTTGCCCGCCGCGCGACCCACGTGCGAGCGCGTCATCGAGCGAATGTGCTAGGGTTGTAGAATGTACCTATGATGATTTTGGTAATGAAACGAATGTTGTAGAAAATCAATTATTTTATATTTGTCGATCAAATATGTTTGAGTTTAATAAAATAATAGATGCATTTTTTCCCTTCCCTGAATTCCCGATTAATAAATTTTAATGTCGAAAATATTCGAAACCTCGTAAATAATTTTAACAAATAATCAAAAGGGAAACAGGAGCAAAGCGGAGAAAAATCAATCAAAGTTGGCTTTTTACTTGAGTTGACGGAGAATTTCATACCTACTATTCATACAAAAACATTCCCCAAGAGGGCCTCATTCTGAGCTTGAATTATTGTTATTTTAAGTGAAAGCTAGGTAGAAACGTAACGAAAATAGTTTTTCTGTTAATGTCTACAAGTCATACCAAAAAACGGCTTGTGAATTACGAAGTAACTATTTAGTAATCTGTGCTAAGTTCTTGAGATTTTTTCGTTTACATTCGTCCTGGTAATAAAAGTAGGCGGCGCGCGGGGGGGGGGGGGGCTTGTTACAGCTATAGAAGTGCCCCCCAGCTACCGAGTGGCCGGCGCATTAGTACTTCTATTCTATGACATACCTACCTAAATCACGACGACGACGCTAGGTACCTACATAAACATTAAATTAGGTAGGACATTAAGTAGGTAACTGTTAATTATATAAAAAAACACATAAATAATCCTTAATTTACGACGATTAACATAGTAGGTACCTACCCACCATTGTTCTAAGTTAAGGAATAAATGATGATAATTTGTAAAGGAATGAGAAAAAGGAATTCGAAAAAATCAAAAGATTTAAAATAATAATAATTTAACTTAGGTACCTTTGTACGTCTCTCGGCAATGAAAAAAATGACAAATTTTCATTTGTCTTTTGACTGTGACGTGACACCCATCCACTGCACAATAATTGCGTGGTTTCGGCATTTCGATAGTCAGAGCGGTAAATGTGACGTGCGAGCACTCAGGCGGGCGTGCGGCCGTGCGGCAACCTACTGTCCGTTGTAGGTATCGTCTCTGATACGCTTAGCGGTAGGCATATAACGCGTGGCCTTGAGCAAGTGACGGACGCCTGATGATACTGGTTAGCTTGCCTAAATTATCTAATTATTTTGATCTCAGTTGATTACGTTAGATTTGAAGTTAGATTCATAGCGGATGGTGGCGCATCGGGAGCCGGATCGTTCCTTTCCATCTAATATGGTCGAGGTGAGCGATGACTGACTCTCGCGTTATACTCGTGAACGTGTGCTGTCCGTGTGAACTGGCATACTCTTAACAAAGGCATTAACGACAAATTCAATAATTTTCATGTAATATGTCTCAAGTCATATTGTTTTCATGTCCAAATGACATTATTTGTATTATATTAATGATTTTATTATTATTAACTGATGATAGTTTAGATTTTTTTCACAATCGGACATTATGCAATGTAATCGCTGTTCTATGACTATCAGAATGAGTGTAACATGCATCTATTTTACAAGCTTTTATTTAACTTGCAATGTTTAATAGTGTTTAATCTAATAAAAGAAATAAAAAAAAGTTTTGTTTGGGTGGAATCTCGCAACTTAATTTGGAAGCATATATCTTCAATAGACTGAGCTGAAATTTTGTATGCATATGTATATCGCGTGACACTAAAAGCTTGTAAATACCAAAAAGCTTCTAGGTTTTTCGAAAATTGTGATCAAAATCAAAATAATAATGAAAATTTCAAAATGTTTATTCAATACATTTTGAAATCTTGAAATCATTCATTATTTTGATCTAAGTTGATTAAGTTAGATTTCTAGTTAGATTCATAAAAAATAAACGGACTTTGTATAAACCTTATAAATTTATAATACACTGACATATCGATCTATAATAAAGTTGATTTTAAAATGAAATGAAAGGTCGGATTGATGGGGATCTGGTCGGATCCGACCGGATTGAAATTGTTAACGGATGCTAACCCTAAATATACACAATAAAAACTTTTAATGTCAAATATCTTGGTGATTTGGTGTAGAACTTGACATTAATGTAAAATAGTCACTTCAAAAATCAGAATATTTTTTTTATTTCAGGACACAGAAATGCTATATCGTTTGGGAAAAGCTGCAATGGAAGAAGGAAAGTATGGAGAAGCTCTCAAAAAGTTGGTTGAGGTTCTCAAACTATATGACGCGACATTGGCACCCCCATACAGGTCGTACTATGATTGTGTCCAAGATTTGAGGAGCTGTTTATTAGCCCTGGGAAACTATAGTATTGTTTGAAAAACAATTAAAAAATATATTTATTTCTTTCTGTATTAATGTAGGTACTATTTGTGTTTTTAATTGTTATGTATTTTATCTTTTTAATAAAAAAAAATATACACTGAAATTTTAGTCTCTTGAATCGCACTTACTTCTGGGACTTTGGAATAGATAGGTGTAAACTAATAGTATTCATTTTATTTGTGTATTTATACAGTAGTATAAAATGCAATAGTATACAGGGTGTTGTTTTGGTCGACAACGGGCTTTTAAGGGGTGGTAGGACAAAAAATTCTTGTTCTAATAGCACATTTTCTTTTTTTATAATTTGAAATTATTGAAAAAAATCACTTACAAATTATCCTAAAATAACGAAGACTTATGGCGCATGCGGAAGGCGGGGTTTGGGCGACAAGCTCAATGGCTGCCGACTCCATTCATGACTTTTCTGAGAAACGCAGTTTGCCGCGCCAATTAGATCAAAAGTGTTTCGAAAGAACCCCATTCACGGAGGTTATAAACAATTGTCCTTAATTTGTGCCGCGTTATTCTATTACGATTTGAGAATTCTTCACGCCAAATTCTCACACACTCAGTTTCGTTTTCACCACACGTAAAGTAAATGCTAAGTACATCGTACAGTTCACGATTACTAAATTGTTCCTGAGCCATAGTCGTATACGGGAATGCCCCTGCGCAGAACGAAACACACGCGCGTCGCGCACGTACAGCCGGTGTCGAGGTATGCGGTAGACTGGCGACGCAAGCCAAGCAAGCGCAGCCGCCCGCGCCGCCGGCCGGCCGGCCGTCGATGGCTCCCGCCCCCGCCCCCCTCCCTACCGATCCTCTCGCCGCGCTTATGCTCGTATGAAAACGCCGCCGGCCGGCCGGCGCGCTCGCACCCGCGCCCCGCCCCCGTCCCTTCAGATGCTCTCGCCGCCGCACTTACGCTCTCATTCATAATCGTATGAAAATAAGGTAACAATAAAAGAATATCTGCTAAGATTTTGTTATGAAAAATTAAGGTATGATTTTTTTATTTTTTTTAGCATCAGTATCATGAACTGTATCACCCCTGAAGAGCTCGTTGTCGACCAAAACAACACGTATAAATACACAAAGACTGACCAAGTTTGACTCCCCTATTTACAACGCCGTAAAAATCCCAGAAAACACTTTTTTTCATTCAGTCTGGAATTCTTAACGCGAGTATGACTCACATTTGTCCAGTTTTTATTACTTATTTGTTGTTTTACTTCAGTATTAGTAGTGTAATCAATCACACCAAGATTCACGCTTATATGTATTACCATTTTTGCAAATATCAAATTTTTGATAGGGCTAAATAAAAAATGCCTCTAAAACACCTACAAGAACATGTTTTTTGTATGGGAACCCCCCTAGTTTTTCCACTTTTTCAACTTTTTAGTATTTGGTGTTATAACGGCAATAGAAATACACATTCTGTGATTTCAACTTTCTACCTATTACATTTCATGAAATACAGCCTGCTGACAGACGGACAGACAGTGCAGGCTTAGTAATAAAGTCAACGGGAAAAATAAGAAAATGTTTTAATCTCATTCCTGTTATATGTGATTGTGTCATTCATTAACAGATTCATGATTACTGTCATAATATAAGAATAAGACTGCTTAGCTTGCCTAAATTATCTAATTATTTTGATCTCAGTTGATTAAGTTACATTTGAAGTTAGATACATAAAAAATAAATGGATTTTGTATAAACCTTATAATACACTGACTTGATAATCTATTACAGCTGATTTTAAATTGAAAAGGAAATACTGATTTGATGTAACCAATCCACCGGCCAGATCCGGTTGGATTAATGGGGACCTGGTCGGATTGATTAGGATTTGGTCAGATCCGACCGGATTGAAATTGGTACCAGATTGCAAACCCTAATTATATACAATTAAATCTCTAAATGATAAAATACCTTGGTTAGAACAATTACCGATTTGGTGTAGATCTTGACATTAATCTAAAATAGTCACTTCAAAAATAAGGGATTTTTATATAAGGACACACAAATGCTATATCGTTTGGGAAAACCAGCAATGGAAGAAGGGAAGTATGGAGATACTCGCAAAAAGTTTGTTGAGGTTCTCAAACTATATGACACAACATTAGCACCCCCGTACAGGTTGTACTATGATTGTGTCCAAGATTTGAAGCGCTGCTTATTAGCCATGGGAAAATTTGGTATTGTTTGAAATACAATTAAAATATTATTGAGTTATTTCTTTATTGATGTAGGTACGATTTGTGTTTTTAAATGTTTTTTATCGGTTTAATAAAAAAAAAATAACATTGAAATTATAGTTTCCTGAATTGTACTTACTTCTGGGACTTTGGAATAGATAGGTGCATTGAGATTGGTACCTACAGTAAATGGGCACCCTAGTGAGTAGGAACATGCCAGCATGAGCACGCTATTAATATCACATACAGTAGACAACTATTTTACTGGCACTTGCCAGCCCCACTGGAATTGTCGTCTGATTACTGTCCTGTACTAAGTAAGGATTAAGGGTGTAATGAGTCCACCGAGTGACTTGAACACCCGCCTGTACCCCGCAGGCGTCCCACCCAATAATAAGATAGGATTAGGTATTCTAAAATCAGTGGCTAAGGGGTGAAATGAGGAACCCATTGATAGTATCTTTTCCATATGAGTGCAATGGGCTATTTATATACAAAATCCATGCAGATAAAGTCACCAGTGGCCTTTTAAATAATTTGAGCAGAACTACTTAAAATTTTGGCTGATTTACACACAGAAGAAGAAGAAGTTTTGATGAGTTAAGTTCTTATGGTCATTTATATAGGTATTTAACATTTAAGTAGTAACTTGATGATTAAGTACAGATAATAGAATGATGTTCTGTTTCTTCAAACAGCCTAAGCCCAGCCTGACCATGCGTCATCTGCGCCCCGGCAACTAAACTCGCTTGTGTTGTTTGACATGCGAGTTAATTACAAACGGCCCATGTAGAAAACAGACAGTTATACTAAACTCACCTTTACATGTGGACAAAATTAAATTGATTAAGTTGCAACTTAACTTGCTACTTAATTTTATGCCATAGACATTACCTAAAATCACACATATCTATCAGTATCATTCATTAGGCACAAGCAAGTACTTATGTTTTATTTTTTATTGAGTGCATTTAACTGCAACTCGCCTGCTGGGAAGTGATGATGTAGTCGATCAGTATAAACGCCAACTCAAATAATGCCTATTCACTGAAACACTGACGCAGGCAAGGAGATCTACTCCTTTGCTGTCCGCATAATAAATATGGAAGCGTAGCGCTTCGTGCGGATATATTATTATTATTATATCAGCTCATATACACGTCCCCACCGAGGGGCTCGAGCCTACCCAATCAGGGCGATTAGGCCTTAGTCGACCACGCGGGCCCAGTGCGGGTTGTTCGACTTCACACACAACCTTCGAGTTTCTTCGCAGGCCTGTGTAGATTTCCTCACGATGTTTTCCTTCACCGTTAAAGCAATCGGTAATGATATGTACGTAAGTTTTTGAAAAACTCATTGGTACATTGGCCGTCCAGATTTGAACCCGGTACCTCTGGTTAGATGGACCGAGTCGTTACCGGTTGAGCCACCGACGCTTTTTTTAGGAATATATACGCGGATAGGTGGAACATAATTAACAAATAGGTGCAACCCGCATTTCGTTGACCGATGGTGTAGTGGAGCCGGGGGAATAAGGTCGTGAAATTTTTGCGCACACTTAACTATAGAATGAACATTCCAAAAAATTATACCATTAGAGTATTTCCTAGCGTGCAGTGGGATAATTTACTATATGTTTCTTAAGATTTATTTTATTTTCAAATTCTTACAACAGATCAATCCAAGCAACAAACAAACAAACCACTGCAAAGACTGCAAACCGCCACCACCACGGAACAACACTACCAACGTAGTGTATTATATTCTCTTTGACTACCAAAACAAACACTACAACAACAACAGAATTTCAAATTCAATGTCAATTGTCAAAATTGACAGTCTTTTTTTTGGCCTTCTATTGTGTTATGGCACAATAATTCCGCCAGTGTCAATCTAAAAGAAAAATCACAGTGAAAGTTATTAAATAAAAAACAGTAACATAACTAGTGA